>CM067858.1:71334381-71934381 GCA_034642435.1 Megalocaria dilatata
ATGTAGAAGGCTAATATTAAAATATTGAAATAATTTTATATACCTTCTATCAAGTATTAAACTCTATTTATGTTATCTAAATTTCTCACCTGTTTCTGTGAGATAACTAATAAACGACATTCAAAGAATCAATATTATCCGTTCACAATTTTGATATTCCTATTTATCCGATGAAGTAATCCTTTACTTTGTGACGATTCATTTTTAAATGGAATTAAACAAAGGATTACTTAGTTTTCTACCACTTTTTAGTAACTGAGTAAACTCGAGTTTCATAGTGTTTACTTCATTATCAAACTGAATAAAACGAATTGTATGTCAACGATTACAAAGGATTTTTCAATAAGAGATCTCATTTTGAACAGTCCCGCTGTCTGCGCAGCTGTCACTTTTGAAACTGTCATCTTTTGACATTTGACAAGTAAAAACTACCCCATTACTAAAAATGGAACGATAGGCGCTTCAACAACGCATTGAAGTTGTTGAAACACACTACAAAATGGCAAAAATTGTACAGTGACAGTTCGCAAAACTAAAGCATTTTTCGCTCATCAAGAAGACTTTATAAAAAGTGATAAAAACTCAGTACATAATTTCTTATTTCATTCTATTCGTACTTACGCTTAAAACCTTTCCTGTAAATATAAAATTTCAAGTTAATTTTTTCCAGGAACTACAGCTGACTTAACAGATACCTAGCTCAAAATTGGAGGAAATTTTCGTAAATATTTTTCACCAGTTACACTTGAAGTAACGCACCTTACCAATATTTCAAGGTTAATTATTCAGATTAGAAAAACAAATTATCATTTCATTAATTAGTAAGATTTGCAATTATTATATTTTTTCTGAAAAAAATTGAATAATAACTTTAATCAAGGCCTCTTCTGCTTAACGGCCAGATGATTTCATTCAAATTCAAATGAATGTCTATTAATCCAGGAAGAAATTTTCGAATTTACATTGCAAACAATTTACCTGTAATTGAAAAAAATCACATAGGAACTTAATTGATTTTAGGAACTTTTAAGCGATCGGGAAGTTGGGAATTTGACACATTATTGTGTAATATTCACAGCATGAATAATATCTTAACATTATTTATGTGCAATACATATAGTTTCTACTCTCAAGATTAATTATTAATTACAACTTTATTAGTGAGTAGCTTTATGAAAATACAAATGTTGCTTTTATATTCAATATTACAGTATTTTTTAGTTTAATTTTCAAATTGATGTAGCTATGGACTCACTGAACTTACTTGCAGATATTTTTATGTCCGATGTAGAAAACAAGATTTAATGCAAAATTCAATTCACATAGTTAAATAAAATTCAAAATTACCAGTGAAAAGAAACTCATGGTACAAATACGTGATCACTAACTGAGAAAATTTCGAAATGACTCAATATTTTTTAAATGTAATTAAAAATAGTGAAAATCTATCACTATAATATTGAGATTATTTATTATATTAATATAAATTATTATTGACAACGGAAGCGTTTTCATTTTATGCTTTGGGAAGAAGTTAATTCATGAACACCAGTGGAGTTAGATATCAGACATTTCACACTCAACATTTTCCAGTTATTTGAAATAATTTGGACAAAATTTCAACAACAACTATGAAATTATCCAAAATGAAATTAAAATACCAGATTAACGCTTTTGCAAGCAGTCGAAATTAATAGGTGAAAGAACCTTGCAATTCTTCTAAACGACCAAACAGATGTCAAGGAATCACCTTGTTGAATATTTTCGCTTAATTAGATATTTTCGATAATAGGCTCCAATATATTTTACGCTTATTTGTATGTCTATTATGAATATTTTTACTTATCTGTATTTCCGAAAATTGAATCTTATTTTCAAATAAATATAATTGGGCTGATCTGTACCAAAAATAATTGAAAAAGACTAAAAGCTATGGTAATAGAAAGTTTTGAAAATCTAAACAGTGTAACATACATCTGTATAACAATTTCATACACAAATAAACTCGACAAGGTTTTGTAGATCACAGAGGTAAATTGCAGACATGCGCACGTTTCAACCTGTTTGGTTTTCGTCAGTGCAATTTATGCCAGTGACTCCAAATCTGTCAAGTATCCATATTCGCCATACACAGAGACACTAAGGTATTAATAATACACCAGCGCCATCTAGAGTATGCAAAATCACATAAGACATATTTTCGCGAGTCAACTCAAATGAAGAAATGTATTCTCGATATTTTCACGTTACTAAAGCAGAAAAAAATTTCCTCAATAAGCTAATTATAAGCATTACGGCGAATTATGGTCGGGTTTGAGCATGAGGAAAGTTTTCTCTGCGTTTTTTTAGTGAAAATATCGAGAGTATATTTCTTTACTTGAGTTGACTCGCGAAGGTATGTCTTTTGTGTACTCTAGATGGCCCTGGTGTATAATTAATACCTTAGTGTCTCTGTGTATGGCAAATATGAATACTTGACAGATTTGGAGTCACTGGCATACATTGCACTGATGAAAACCAAGCAGTAAAACGTACGCATGTTTGCAATTTGCCTCTGTGATCAACAAAACCTTGTGAGTTTGAGTATAGAATTGTTATACAGATGTATGTTACACTGTCTCGATTTCTAGAAATGATGAATGTTACTTGTACCCTGCTATTTAAAATTTTTCTCTTAATCATTCTGGTGTAAGATATGAAGCTGTTATTTTAAGAGTTAGTTCAAAATTTAGAACTGACAAAGCCACAGTGTTGGCAAAACGATTGCAATAAATTTATAAATATTTCTCATCATTTTATATTATTTTATATGCTCGTATTCTTGTTACCATTATTTTTCACTGTTGTGATTAAATACCATGTATCTATTGTTACTTTTTCAGTTGTTCGATGATAAGGTAATACCTCAGAAGTACAGTTCCAAAACTTATTCAAATTATAGTCATTTCAAATAATACAACAAATTAATTCTGCGAACCTCACTACAAAGTTTATTTTTATAAAAAAACTTCTCAGAATATTTTTAAAATTGTCTTAGAAAACACAGGTTCAATTTAGTAGAATTAACATTCATTATACAGCATCAAAATGAATCAAAAGAAAATATAAAATATTAATTGAAATTATTGAATAAATATTTGAAGGATACAAATGTTACTTCAACAAAACTTTCCAAAAACACGCATCACATCTTCAAAAAGGTCA
The DNA here is from genome assembly GCA_034642435.1 of Megalocaria dilatata. Taxonomy (NCBI): domain Eukaryota; kingdom Metazoa; phylum Arthropoda; class Insecta; order Coleoptera; family Coccinellidae; genus Megalocaria; species Megalocaria dilatata. Next base: position 71,337,586 of record CM067858.1, read on the forward strand.
TTTGGAATTCCAGCCGGTAATCCTGTTTCACTTCGTATCCAAAAAATATAAATAATCAATAAAAAATACATCTTACCTGACGAACCTCATGTCCTTGACAAAACCATACGCATTCCATGTTCGACCCTAGAAATTACACAAAGTTTGTAACTATTTTTAAGGACTCATATCATATCCAAATTCTACCGTGTATATGAGCGAAAAACCAGAATATAATTATTATATATAAAATAATCAAATAATGAAAATGGTTTTTTTACTTGATAAAAGGCTAATAGTAGAATTAAGCTGTAATATTTAAACTTTGAATATCTAAGTTGATTCAATCTGTTAGTCTCCTACAATTTTAATTAAAAAAAAATTTATTCAAAAACTTTCAGAATTAAATTAATGTCTCATAAGCACTGCTTATATTTAATAGACGTATTAAATCAAAACTCAATATAAAATATCAAATAGAATAAACAAACCCAACAAATATAAATTGTCAATAAAAATTAATAAATAAATATCTGAATGTTTCGTTCCAAGCATGGGCATCTGAACTCTTCAGACAGGCGTGGTCCGCATGTCTGCCTGAAGTTTTAAGGAAATTTTCCAAAACTTATTTATTTGAAATATTAAATATATCTAAATATTTAAATGAGGTACTTCAAAAACTCTCAAAACATCTAGCACATCCTCAAAAACAATTAGAATTCAGATAAGGTCAGTCCATCTTCACATTTAAAAGATAAAATCAATTAACAATAAATAACTTACCCATATGACCTCGTTGAATCTCTGTTTGATCAACATTAAAACAATCTACATTTAAAATCCAAGGTACTCTCTGTTCTTTGCAATTAGTTTTGGAGAAGTTCTTAAAATCATGTTGTGTATTCTTGAAAAAGATTTAGTTTTCATAAATATAGATCAGAAACGAAACATTTTGTCACAGTCGCACCACGCCTGTCTGAAGAGTTCAGGTGGGCATGCTTGGAACAAAACATTCAAATATTTATTTATTAATTTTAATTGACAATTCATATTTGTTGGGTTTTTTATTCCATTTGATATTGTATAATGAGTTTTGATTTTATACGTTTATTAAATATAAGCAGTGCTTATAAGACATTTATACAATTCTAAAAGTTTTTGAATAAAATATTTTGAAATTAAAATTGTATAAGATCAACAGATTGCATCTGTTTTGATATTCAGAGTATGTAATAATCCATCTATCATGTAAAAACCGCTTCTTATTATTTTATGTAATATTTAAGATATTCTATCAAGTAAAAACCTCTTCTTTATTATTTTATTTTTTATATTATAATCATCTATCAAATGCTAACGGCCGAAACAGCTCAATAAAACCTTTCTCATAAGTGATATACCGTGTTTGAATTTGAAAAAAATTACATATTTACGAGTGAATAAATCAAGCCATTATTCAATGTATAATAGACAATAAATTATTTTCCTTACAATTGAAATCTGTGGATTGAGTATACAAACACAAATCGGAAGAATGTTAATATCGGGTGTTTTTTTAGAGTGATAGAATTTTCGATAGGAATAACTGTGATTTCATAATGTCATAAAATTATCTTTCAAATAAAAGAAAAAATAGCTTCAATTTTAATTTAATTGTGTTTTATTCTAATTTAAAGTTCTATCACTCTAAAAAAACACCCGATACTTGTATGAATAATACGAACATTACTTCAACATAACTTGTTAACTTAAAATGTTCAAAGAGTCGTTGTGAATTTCAACCACCTATTCTTCCCTCCGAATTCAAGAATAAATATAGGGCGCTCATTGCTTGATATAATTAAATTTTAATCAAGAATTTATTTACAATTATTTCAGAGGTACATATCAGATGGGGGACCTATTTGGTTCATTTGATTTTCGTGTCCTACGTATCTCGAAAGTCACTGAGAAAACGTTATTTTAATGACGAAGACTTGATCTATGACTGGTGTATTGAATGTTGAAAAACCAGTTCAAGAAAACTAGTTTTCGTTAAAATAATTTTGAGCAAATACACAGGTGTGATATGATTGATACTCGACCTTAATATGGATTGATTTCCTACTTCTTTAAATACTTATTATTGGAATAAAACATGCACACAAGTAAACTTCCATTTGTAATAAAGCATACCACAATATCTTTGAATAATTTTGGGAAATTTCCATTTTTAAGATTACTACGTGTGCAGATAATAGAAATAATTGCTTTAGTTGAGTTCGAGAGGTCTATTGGCTTACGGAGGTGTGAGGAATATTTTGAAAATTATATTTGTTACGTACCACGGTTAGTTTGCCGCAGTATTTTGCATATTATTTCAGTATTTCGAAATAACAGGCAATTGCAAATTAATTAATCACAATGATTAATTAAGAAAGGTTTAGGTGGACTGTATTTTGACGTAGTTGGCGAATAGTTTTACTTCAAGGGCACTTGTATGTAGTTATCTCGATGATGAATTAGCTTTGTTTATCCAATAAGATAAACCAACGAAAGATTGTAAGGAATTAAAGTAAAACACTCGTAATACACTATGATAACGACAAACTATAATTTTGGTTTACTGTATATAAACCAAGTCAAAATATATGATTATTACACTAGAAACAAATGTAATGAATTTGCCAATACTTAGGCAATCGACTGAATTATTATATTAACAATAATAATCGTGACAGCTTGAACGGAAATCTCACAAGCTACGTACAACAAGTTTGACTATCTGTGCATAATGTAGCAAAGGAACAATTTCGAATTGACAATATATCTTGTTAAGGGAACAAATTTCCTTGGATAGCAGATGATGTGTGGGTGGTGCATCCAAAATAAAACCTTGCTATTCTATTTATACTATTCTTTTTGATTCAGGCAAGAAATTATCCCATCCTGCTATTCTTCCGACCGTAAAACCACTGAACATGTGTGGTTTATGCTGAAATGAAGAGCTAGATCTCGTCCAAATAATGCGAGATAGAAAGAAAAACTGAGTTGAGCAGTTCTCAAAGAATGTTGAGACCTATTTGAATGAAGAATTTGAAAGCAAAGCCATGACGAATTTGTGCTTGTATTGAAGAAAAGTATGGATATAAAGATTATAAGTACTCTTTGGAATTGACATTTTACTTAAAACCTTCATTAATAAATAGGCAATCTTGACGTAACATTTCTGTTATTATATGAGAAACTTTATTATATATGGGTCATGGAATCTGTTGAATTTTGCCATGTTCTGATATCCAACGATATTATTTCTGTAGAATAATTATCTCTAATGTGATTCCACATATATCGGGTGTTTTTTTTAGAGTGATAGAACTTTCGATAGGGATAACTGTGATTTGACAGAAGGTAGAAGCCATTTTGTTTTGACATTTCTTTTCAGTAAGCATTGACAAATTGTCATGGAAGGACTCACGCCGCAACAACGTTAACAAATTGTTGAAATTCATTTTCAGAATCCGTGTTCTATTTGCATCCTGAAAAATGCACTGTATGTGTGCATATTTCTTCAGAAACGATGCTTTAGCTAATGTTACAGTGGATGGTGCTCGTTACAGATCAATGATCAATGATTATTTGTTTCAAAATTTGAATGGTATTGACCCAGAAGTGTTTTGGTTCCAACAAGATGGTGCTACACCTCATGCTGCTAACGTAAAAATTGATTTATTGAAAGAAAGATTTGGCGATAACATTATTTCGAGAAATGGTACAATTAATTGGCCTCCAAGATCATGCGACATAACTCCACTGGATTATTTTCTTTGGGGTTATGTCAACTCATTGGTTTATGCTCATAAACCAGAAACGAAAGACGCTTTGGAAGCCAACATAACATGTGTTATTGATGAAATAAGGCCTGAATTACTCGAAAAAGTGGTCCAAAATTGGTCTGGTCGAATGCGGTTCCTCAGAGCTAGTCGTGGTGGACATATGCCGGAAATCATTTTCAAAACATAAATGTCATAAAATTATCCTTCAAATGAAGAAAACTTTGGCTTGAATCTTAATTTAAATGTGTATCATTTCAACTTAAAGTTCACTCTAAAAAAACACCCGATATTTTGTGTGTTTATTCGTCTAAATGAATTGAATAATAGTGATTGAACAATTAATGTAATTGAATGAAAAGTACTGACATGAACTACGTTTAATTACGTAACAGAAAATTAGAATAGTTTTACTATTACTTTCACCTTGACATACTGAAATAAAACACACGTAACCAGATTCATCTCGATACGAATGGTCAATGTTCTACGTAAAGATCATCTTCCACTTCAATTGAAAAAACCGAAATGAAATAACACTTATTTGTATTCATTTCGTCATACCGTGATATTTATTTTCACGACACGAATGTGTGTATAACAACCTACTAGCACATGCCTAGACGATGCTGCATACCAGCGAAAAATGAATCATTGTTTTATCATTTGATTTTGAGATAATACTAAATTTCTGCTTAGATTTGTCGACTGACTGGAAAGTTTCAATTTGTTGGCTAATAAAATTGGGAATGTCCCCAATTGAGGACAAAACGTCTTTTTAATATAAATAGTACTTTTCAGCTTTGGTGATCAACAAAACCTTATCGAGTTTGTTCTAGTATATATTGTTATACCTATAAGAATGTAATCAATTCTTATTTTTATAATTGAAGAAATAGATGTCATGATTTTGGAAGATTTTATTTTCTTTAGTTTAAAATATAACAGAATAACATACACAAAATAAAATAATAACATACAAAGAAATAAATAAAAAATAGCTTACTAACCTGGAAGAAATAAAAAACAATGCTATTTCTTCGGGTTTCTCTTGTCACATTTCTAACAACTAACTAAATAGACATGTGACACTTTTAGGTTAAAATCTTGGACATAGAACATTGATCATAGAACATAGAAGTTACAAAGTTGTTTTCCCTAAAAATAACAGTTTTATTTTTACATCCCCCTACACAAAGTATGCACCCCTCATTACATGTTTGCGTGTTCACATGAGCAACTTAGTTACATGAAAATAGTTATTGTCCTTTCTTTTATTTCCAATATCTATCTCATATATATATAGTGTTAGAAATTTTTTTCACTATTGGAAAAGGTCCTATTCATATTTCATCAAGTTTTTTTCTATTCAATTTTGATTTATTTTCAACGTAAACATACTCTCCAATTTTAAAATCATAATAATTCCCATTCTTGTCGATCAGTCTTTTATTGTATTCATGATAGCGTAAAGAAGTTTTATATGCTATTTCCTTATCTTTTGGTAAATTTCTCTCTTCAATAAGTTCTTCTGGAGCAATGGGATCAGTTCTGCCACAAAGTAAATATTCTGGGCTAAATCCAGTTGTAGAATGGTCTGTTCTATTCTATTCTTCAATACATTCATCGGCTATTTTCGTCCATGCCCTAGTTTTCTTTTCGTTTTGTTTGCAGCTTAGACTGTTCACTAATGTCTGATTTAGTCGTTGTGAAAATCAATTGTATATTCAAACTTCTCATATGTTGGCCGGATTTTTTCCCAATTTATTCGTGGGTATTGATCTGTTACTAGTGTTTTTATTGGTCGTTTATCTTGAATTTTATTAATTAATCGATGAAATTTTCGGTTGTTTGGTATTTTGAAATGCTCGCAAATGCATATCGAGTAAAATGATCCACTAGAAGATGGAGGTATCTTTTTGAAGAGCGGTTTCCAGCAAAACCTCCAATTATAATATTATTCAATATACGTTGAAATATGGGCGGGGATGTTTTAAGTCCAAAAGGTAAACATTTCCATTGCCAGTGACCATTCTGTGTCACAAAAGCAGTCTTATATCTGTCTTTGATACGAATAGGAATCGACCAAAAGGCAGAATTTACATCTAATGTAGTGAAGAATTTTGCATTTCGGGTCTTGGCTAAGATTTCATCAATTAATGGGAAAGGCTGTGGTTCGGGAAAAATGAATTTATTGAGTTCACGAAAATCGACACATAATCTGGTATTAGACCCTTCATCTCTCTTATATGCTAAAGTGACTGGTGATGCAAAAGGTTTCAACAATCTTCCTATTTGGAATTCTATCTCTTTTTGATCCTCCATTGAGCATCTGTATGGTTTTTTTGCTATGAATTTGTGTTCTAAAAGTTTTATATGTGCCTCATTATTTTGCACCTGACCAATACCAAACTTGTGTTTTGCAAAAATATGGTCATATTTATTTATTAAAACTTCAATTTTATTTCTCTGATTCCTTTCCAAATGGTCTAATTTTGCTTCGAAAAGTTCTGTTGGTATCCCTTCATTGAAATTGATGGTGTAATCATTGTTATCATTATTATTATTATTATGGACACAATCGATCTTTCTCTCTTCATTCATATCTAATCTTCGATAAATATTCAAATCAAAATCTTGTTTTAATAAAAAATTGGAAATAGAATCTAGTCCGAGTAGAATATCATACTCGAAATTTTTCTCATTAACTACAAATATTAGAACTTCTTTTTTGTAATTATTGATTCTCATTTTTGTAATTATTTTTCCTGAAAATTTTGCCCTGCCACTGACTGTTTTAAATGTGTTTCTATTATCTTGAATGCGTAGACATAACTTTTCTGCTACTTTGGAATTCAGAAGACTAACATTTGAGCCCGAATCATAAATTCCACATAATTCATTATTATCTATAAACACCTTCAATTTTATCAATGGCAGCAGTCTTAGTTTTTTTTTTGTTTGAAATGGCCTGATTTAATTCATCCTGTACCCCAACATTGTTTACAGTTTTTATGCTACCAGATACGTTCTTTTGTTCAAAATTATTGGATTTATTCCTTAGCCGACATGAAGTCTCCGGATGAAATCTACCTGAAAAACCATTCTTCTCACAAATTGAGCATGGTTCCTTCTTAACTGGTTTTCTATTTGTTTGTGAATAGGAAGGAATTTTATCGGCAGATTTATGGTCTTCTTTATTTCGATCGTTGTCATATTTTTTTGAACTTTCTAGCTTTCGCAACTCACCCAATAATTTCTCGAAAGTTGTTACATTTGATCGATTAATTCTATCTTGTAAAATATTCGGCAAACTTGTCACAATTAAATCAACTAATATGTCAGTTGAAAAATTATTTCGGAGATTCAACAACAAATTTTCTTTCCTAAAAGCGTAGTCAACTAAACTTCCTCCTACTGTATGTACCTAAATGAATAGGCCTCTCTATATTTATGCCAACTCGTTTCACAAAAACTCTCTAAGCAGTTATCTTTCCATATTTGAAAACTTTTGTCTAAACTAAATGTAATCAATTTAGAATAAAACCATTCTTCGCTATTACATCCAGAAACAACCGTAAAATCAAAATTTTATCTCTATCTTCTTCTACTTCACAACGCGTGCATTCCGTCTCGAATTTTTCGAACCATAAATTCACTGAAACACTCTTGCCATCAAAATTATTCAGCACAAAATCCTCCTTTATCCTCTTGAAATCCTTGCTTTTTCTTGAAAGTTCTACCGTATCCTGTGGTTTTGATGATTCCTGTCCAAATACTGTTCTCACGTATGCGGGTGAATAAATCAGTTGTAAATATTCATTCTTAAACATCACATCTTCTTCGGAATTAAAATATATTTCTTTCAATTCCGGAGTTAATGAAATGACACACGTACGAAATGAACCTCTTACTTTAATCGATTTCAAGATATTCTTCACCTTCGGTAGAGCCAAAAGTTCATGATGGTCAGATATATCCTGTTTGTCCTCTGGTATTTCATAATATGTATTTTCGGTTCCCGTAGTTTGGATCCATTTGAATTTGTATGTATTTTTCTTCTTATCAGTATGGGATGCTTCCAAAACGATGCAAATCTTCATGGATGTCGTCATTATAGCTTACGTTTTTGATTTATAAGAATGTAATCAATTCTTATTTCTATAATTGAAGAAATAGACGATTTGATGTCATGATTCTGGAAGATTTTATTTTCTTTATATTTATTATATTAGGAGTACAAATAAGTTTCCGCTGTTTTATTGTACTTGGCGCGGCACGGAGTTTCAGTTAGCTTTCGCACATGATAACCGGCTCAAAAAATAGTTTGGACATTCAAGAACAACATAACCTATTAATATCATTGATTTTATATTGGTAAAATACAATTTTTATAAGTTGAAAATGTCAAAATTTAAGCCAAGTAAGCGTCATTTGCGGGAAATATTAGTTTACTTCTTTAATTTGAAGAAATCTGCTGCTGAGGCGCATCAATTGCTCGTAGAAGCATATGGTGAGGGTGCTTTGAGTGAGAGAACGTGTCGAGGGTGGTTTTAAAAGTTTAAAAACGGTGATTTCGACGTAGAAGACAAAGATCGCAGTGGAAAGCCAAAAATTTAGGAGGATGCAGAATTGGAGGAATTATTGGAGGAAGATTCATCTAAAACACTAAAAGAACTTGCTCTAACATTAAAAGTCACTCAGCAAGCAGTCTCACATCGTTTGAAACCGTTCTTCTATAATAAATATTTAATTTGTGTTAAAAAACGGCGGAAACTTATTTTTACTCCTAATAGTTTAAAATATAACAGAATAACATACACAAAATAAAATAATAACAAACAAAGAAATAAATTTAAAAAAATAACCTACTAACCTGGAAGAAATCAAAAACAATGCTATTTCTTCGGGTTTCTCGATTTACATTTCTAACAACTAACTAAATAGACATGTGACACTTTTAGGTTAACATCTCAGACATAGAACATAGAACATAGAAGTTACAAAGTTGTTTTCCCTAAAAATAACAGTTTTATTTTTACATACATATGTATGTATTTATGTTACACTATCTCGATTTGTAGAACTTTCTATAAATATAGCTCACACCCCTCATTAATTAATTTTTGATTAATTATAGTTATTCTCCTCTTCTTTCAATCAACTCCCCTATACGCCTAAACATCCCACGAATCATATATCGTTCCATTCTTCCTGAAGAGCTAAACTCAATTTCTGAAAAGTTGAAGGTGGGTTTTGGCGATTTTATATTGGTTGACGATGTGTGGAGATAAGCTGAATTAATTTTATTGAAAAAATATATATAGGAGCCACCATTTTAATTTCCACAAAAATGTTTAAAATACAGCAATTCGGAGGGACCCAGCCATTTATCCAAAGCTATATTTTTAAAGGTCCTTGGCTTAGCTGGCTTGCTAATGACCGGAAGCTTTCCTTTATTACCAGACATACTGCTCTGTCAAGAAAGTACCGGGAATTTTCAATTAAAACAACATTTTTACATTTAATCGTCAAAATTTATTGGGTCGCCTTCAAAATAGGCTCCATTTGCTCCAATACATCTATGCCAACGGCACTTCCAATTATCGAAACATTTTTTATAGGCGCTTTCCGGGATGGACTTTAGCTTTCGCGCCGAATTTTGTTTTATGGCTTCAATCGACTCAAAACGGGTGCCACGAAGGGGTAATTTTAGTTTTGGGAAGAGGAAAAAGTCGCAGGGAGCCAAATCCGGCGAATACGGTGGTTGCTGAAGCACGTTTGTTGAGTTTTTGGCGAGAAAGTCAGTCACAATCGTAGCTCGGTGAGAAGGCGCGTTATCGTCATGCAAAATCCATGAGTTGTTCGCCCACTAATTTGGCCGCTTCTTACGTATACGCTCACGCAAACGTTTCATAACGCCTAGGTAATACTCCTTGTTTACCGTCTGACCCTCTGGAACGAATTCGTAGTGCACCACGCCACGGATATCGAAGAAAACAATGAGCATCACCTTCATTTTCGAGCGGCTTTGGCGTGGTTTTTTCGGTTTCGGCTCATTTTTTGCCACCCATTCCGATGATTGCTGGCTTGTTTGCATATCGTACTCGTAGACCCAGGTCTCATCACCAGTTATAATGCGTTCCATGAATGTAGATTCGGAATTACAGCGATCCAGAATGTCTGAAGCAACCTGTTCGCGATGACGTTTTTGAAGAAAATTCAGGTCTTTCGGTACGAGTCGTGCGGCCACCTTTCTCATGCCCAAAATATCAATCAAAATCGTACGTGCGGACTCGTGGGATATCTTAAGATCATGTGCTATCTCTCTCAAGCTGGTACGACGGTTTTCCAGCACCCTTTCCTTAATTTTATCGACGTTATGTTCGATCGAAGCCGTCGATGGGCGACCACTTCCCGACCGTCCTTGAAGGCTCTGTACCACTGATATGCATATGATCTGCCCCGCCAGATTTAAATCGATAATCCCCGGTACTTTCTTGACAGAATGTATGTGCCCAATGTAAAAACTGTAAAATCGATTTGAAGCGTCTGGCAATAATGAGCGTCACAAATTGTCCGTTCAAAAAAAGATGAAGCCATAACATCGTATTATCTAAGGAGTTTCAATAAAAAATTAAATATGAATTATTGAATTACTTCGCTGATTTTTTATTTCGATTACTATGTCAACTGACAAAATTTAATAAAATAGGAAAAGGCTTTTTACTTGATAGAAGAAATATAACAAAATTTGAATATCAAAACAGATTTAATCTGTTAATCTTCTAAAATTTTAATTTCAAAAAATCTTTATTCAAAAAACTTTTAGAATTAAATTAATGTCTACAATAAGCACCGCTTATATTTAATAGACGTATATAATCAAAACTCAATATATAATGTCAAATGGAATAAATAAACCAACCAATATAAAAAAGGCAATTAAAATTAATAAATAAATATTTGAAGGAGACAAAATTTTGTTTCTGATCTTACCATAGTCTCCTTCAAATATTCATTTATTAATTTTAATTGCCTTTTCATATTGGTTGGTTTATTTATTCCATTTGACATTGTATATTGAGTTTTGAATATATAGGTCTATTAAATATAAGCGGTGCTTATTGTAGACATTAATTTAATTCTAAAAGTTCTTGGAATAAAAATTTTTTTGAAATTAAAATTGTAGAAGACTAACAGATTAAATCTGTTTTGATATTCAGATTTTGTTATATTTCTTCTATCAACTAAAAAGCCTTTTTCTATTTCATTTTATACATTATATATAATTATATTTAGATAAAAATAGAAAAGTTTTTTACTTGATAGAAGAAATATAACAAAATTTGAATATCAAAACAAATTAAAATATGTTTGTCTTCTACAATTTTATTTTCAACGTAAGCGGTGCTTATTTTAGACATTAATTTAATTTTAAAAGTTGTTTGAATAAAAATTTTTTTGAAATTAAAATTGTAGAAGACAAACATATTTTAATTTGTTTTGATATTCAATTTTTTTTGATTATATTTAGGCTTGAATAATTCTCATTATGGAATGTCAATGGTTTGAAGAAAACCATAGAATGCGTTACAGTTTCCTGTGATTTTGTGACGAACTGACTACCTGGATTTTTAAAGTTAGCCTGTTTCAAACAAGTTCCGTGTTACATTCTAAGGTATGATATACTGATGGTTAGTTGATTTTGATATTTTAAATGTTATCTAGGTCTGATGAAGAGATTATCGGTATTCTAATTGTTTTTTGAAGATATATTGTATGTTTTGAGAGATTTTTGAATTAACTTATTTGAATATTTAAATATATTAAATATTTCAAATAAATTATATTTTTTGAGAAATCCTTAAGTTGTGTTTTATGTTTTTGAAAAGGAATTGGTTTCACAATGGTAAGATCAGAAACAAACTTTGTCTCCTTCAAATATTTATTCATTAATTTTAATTGCCTTTTTTATATTGGTTGGTTTATTTATTCCATTTGACATTGTATATTGAGTTTTGAATATATACGTCTATTAAATATAAGCGGTGCTTATTGTAGACATTAATTTAATTCTAAAAGTTTTTTGAATAAAAATTTTTTTGAAATTAAAATTGTAGAAGACTAACAGATTAAATCTGTTTTGATATTCAAATTAAAAAAAAAAAATTTTTAAATTTGTTTTGAAGTTTTCCTTCCTTTTAGAAAATTTCCAAATTCCTGTTATTTGTTCCCCTTGCATATTTTAACAGAATATTGATAAAAGTGAACAACTTCAAAATAGTTGATAAAGAAATAAAACGGAAACTTTTGGGACAAAATAACATTAAGAAATCAAAATAGTTGATAAAGAAATAAAACGGAAACTTTTGGGACAAAATAACATTAAGAAAGAAGTGACGCAATTCACTCAGATCGGTGTTCGCGACATTGCGAAATGCTATATTTGCCATTTTTATTACGTGAAAAATATTATGAACCTTGATCGTAATATTAATATGAATTAATTCGAATTGATAACAAAAATAAGCGGTTTTTAATTATTGCCATCCTGAGTATTCCAGATTAGAAACGATGATATCATCGATCAAACTTGCCATGGAATTCACTTTTAAACATCGACAAGTGGATGCGTAGTACTCTTATCTGCAGCCAAAGAAAAATATACAAACGGATGGAAAACTACACGTTCTCTCCATTTTAATTACCGCGATTCGATATAATAATTACGTCAACCGATGTTTACTTTCTTGTTTCTTGAAAAAAATCGTTTGGTACCTACAAGTTTGATGGGGAGGCAAAGATCCAGAAAAGCGAACATTGGTTTCTGTCCGAAGAAAGACGTCGAGAGTGAAAGTGGTTCCTCGATTCCATATATGACCGCAGAATCCGGAACAACTGAAATAAAGACGACTGTTAGTCATTGCATATTATAAGGAAGCCTAAAGAACGCGTTTTCGTTCCTGCATAGAACAGGTTACGAGTTCATTTCCTAGTACAATTTTAACGATTGCATCGAGTATCTCGGCGAATATTCAATTCCATTGTAGACCTCAAGTTCAAGGAACAGAATGTGTTCAAAAAATGCATGTTGAACTTTTCTTGCTTTTCGACCTAACTCAACAATATTTGTTTACGGTCTATCAATAAAGCATTAACTAACTAATTCACAATGGATCATGAATTGACATTTTACGTTAACCTGTTTCAATTGCTTGCGATTATGTTTACAGTAATTTTTATAACTGCAAATTTTTTAGCGGTTCACAAATATCAGATAAAATAATAACGATTATTTCCACAATTTATTTATTTAACGACAATTGGTTCGTCAAGTTTACATTTTGAACTATCTCTTAAAATTACATCTTCAACTCTTATTTAGCAACTTGAAAGAATTGGCGGTACCATTAACTCACAATTTTCGGAAATAATGGTAAGAAAAACATATGCAAAAAGGGATAGAAATAACCATCAATCTACAGAAATACCGATAAAGAAAAATATGCGAAAAAAAAGGATACAAATAATAATTTTAAGGTTCAATACATCTATGCCAACGGCACTTCCAATTATCGAAACATTTTTTATAGGCGCTTTCCGGGATGGACTTTAGCTCTCGCGCCGAATTTTGTTTTATGGCTTCAATCGACTCAAAACGGGTGCCACGAAGGGGCAATTTTAGTTTTGGGAAGAGGAAAAAGTCGCAGGGAGCCAAATCCGGCGAATACGGTGGTTGCTGAAGCACGTTTGTTGAGTTTTTGGCGAGAAAGTCAGTCACAATCGTAGCTCGGTGAGAAGGCGCGTTATCGTCATGCAAAATCCATAAGTTGTTCGCCCACAAATTTGGCCGCTTCTTACGGATAAGCTCACGCAAACGTTTCATAACGCCTAGGTAATACTCCTTGTTTACTGTCTGACCCTCTGGAACGAATTCGTAGTGGACCACGCCACGGATATCGAAGAAAACAATGAGCCTTCATTTTCGAGCGGCTCTGGCGTGGTTTTTTCGGTTTCGGCTCATTTTTTGCCACCCATTCCGATGATTGCTGGCTTGTTTGCATATCGTACTCGTAGACCCAGGTCTCATCACCAGTTATAATGCGTTCCATGAATGTAGAATCGGAATTACAGCGATCCAGCATGTCTGAAGCAACCTGTTCGCGATGACGTTTTTGAAGAAAATTCAGGTCTTTCGGTACGAGTCGTGCGGCCACCTTTCTCATGCCCAAAATATCAATCAAAATCGTACGTGCGGACTCGTGGGATATCTTAAGATCATGTGCTATCTCTCTCAAGCTGGTACGACGGTTTTCCAGCACCCTTTCCTTAATTTTATCGACGTTATCTTCGATCGAAGCCGTCGATGGGCGACCACTTCACGACCGTCCTTGAAGGCTCTGTACCACTGATATGCAAGAGTTTTCGATAGAGCATTATCACCAAAGGCCTTTTGCAACATTTTCAATGCATCGGCACACGAAAATTCATTTGCAACACAAAACTTTAAACAAATTCTTTGCTCAACGTAATCACCCATAGTAAAAATCGGCACGCACTCTGACATCGACTGACTTAATCAGCTGTTGCAAACACACTAGTTGACAGATCCCGCTCAAGCTTGGCATAGTCATTAAGGACAGTGGTACCAACCCAGGAAAAAAAAATTTTACCTGCCTCATTGCCCCGCCAGATTTAAATCGATAATTCCCGGTACTTTCTTGACAGAATGTATGTCTACTGCTTCCAGAAATGTGAATCTGGTACTCTTAATTTCATTATGGATCATTTCATAGTTATTGTTCTTTCTAATTCTTTCAAATGACTGGCGTACGTATGTTGAATGCCAGAATACGTGTAACTCCGCTGGCGTTCCTGAATTCTTTTCTTGAAGGATTTACTTTTTGACCAATATACAGGGTGTACAAATAAAGAGGGGAGATTTCTTGAATAATTAAAAAAAAAGGGTATAAACATGGGACCGCAAACGTTTCGTTTTCGAGATACAGTTTGTATTTTTTGCAAGTATTTTTCTCATAGTACACACATCGTCAAAAGTCTTGCTTGTACATTACCTAACAGGTGGTGTGGATATTATGTAGAACGTGATTCTTGCAAGCGCAATTTCTGGGAAATAGTGGGTCTTAGAGAAAAAAATCATGAGAACCATTTTCATAGAGAATTTTAAGATCTACAACTTTACGCTGTGGTATTTTTTCGATAAAACTCACCGTTTTCGAGAAAAATCCAAAAAACCTAAAATTTTGACCTTGGGTCCCGAATAAGTCCCTTAGCGCACATGGGACTGATTGGGACTTTTGACATTGACCGGTCTAGGTGCCATCTACGTAGAAAATATCATTGAACAAATCAATGTTTCTCTGCGCAACGAATTTGGGGATAATTTCATTTATCGGGATGATAACGCCCCACCATTCCAAACACGAGGGGTTCAAAATATTCTTCAAGCGAACAATATCCGGAGAATGAACTGGCCAGCAAACTCACCAGACATGAATCCAATTGAGCACATATGGGATTACTTAGGGAGAGCAATATGCAATCGCCAAAACCCACCTTCAAGTTTTCAGAAATTGAGTTTAACCCTTCAGGAAGAACGGAACGATATGCCTGAAAATTTCATTGATGACTTGATTCGTGGGATGCCTAGGCATATTGGGCAGTTGATTGAAAGAGGAGGTGGTAAAAAGGACTATTGAATTTGGATTCAGTTGTGGAATAACTATAATTAATCAAGAATAAATAATCGATAAATTAAGATTTTTCTTATTTTTATTATTTTGTCTCATAGTGCATGAAGCAAAGAGTAACAAACAACGATTTTGTATCAAATATATTGCAGTTGAAATAGAGGAAAATATTCATCTCATCTCCAGAACATAGATTGTTTATTTCTTGAGAAACCTAAGGCGATGTGTGTATTTGCATTTACACAAAATATTCAAGTGGAATTTGGCATAGTTGTTACAATTTAGAGTTAACACCATGCGATATACCAATTTTGATTGCAAATCTACAGGTCTACATCTTTCTAAAAATGTATGTATGAGGCATGCATACGTTGCCCGACGTTTTGGATTATCGTAATGGATCCCCTTTTCATCGCCAGTCTAAGTTCGATGAAAAAACCCCTTTTTTGTCCTTGGAGCAGTTGTTCACATGTTCGACATCTTTTGGCTTCACTTCATATGGCACCTAATTTCCTACCTTTCAAATAATTCCCATTGCTTTTAAATGGCAAATGGTTGATTGAGTGACTCCAAATGTTTTTGCTAGTTCCTCTAGCCTTTGTGATAGATCTCCATCGAACCTTGCCTCTAATTCTTCATTCTTAAACTTCGTAACGACCAAAACAATATTTTAATTTCTTCATACTATGTAGCTTCCTTGAAGAGTAATGCACAGATTTGAAATATTCAGAGAAGGTCAAATTTAAAATTCGCAAAAGTTGAAATATAACTGAATTATCAGAGATTAGTACACACAATTACAAAAATTTATTGATGACTAGAACTGGTACGTCATAAATTTATCCATTGAATGAAAAGTACACTCAGTGAGAATCATATTGACTATTGATCAAGGGCACAAAAGCTTCTTACTTTTCGTCATTGCTTTTCATCATTTTGCAATTCCGTAGTTTCATTTTATATAAACGTAAAGTTCGACAAAACAGCAAAAACACCAAAATCAAAATACTCAAGTTTCTTCGCCTTTATCTGGATAAAACAAACCAAGAAATGAGTCAATTTGGATTTTTATCTCCGAAAAAGAATAACCTGCGTGCGGTAGTAATTCGAGGGTATCATTAACTGTAAAATGCTGAAGAAGAACAAGAAACAACATCTTGTACAGTCTTATTAAGAAAATTGAGCGAAACACGGTATAGGTAGGTTGATACAACTCAATTTTCATGTTCCTAGCATTGAGACAGCCATCCATCCTTAACGGGTGGTTGTACCTCATACGCCCTACACACCAAACCTTGTGCCAACATATTACCATATTTTTTTACAACTGATGTACTTAACCTTACACATCGCTGAAGACCTTGAAAACTGGCCCAACCACTCTTTCAAAGTACAACAAGAAGATTCTTGGCCAGAATACGTCATCAAGTCGATGGATAGGAAACAGCTCGTAATAATTCGTATAATTATTTAAATTTCTGCTGTGATTATTTTTTTCTGTTTCCAATCGACCCAAGCAAAATCAAACACCATATTGAATTCGTAGGATTTATTGTGCACGATAAAAATAGTAAGAGATGATTGAATTCAGTTGATAGTTCTCATAAAAGATAATATTCAATACGTTGCTGCTCTACTTACACTATCGAGTCGGACGAGTTAAACTTTGATCTCTCATAATGCGAATAAATGTACGTCGAAAATTTCATTTCGATTTCAAGTGCGTTGAAAATGATTATAAAACTATATCCTGTTGACTCCTAGTCGTAAGAAATGCAATATCGCTTATTTTTCCATTAAGATTTCAGAAAATTCTGAAATATAAACGTATTTCGTTCGTTAAATGATTTGAAATAGTCATAATCGTCATTTAAAGTTATGTTTCTTCAACAATAAAGAAGAAAAATTCCTAGTATCAATAATATTAAGAAAAATTAAAAATATTATAAGGAGTATAAATAAGTTTCCGCCGTTTTATTGTAGATGGCGCGGCACGGAGTTTCGGTTAGCTTTCGCAGATGATAACCGGCTTAAAAAATAGTTTGGACATTCAAGAACAACATAACCTATTAATATCATTGATTTTATATTGGTAAAATATAATTTTTATAAGTTGAAATTGTCAAAATTTGAGCCAAGCAAGCGTCATTTGCGGGAAATATTAGTTTACTCCTTTAATTTAAAGAAATCTGCTGCTGAGGCGCATCAATTGCTCGTAGAAGAATATGGTGAGGGTGCTTTGAGTGAGAGAACGTGTCGAGAGTGGTTTCAAAAGTTTAAAAACGGTGATTTCGACGTAGAAGACAAAGATCGCAGTGGAAGGCAAAAAATTTACGAGGATGCAGAATTGGAGGAATTATTGGAGGAAGATTAATCTCAAACACAAAAAGCTCTAACATTAGAAGTCACTCAGCAAGCAGTCTCACATCGTTTAAAATCATTAAAATTATTCTTCTGCATGACAATGCTCGTCCACATGTTGCGGCTCCCATGAAAAAGTACTTGGAAACACTTGATTGGGAAGTGTTACCCCACCCGCCGTATTCACCAGACATTGCACCGTCCGATTATCACCTGTTCCGGTCCATGGCACATGCTCTGACGGCGCAGCGGTTCACATCTTATGAGGATACCAAAAATTGGGTTGATTCGTGGATAGCTTCAAAAGACAAGGAGTTCTTCAGACGTGGGATTCGAATGCTGCCTGAGAGATGGGAAAAAGTGGCTGCAAGTGATGGACAATATTTTAAATAAATTTATATTACCGTTCTTCTATAATGAATATTTAATTTGTGTTAAAAAACGGCGGAAACTTATTTGTACTCCTAATATAATCTATAACCTCCTCAAAATTGTTAATATATTATAATACTTGAATTAATATCACGTTTCAAACAGATATAATAATTATTCAATTATGCTCGAACCATACTATAATCTTGAAGTTTTTTTATTTAATTGAACCGACATTCACAGACACTATATCATTAAGTTTTCCTCTTGTAAAACAAGAATAATCATAATAAATACTGAAAAAAAAATAGTCATTAATATTATTTTTCCAATTAAAAACATATTGAGAGTATTTCAACTGACAAATAATTAAAAAATGGGGGTTTCTTTTATACCTCGCTATGAATTTTAATTTTAGAAAATTTCTTTGAAACTTTTTAAAATTAGATCAAATAAATGCCTTAGAAAACACTATTCCGTTTTAAGTAGACGTAAAGAATTAACAGTATCAAAAGGAGATAAAGGAATACAAAGAATATACAGAATATTGAACGAACTTACTCAACAAATATTTAATAGAAACAGCACTGTTTCATAACGGTATTATGAAAACCAAGATCCACTCCAAAACTGCCCTACCTTCACAAAACTCTTCAAAAATATGAAGCACATCTTCGAAAAGGCGATTTGAGATTGTTATCGATAACCTTCGGTCCACTTTCATGCCAGCAAAATAAAAACAATCAATAAAAATATCCATCATACTCAAACGACTTCAATTTCAAATGATAGCTTCTTAACGGTTACCATTCGCATTCTATGTTCGTCCACAGAATATATACTGAGGTTGTATGAAGTAGTTTTTAACTTATATCAAAAAAATACCGCGTTAATGAGTGAAAAAAACAAATTATAATTATTATATATAAAATAATGAAAAGTGGGGATTTTTATTGATAGAAGGCTTTTTCAATATCTTCAATATCAAACAGAATGATTCTGTTATGGCTCGGTATAAATATTAATGTCATTAAATTTCTTGAAAACTTTTTGAAATTGAAGCGAGATATAACAAAAAACTGTTTGATATTCAAAATACTGATAAATAATTCTTTGAATTGAAAAAGTTTAAAAAAATTAGTATAGTCTTCAAGTATTTCCTTTCTTGAAACTAATTATATAAATCGGGTGTTTTTTTGGATTGATAGAACTTTCGATAGGGATAATTGTGATTTGACAGAAGGTAGAAACCATGTTGTTTTGACATTTCCGTTCAGTAAGCATTGACAACAACGTTTACAAATTGTTGAAATTTATTTTCAAAATCAGTTTTCTATTCGCCAAACTTATAGAGCACTTCGTGAAATTTATGGTTAACATAATCGTCCATCAGAGCAGCTTATTCGTCGAACTATCGATAGATTTCGGACAACATTTTCTCTACTCGATCCAACAACAACAACAAGACGTACGGAAGAAAATATCACTGCTGTAAGTCATAGTGTTAATGATGATCCAGATTTGACTATTCGTCGACGTTCACAATAAGTTGGCTCTGTGCATCTACCAGATGGAAAATTTTGAGTATAATCTTGGTCTACAACCATAAAAGATCCGACTGGTTCAAGAACTAAAGCCACTTGAGCATAATAAGCATCATTTGTTTGCTGATTGGGCCCTAGAACAGCTTGAAGTTGATCCACTTTTTTATAGTAAAATAGTGTTTAGTGATGAAGCTCATTTCTGGTTTAACGGCTTTGTAAACAAGCAAAATTGACGTATATGGAATGAAAACAATCCTTAAGAAGTTCTGCAGGTTCCATTGCATCCTGCAAAATGCACTGTATGGAGTGCTTTACACGCTGGAGGCATCATCGGTCCATATTTCTTTAAAAACGATGCTGGAGCTAATGTCGCAGTAAATGGTGCTCGTTACAGATCGATGATTAATGATTATTTGTTTCAAAATTTGAATGGTATCGACCCAGAAGTGTTTTGATTCCAAAAATATGGTGTTTCACCTCATGCTGCTACCGTAACAATTGATTTATTGAAAGAAAGATTTTGCGATAACATTATTTCAAGAAATGGTCCAATTAATTAGCTCGTTTTCTTTGGGGTTATGTCAAGTCATTGGTTTATGCTGATAAACCAGAAACAATAGACGCTTTGGAAGCCAACATAACTCGTGTTATTGACGAAATAAGGCCCGAATTACTCGAAAAAGTGGTCCAAAATTGGTCTGATCGAATGCGGTTCCTCAGAGCTAGTCGTGGTGGACATATGCCGGAAATTATTTTTAAAACATAAATATTATAAAATAATCTTTCAGATAAAAAATAAATTTGGCTTCAATCCTAATTTGAATGTGTTTTATTTCAATTTAAAGTCTCTAAAAAAACACCCAATACAATAAAATAATAAGAAGAGGTTTTTTACAAAATTTAAATATCAAAACAGATTTATTCTGGTTTTTTTATTCCATTTGATATTATATAATGAATTTTGATTATATATGTCTACTAAATTTAAGCAGTGCTTATAAGACATTTAATTCTAAAAGTTTTGAATATAATTTTGTAATTATTAATACTTTTGAAATTTCATCCGGTATCATTCATAATATATATATAAACATGATATAGTTCGTTCAAATCAAGTTACTGAGGAGCTTTAAAAAATATAAAAATACACAGAGTGCTCCATTTAAAATAAAGAGGACTTTGCTGCAAAGTCCTCTTTATTTTAAATGGAGCACTCTGTGATTTAAACGTACGTTTAAATCAATTTTTGAAAAGTGCACTATTGAATTTGAAAGTTGACGTGTCCCACTGTTTTTTATAATTTAACATCTAACATGAGGACACAAAGAATTTTATTCCATAAGAGGTTTCCACACTGTATGTAAATAAAAGCATTAATACAAAGGTTGATTTTCGAAAAACTACTTATTTTATTTTCATTTGTTATTGCACTTAAACCCAATATTCAAAAGAATATCTGGAATTCACTGAAAAATTCGTGATCTTGAGGAAAGAAATTATCTGAAATATTGACCCATTATTGATGTTACCTTGCAAACAAGTTTTTTATGGATGGTTTTAGTTCCGCTAAACAACATGATTAGCATCGATTTTCTAGCAGTTTTAAAAAACTAATTTATGAGTTATGGGAAATGGAAGTTCGTTTCTTCCACAGTCGAGACCTCGAAAATATAGCGAATCTACCATGAGCGCCGTCGAAAGAATTCAGACCCGTTGCAAAAACCTGTTTTTGTGAACATATACGGTTATTTTTTACTGAAAAAATTTTGAACAGTGAGGATCTGTAAGTTGTTTGGTTCTAGGATGAATCATTTTATGTCAAGAGGAGTCTTAAATTAATTACACATTATTCATCACTAGGTACGTACGTATTCGAATATTTTATGTTTTCTCGCTGTTTCAAATGGAAATCAAACAATTGTTATTCTTTTTGCTCTCAATGTATATAAGTTTGAAGAAAAAAAAATACATTATTTTTTTGGTAGATATATGGATATCCCGTAAAATATCGATCAAACTATTCCAGATTTATGCTCGTTGTCAAGATGATATTTCACACTAAAAAACCTCTTTTGCGCTTTTTTTGGTCCATTCAGTCGTGAGTTACAGGGTGTTAAAAAAAGAAGTCAACAAAGAGAAAGTTCGGTACATTTTATAGTTTTTCTTTGAAAAATGGGCAAAAATGGAAGCCAGGCGCCTGAAATTGTGAATGGTATTTATGATCCCAATACTGTAACAGCTAATTACGTGTAATTCTGTATGAAATTCCACAAAACAAAAAAGGAAAATCCACTCAGTCCAATATTAGCTGAAATATTTATTGGTTTCCTTGGAAGAAATCTCTTCATATTATTTTCCTGCTCATCGGTACCCCCAGGCAGTTTTCGTTATTCTTAGAATTTAACCAATTACAATAAAATTGACCCACGAAGAACAAAATGATAGCATAAATGAATTTTGATTACTTAAAATTAATCGAAATTAACAATAGACATGATTTTTCGATTTACGGCAAACAAACACGAACAGACTGCACAATATATTCCTCTTCAAATCACCCATTATCACATAAATTAGCAGCATACAATAGTATGTTGTATTGGTATCAATGTCACAAAAAAATATTGAGATAGAATTAAATATAATCAAACAAATTGCAGTAAATATGTAAGTATAACCCATCAATTATCGAGAAACTATTAAATGAAATTCAACAAAGACGATACATGTCACTAGTTAACTCACAAATTAGAATAAAAAATGAAAACTTTATTAGACGAAAACCTGAACTGACCGCTAGATATTTAAAGAAAATTTGAATTCTCGGTAATTCATATAAAACCATAAATTCTTTAGGTGAATAGATAAAAAATAATAAAGATATGGTCAATAAGAACAAGAGATTGGGATATTGAATCGAATCAGTCCTAGCTTGGTAAAAATCCATATTAAATAATATTCAAATAAGGTTATTCTGATTTTCACAAATTTTTTATTGTGATGTTTACAACTATCGTTTCGCTATCACAGTACCATCATCAGGCAGGTTTACATTTTGAATAACTAGGCTTGTTTCCGAAATCCGTTGCTATTTATATTACAGTAAGTGCAATAAATTTTTTTTTGAGCACTAAAACCCAAAAAAGGGTCTCTGCAAATATCAGAATATATTTAACACAGGTGAGTTATTTGAATCTAATTGTTCGTTAAGTAATGTTCCAATTTTATTGCGTTTATTTATCTCTAGGGATTCAAACAGGTTATAACTTTTACTTTCTATATGTAGAATTTCAAAATTATGGTTGAAAGTATGTCCTGTTTCTAACATATGGTTAGAATATGTGGAATTACTTTTAATATTGATGAAACTCTTCAAATGTTCACAAATTCTATGTCGGAAAGTTCTTCCAGTCTGTCCTATGTAAACTTTAGGGCAATGACCACAGATTAATTTATAAACCCCCGATTTATCATTTTTATGTGTACAGTCTTTATTATTTTTAATGAATTATTCATTAAATTCATTGTAATAAAATAAATAATAAATTTCTGGAAAATATATTTAATGTACAGCTATTCCCATACTACTGTGTCATGTATAGATATGAAGAGTGATTCATTGTAGATTGCAATTGCAGATTGCGCATGCCTCCTGTTAACTGATGTGCCATTTCTGTTCAGTAGTATTTGACAATTCATAATGGAAAGACTTAGCCCGGCACAGCGTCTACAAATTGTTCAACTTCATAACGAAAACGGGCGTTCTTCGAAGAATGTGTATCGGGCGCTTAGAGGAACTTATGGCCCAGATAAGCGGCCTACCGAACGCACAATTACTTCTGCCATCCGTAAGTTTGAGACCCAATTATTATTATTGGATAATACTCGACCAAATGGACTACACCAGCACGTACTGAAGAAAATATAGGGGCGGTAGCTGAGAGTGTACGCGAAGACCGTGAAGTGTCGATTCGTCGCCGTTCTCAACAGCTTGACCTGTCATATTCAACAACTTGGCGTATTTCACATAAGGATTTTTCTTAAAAAGTCGTTGGGCTCTTGACAAGCTTGCAGAAGATCCACAGTTTGTCCTTTGGGGCCATGTAAAGTCCAATGTCTATATGGATAAACCGGTGACAATTGAGGCATTGGAGGCCAATATTCTCGAGTTATTGGCCAAATACCACTAGAAATACTCAGACGCGTTATTGAAATTTGGAACTTCAGAATGGACGTTCTTAACCGTAGTCGCGGACAACATTTAAAAGAAATTATCTTTAAAAAATAATTTTAAGGAATTATTTTTTGTGTAATAATGAAGATTATAAAAAAAAATTGTTTTTATTCATTTTTTTATTAAAAAAAAATACCTCTAAATTAATCACCCGATTTCTATCGGGTTGAACTTCTGTAAAGCCAAGTCAATGCTTGTAATATTTGAAAGAAATTTTTTTCCTGTATTCCAATTCTGATGAAACTTAATTTAAATCCATATTTTTCGTCATCTACAGGTACATATGGAAGGATTTTCGGAGATTAGCTTTAACAAACAAACAGTAAGACAGGCAGACAAAAATTTCAAAAGTCGTTTTTGTTTGTCACTGCTCTTCTTTAATCGTTCCTAATCGATTTCCGGCAAATATATATATTCAAAGCATAAATATTCAAATTCTACTGTTTTACTGATCAAAATCCACCAACAACTTTCATTGGGTGAAGGTAAAACTTGAGGGATTATCAACTGAGATACTTCCGTATCCATAACTGGAATATTTATCATAAATGCCGTCGATAACATCATGTTTTAGGAGATTAGTTTCTTGAATAACACCATTTCTGCCTGAAATATTTAAATTTCTTTATTAAAAAAAAATCGGTCAAGATCATAATAAATAATAAGCCAGTAGGTTTTCTTGAATAATAAACCATTAAAATCGCGTAGTAGAAATTTTTTCTGCTATTATCTGTCGCTGATCCTGAAGGTTTTAGAGCTGGATCAAATCATTTAAGGGTATTTGCGTGCCTATTCTGGCAAACAGCATGCTATCGTTATATACCCAAATGTACATTCTGTCAAGAAAGTACCGGGAATTATCGATTTAAATCTGGTGGGGCAATGAGGCAGTTAAGAATTTTTTTCCTAGGTTGGTACCACTGTCCTTAATTACTATGCCAAGCTTGAGCGGGATCTGTCAACTAGTGTGTTTGCAACAGCTGATTAAATCAGTCGATTTTTACTATGGGTGATTACGTTGAGCAAAGAATTTGTTTAAAGTTTTGTGTTGCAAATGAATTTTCGTGTGCCGATGCATTGAAAATGTTGCAAAAGGCCTTTGGTGATAATGCTCTATCGAAAACTCGTGCATATCAGTGGTACAGAGCCTTCAAGGACGGTCGTGAAGTGGTCGCCCATCGACGGCTTCGATCGAAGATAACGTCGATAAAATTAAGGAAAGGGTGCTCGAAAACCGTCGTACCAGCTTGAGAGAGATAGCACATGATCTTAAGATATCCCACCAGTCCGCACGTACGATTTTGATTGATATTTTGGGCATGAGAAAGGTGGCCGCACGACTCGTACCGAAAGACCTGAATTTTCTTCAAAAACGTCATCGCGAACAGGTTGCTTCAGACATGCTGGATCGCTGTAATTCCGATTCTACATTCATGGAACGCATTATAACTGGTGATGAGACCTGGGTCTACGAGTACGATATGCAAACAAGCCAGCAATCATCGGAATGGGTGGCAAAAAATGAGCCGAAACCGAAAAAACCACGCCAAAGCCGCTCGAAAATGAAGGTGATGCTCATTGTTTTCTTCGATATCCGTGGCGTGGTGCACTACGAATTCGTTCCAGAAAGTCAGACGGTAAACAAGGAGTATTACCTAGGCGTTATGAAACGTTTGCGTGAGCGTATCCGTAAGAAGCGGCCAAATTTGTGGGCGAACAACTCATGGATTTTGCAAGACGATAACGCGCCTTCTCACCGAGCTACCATTGTGACTGACTTTCTCGCCAAAAACTCAACAAACGTGCTTCAGCAACCACCATATTCGCCGGATTTGGCTCCCTGCGACTTTTTCCTCTTCCCAAAACTAAAATTGCCCCTTCGTGGCACCCGTTTTGGGTCGAGTGAAGCCATAAAACAAAATTCGGCGCGAGAGCTAAAGTCCATCCCGGAAAGCGCCTATAAAAAATGTTTCGATAATTGGAAGTGCCGTTGGCATAGATGTATTGGAGCAAATGAAGCCTATTTTGAAGGCGACCCAATAAATTTTGACGATTAAATGTAAAAATGTTGTTTTAATTGAAAATTCCCGGTACTTTCTTGACAGAGTAGTATGTAGATTTCAAATAAATTAAGTCGGCGCTTAGAATCTGCACCGAATATCATGGGTAAGGGGTATAAGCTATGGTAATAGAAAGTTCTGCAAATCGTAACAATGCAACATCTGTATAAGAATTATATTGATATTTGGTGAAGATTATCAGTTAAATTAATTTATTTGAATATCGGGAGTTTTTTTCAGAGTGATAAAACTTTCGACAGGGATAACTGACATTTCTGTTCAGAAAGCATTGACAAATTGTCATGGAAAGATTCACGCCGCAACAACGTTTACAAATTGTTCAAATTTTTTTCTCAAAATCAGTGTTCCATTCGCCAAACTTATAAAGCACTTCGTGAAATTTATGGTTTACATAATCGTCATTCAGAGCAGCTTATTCGTCGAACTATCGATAGATTTCGGACAAAATTTTCTCTACTCGATACAAAAAGAACAACAAGACAAATAACTATACGTACAGAAGAAAATATCGCTGCTGTAAGTCATAGTGTTAATGTTGATCCAAAAATTTGATATATTCGGTCTTTACTTGATGGAAATTCATTTTCAACTAGTAATAAATACAATTCAATTTCCTCAAACTTTGTATTGTTGAACGACAATTGTTTCGCCACACTGTGGCTTAATCATGGTCTACATTTGAACTGATACTGTGCGAAAATCTATCGGGTGTTTTTTATAGAGTGATAGAAATTTCGATAGGGATAACTGTGATTTGACAGAAGGTAGAAGCCATGTTTTTTCGACATTTCTGTTCAGTAAGCATTGAGAACTGAACGTACAGAAGAAAATATCGCTGCTGTAAGTCGTAGTGTTAATGCTGATCCAGAACAAGTTGGACTCTATGCATCCACCACATGGAAAATTTTTCGTGAAGATCTTGGTCTACTTGACCACTTGCCTACTTGACTGAGCCACTTGACCATAATAAGCGTCGTTTGTTTGCTGATTGGGCCCAAGAACAGCGTGAAGTTGATCCACTTTCTTATCGTAAAATTGTGTTTAGTGATGAAGCTCATTTCTGATTGAATGGCTATGCACACAAGCAAAATTGCCGTATATGGAGTGAAAACAATCCTCAAGAAGTTCTGCAGGTTCCATTGCATCCTGAAAAATGCACCGTATGGTGTGCTTTACACGCTGGAGGCATCATCGGTCCATATTTCTTTAAAAACGATGCTGGAGCTAATGTTACAGTGAATGGTGCTCGTTACAGATACATGATCCATGATTATTTGTTTCAAACTTTGATAGGTATCAACCCAGAAGTGTTTTGGTTTCAACAAGATGGTGCTACACCTCATGCTACTACCCTAACAATTGATTTATTGAAAGAAAGATTTGGCGATAACATTATCTCGAGAAATGGTCCAATTAATTGGCCTCCAAGATCATGCGACATAACTCCACTGGATTATTTTCTTTGGGATTATGACAAGTCATTGGTTTATGCTGATAAACCAGAAACAAAAGACGCTTTGGAAACCAACATAACTCGTGTTATTGATGGAATTAAGCCTGAATTACTCGAAAAAATGAATGAGGTTTCTCATTGGTGGACATATATCGGAAATTATTTTTAAAAGATAAATGTCATAAAATTATCTTTCAAATAAAAAAAAATTTGGCTTCAATCTTAATTTAAATGTGTTTTATTTCAATTTAAAGTTTTATCAGTCTAAAAAAACACCCGATATAAATATGCTTATTATGACATCACGGCGTAACAGGATCTGACTTGACCATAAGGAATGTTTTCTGCGTTTGTAACATTAGAAATAATCGGAAATAGTTCTTTGCTCGAATTGACTCGCTATAGGGTATGTCGTATATGTATATTTGCGCGCACTAGGTGGCGCTAGTGTATGATAATACATTGGTGTTACCGTGAAAAGCTAATTTAGGTCCGTGGCAGATTTTCAGTGAGGGTCATTTTTATTATTGTTTTTAATTTTGTCAGCTATAATCTGTTCATTTATGTTTAAGTTAGAGACGTTTACAGATGATGAGATGGTTTTGATGACGATTTCTGAATCTATTGCCAAGTATTCTAGATGCTAAATGGTTGATTTCGTTTTCATTGAATTTTTCCATTTTTACTACCTTGTAACTCACAACTGAAGGACCAAACAAAAAACAGCAAAAGAAATTTAGTATGAAATGTCACCTTGACGACAAGCATAAATCTGAAATTGTCTGATCGATACTTGACGAGATATGGATAGATCACTAGAGCCATCTACCGAAAGAATAATGGCATTATTTTTCCCCAAACTATTATTATAAAGATGAGAATTTCATTCCTACCCAATGACTCCAGAATAAACAGACCGTAGTTTTTTACATCATCTCTTAAGAGATCAAAAAACGTATATGAATTTTCGGACGTCATCCAAAGAAAAAAACCACTTAAAATTCGTAGACAGCTTAGCTGAAACCGTCTATTTCTTTTCCGTTTTTTTATGTGTGTATCAAACTGGTATCTATATACCTGGGTTTAATTACACCTCAGTCGGACAAAGAATAAAAATAAAAATGATTCATTTATATCATAAAAATCATAAAAAACTAATGACGTACTATGTAACGAATATTATATTGATCGAAAATTTTATTGCACAAAAACATAACAACCCATAATAATGTTTCATTATAAATACAAAAATAATATTTTAACAACGGCAGTAACGTTTCACGTGAATTTACTTTCAAATTGCGGTAATACTAATTATGTATTCGTTTCAAAGAAATAAATGTTTCATCAATTGGTTTTATCCTTACTTCAGAAGTAATACAGAATGAACAATTTTTTTTTTTTAATTACAATTTATCTGCTTAATGAAGAACACATTTACCCCCTATCAACTCTCAACTTGTTGTGCCCTTTCAAGGAGGATCAATAATGTGCATGTGTTCGTTGAACGAACAATGACTGGTACCATCTACGTAGAAAACATCATTGAAACAATCATTGTTCCTCTGCGTAATGAATTTGGGGATAATTTCATTTATCAGGATGATAACGCCCCACCACACCGTACACGAAGGGTTCAAAACATTCTTCAAGAGGACAATATCCAGAGAATGAACTGGCCAGCAAACTCACCAGACATGAATCCAATTGAGCACGTATGGGATCACTTAGGGAGAGCAATATCCAATGGCCAAAACACACCTTCAACTTTTCAGGAATTGAGTTTAACCCTTCAGGAATAATGGAACGATTTTCTGAAATTTTCATTATAATGACTTGGTTCGTGGGATGCCTGGGCGTATTGGGCAGTTGATTGAAAGAAGAGATGATAATACGGACTGTTGAATTTGGATTCAATTGTGGAATAACTACAATTTATCAAAAATAAATAATCAAAATTTGAATATCGAAACAGATTTAATCTGTTAGTCTTCTACAATTTTATTTTCAAAAAAACTTTTAGAATTAAATTAATTTTTGATTGTCTCGGTCTTAACTTGACGGAAATTCATCTTCAATATAAGAAAAACAAATGTTAACTTCCGCTATTTTATTTATTTTCGCAACAATTGTTTCGTCATACCATGACTTCATCAGGTGAGTATTTAAACTGAGGTATACGATGCAAAACATTACCTTAAATACACAGCTCTGGTACAAAAAATAGAGAGGTATACAATTAATGAAAAATATTAAGTAGGGGGGATCTATTTAAATCTACAGAAAACCTACACATACAGATGGTACGATTCATTATACTTCAAACCATCCATTTTCACAAAATTTGTCAGCTTATAATAGTATGCTTTATAGATTGGTTAACATACCCATGACGAAAGAAAATTTTGACAAAGAGTTTAAAACGATTAAACAAATAGCTTTAAATAATGATTTCAATCCGTTAATTGTAGATAATTTACTTGATAAAATAAATAACAAGGGAGCAATATCACTTGTATATCCAAAATTTCAAAATTCAAGCGGAACCAAATTTATTTCATTAGCTTACATAGGCCAAAAATCTGAAAAGATTGCTAGATATTTAAAGAAAAAAGAAAAATATAACATCTCTTTCAAAACTATTAATTCTTTAGGCAGCTTAATAAAAAATAATAAAGACGTCATTCCTAAAAACAAAAAATCAGGAGTTAACATGTAGTGATTGCCCATGTGTATATGTGGGACAGACAGGCCGTTCATTCCAGACAGGATACGAGAACATGAAAAATGTTACATTAATAATAAACCGAATTCAACTTATGCCAACCATTTGTTAGAGACTGGCCATAATTTTAATATGAACTATGAAATATTACATATTGAGAACAAAAGTCAGAAAATAAATCTGTTAGAAACTTTAGAAATCAATAGATATAATAAAAAACAAATTTTTTTGAATGATCAAATAGATTTAAATAGATCCCCCTACTTAATATTTTTCATTAATTGTATACCTCTCTTTCCACCCCTCTATTTTTTGTATCAGAGCTGTGTATTTAAGGTCATGTTTTGCATAAGTTAATTAAAAAATCTCTCAAAACATGCACTATATCCTCAAAAAACAATTAGAATCAAGCCTGAATATAATTATATATTATAAAATAGAATAGAAAAAGGGTTTTTAAGTGATAGAAGCAATATAACAAAATTTGAATATCAGAACAAATTAAATATAATATGTTGTCTCCTACAATTTTAATTTCAAACAATTTTTATTCAAAAAACTTTTAGAATTAAATTAATGTCTAAAATAAGCACGCTCACGTGTAATAAACGTAAATAATAAAAACTCAATATATTATGTCAAATGGAATAAATAAACCAATAGATATACGAAAGTCATTAAAATTGATATAAAATAGAATAGAAAATTTTTTAAATTAAAATTGTAGAAGATAAACATATATTAATTTGTTTTAATATTCAAATTTTGTTAAAATTGATAAATAAATATTTAAAGGAGACAAAATTTTGTTTCTGGTCTTACCTTTAAGAACACCAATTGCCTTTTAAAAACATGAACATACCTTAAGGACTTCTCAAGGAATATAATTTATTTGAAATATTTAATATATTTAAATATTCGAATAAGTTAATTCAGAAATCTCTCAAACCATGCACTATATCTTCAAAAAACAAATATAATTCTAAGTAATCCCTTCATCGGTCCTAGATAATATTCCAAATATCAAAATCAAAAAACTAACCTATATCACAACGCACACGTGCTAAGAATTAATGCTTCGAAAACAGACCAACTTTAGAATTCAAGATTGATCTATGTTCTAACAAAATCACAGAACAGTGTAAGTTATTTTTAAGGTTATTTAAATTCATTGACATTCCATAATGAGATTTATTGAAGCCAAAATATAATATATTATATATGAAATAAAATAGAAACAGGCTTTTTACTTGATAGAAGAAATATAACAACATTTGAATATAAAAACAAATTAAAATATGTTAGTCTTCTACAATTTTAATTTCAAAATAAAATTTATTCAAAAAACTTTTAGAATTAAATTAATGTCTAAAATAAGCACCGCTTACGTTTAATATACGTAAATAATCAAAACTCAATATATAATGTTAAATGGAATAAATAAACCAACAAATATACGAAAGTCATTGAAATCAATAAATAAATATTTAAAGGAGACAAAATTTTGTTTCTGATCTTACCTTTAAGAACACCAATTGCCTTTTTTTTAAATTAAAATTGTAGAAGACTAACATATCTTAATTTGTTTTGATATTAAAATTTTGTTATATTTATATTTCTTCTATCAAGTAAAAGGCCTTTTTCTATTTTATTCAATTTATTACACTGCTATGGAGAAACTTTTGTCCAAAAAAAGATTCATAATAATAATATTATTCTAATACTTCTAGATTTTCGTGAATATCTTTCAAAAGCTTCAGTGTTTTTTGAGAAAAACTTTTTATAAAATGAAAATGTGTAGTGAGGTAAGCAGAATAAATCTGTATAATATTTAAGATATCTCGTTTGTGTTTATTAATGGGCAAATTCTGCCAAATGTTTCCTGAGATTGTTATCATTTGAAATTTCATTTTTCGAATATTTCCAAAATAATAAATTTAATAGCGAAGGCTCCTGACTTCACACTAAGTTCTCGCATTTTCAGATTATTCCATCTATGTCACTATTTCACTGTTGGGTCGACCTAAAATGGCGTAAGATCGCAGTAACAAAGCCTTACGAGAACATAACTGAACTCGCACAAGCTGAAAAAAGCTTCCGAGGCATCTTCACGGAAGATCTAGAAGTATCAGGATAATCTAATATATAATGAACAAATTCTTTAAGAGGATACAAAATGATATGGTATATTGAAAATTACTATGAAGAAGTTTTTGCATATTACAGATAATAACTGGAATCAAATCTCCAGAACCTCTATAGGTTTAATTCTGAATAAGTCTCATGAAATCATTTAGAATTAAATTTAATATTATATGGTTTGAAAATCAATGAAATTAGCAACCATTTTTACTGAAAGAGTTCTCCAGGGTTAAAAATATTTAATAGAAATAGCTATAAATTGGCACTTCGGTTAAGGATGATCGTATAGATAGTGTGTTAACCTTGAATATAATCGTGTGCAATAATTGCATGCATAAATTATTATCTATAAGTGGTTATTATTCTGTTTCGTGTAATAATGAACCAAAAAATTATTGATAATTAAATAAATAGGTCAATTCTATGTAGTTCAAGTGCACCACGTGGGTACTCTGTTTCTAGGTTATGCTTCCATTCTGCAATGCTAACGTTTTGATAATCTGCTCAAAAACTAGAATTACATGGGTAAAAAATGTTGTATTTCGAAATAATATGAGAATATAAACCACGCATCGCCTAAAGAGTTGGCATGTGAATGTGCCAAAACTGTAAAGAAGACAAAGAAATATCAGTGCAAGTATTTGACACTTTCTGTAATTCCGATCATAGAAGACGATTATGTTGGGCAAATATCAGAAAATTCGGTGCTGTGCCTTAATTTGCGAATTATGTTTCCCCAAAAGATCCAAGTATGTTACATCTTCGGATAATTTTCCGAAAAAAATGCAACCAATTAAGACATTTATAATGTTACAACAATTGTTTCACCACGATGTGACTTCTCCAGGTATTACATTGTACTGTCTGATGGTATTCAGTGTAACCGAGTTTAAATACATTTTTAGGTACTTGACCAAATAATGGAAGCACTAGTCATAAAAACTCTAGGTGTTTATTGGAGTTTGCCGTTAAAAATGCCATTACTGAAAAATATTCAGTAATGGGGACTTATCAACATCTGTTTGTTCATTCAAAAGGATTTTACGGGCATTATACCTGTTGATTTCAAGAAATTCTAAAAGTTTTTCGTTATCTTATGTCAATGGATTATCTGAAAATATTGCTAAAATTTCAAAGTTGCTTCAATTATAACGCGGCTTTTAAGACAAATAATAACCTTAGTACCTACATAAAAAACAATAAAGATCGAACAAATAAAGAAAATAAATCTGGAGTCTACAAGTTGACTTGCAAAGATTGCCCTTCAGTATACATTGGCCAGACTGGTAGATCATTCAAGAAACGTGTCCAAGAACACCAAAGGGGTTATGTATCCAATTCTGTACATTCGACATATGCTAATCATCTTAAGGAATTCAGGCATAATTTCAACAATAATTATGAAATTATCCACGTTGAAAGCAAAAGTTCTAGATTAACACTTTTAGAATTTTTTGAAATCAACAGGTATAATGCCCGTAAAATCCTTTTGAATGAACAAACAGATGTTGATAAGTCCCCATTACTGAATATTTTTCCTTAATGGCATTTTTAGCGGCAAACTCCAATAAACACCTAGAGTTTTTATGTCTTGTGCTTCCATTATTTGGTCACGTACCTAAAAATGTATTTAAACTCGGTTACACTGAATACCATCAGACAGTAGAATGTAATACCTGAAGAAGCCACATCGTGGTGAAACAATTGTTGTAGTAGTACAAACATTTTTGTGGAAATAAATTACTGTCTCATATACATTTTTTAAATTAAAATGAGTTTCCACCAAGTAAAGACCGAATCAATCAAATATTTATAATGTTCACAAAACATCTCGGAACCTCTTAAGCGAAATGAGTCATGTTTTCCCAAGATTTGATTATTTCAGAATACTACATCTTGAACCGAAAGGCGAGAAAATAGTCGTCTTGAAATTAATAGGGGTTCATCTGAACTGAGCTCAATATTCAAGGGAAAATCGAAATATCAATATTTCACATGAAAGCTTAAATTCTTCAGGTAAATTGATGAAAAATAATAAAGATGTCGTCAATAAAAAAAAGAGATCGGGAGTAAATAGGTTAACCTGCGGTACTTGTTCATATGTATACATTGGCCAAACAGGCAGATCTTTCGATAATAGGATGAAAGAACATCAAAATTAATTCGTTAAAAATGAATCAAATTCTACCTTCAAGAAACAGGACACTATTTTGACCACAAATTCGAAGTTCTCCATATAGAGAACAAATGCAATAGATTGGAACTTTTAGAAGCACTAGACCCGGCAATTTCTGATTCGAGGGGAAATTTCCGCTCTTCGCATCCCTGTAACTTCAACCCCCTAATGGGGGTGTTGCGATACTTCATTTTGAAGATCGTATCGACTACTATCTGACCCTAAAATTTCGCTTCAAGATATCAGAATTTAATAAACTAATCACAAGAGGAAGTACTCTTCCGCTATTTTACCTGTCATTTCATTATCAATGGAAATTTTGAAGCGAAATTTCAATATCAGATAGTACTCGATAAGATCATCAAAATGAGGTATCGTAACACCCCTTATCCCTATTCAAAATCAAGGGGTTGAATCAGAAATTGACGGGTCCGAGCGATTTTCCGCATTTTAATTTTAAAGCCAGAAAATCGAGGCGTTGAGTTTTCGTTGGACCATATTGTATAATATGATACAATTACAGTAGCAGTTGTTTGCTTTGAACATATAAACAAAGTGCAGGAGTGCCTTAGCACATTGTGAAATATTTCAACCCTTATACTTTTTACCTGAACTAAAAAAGAAAAAAATGGCGACTGAAAAAATTGTTCGATTTGATGAAGGATTCAAATTTATGTATAATTTAAAGACTCACCCTGTATATAATGAAAAACGAAGCTTTTTTATATCGTTATATGCCGATTCATTCGTTTTTACTTTTTGTTTTCCACATGCTCAATAGCATCTTAACAAATTCAGACAATAAAATAGGAAGGCCTTTTACTTGATAGAAGAAATATAACAAAATTTGAATATTAAAACAAATATGTTTATCTTCTACAATTTTAATTTCAAAAAAATTTTTATTCAAAAAACTTTATAATCATAAATATTTAAATATATTAAATATTTCAAATGAATTATATTCTTTGAGAAGTCCTTTAAGTGTGTTCATGTTTTTAAAAGGCAATTAATTGATGTTCTTAAAGGTAAGACCAGAAACAAAGTTTTGTCTCCTTTAAATATTTATTTATTAATTTTAATTACTTTCGTATATCTGTTGGGTTATTTATTCCATTTGACATTATATATTGAGTTTTGATTATATACGTCTATTAAATGTGAGCGGTGCTTGTGTAGACATAAATTTATTTCTAAAAGTTTTTTGAATAAAAATTTTTTTGAAATTAAAATTGTAGAAGATAAACATATTTCAATTTGTTTTAATATTCAAATTTTGTTATATTTCTTCTATCAAGTAAAAGGCCTTTCTATTTTATTTTATATATAAAATATAATTATATTTTGGCTTCGATAAATCTCATTATAGAATGTCAATGAATTTAAATAAACCTTAAAATAACTCACACTGTTCTTTGATATTGTTAGAACATAGATCAATCTTGAATTATATAGTTGATCTGTATTTCGAAGCTTAAGTCTTTTAACACGTGAGAGATATAGGTTAAGTTTTTGATTTTGATATTTGGAATATTAAATGAGGACTGAAGACGGGATTGTCTAGAATTATATTTGTTTTTTGAAGATATAGTGCACATTTTTAGAGATTTTTGAAATAATTTATTCGAATATTTAAATATATTAAATATTTCAAATAAATTATATTCTTTGAGAGGTCCTTTAAGTGTGTTCATGTTTTTAAAAGGCAATTGGTGTTCTTAAAGGTAAAACCAGAAACAAAATTTTGTCTCCTTTAAACATTTATTTATTAATTTTAATTACTTTCGTATATCTGTTGGGTTATTTATTCCATTGGACATTATATATTGAGTTTTGATTATATACGTCTATTAAATGTAAGCGGTGCTTGTGTAGACATAAATTTATTTATGAAAGTTTTTTGAATAAAAATTTTTTCGAAATTAAAATTGTAGAAGATAAACATATTTCAATTTGTTTTAATATTCAAATTTTAAAAATTCAGACAACCCTAGGAATCTTAGTATCATTAAAATGATTAACTTACTGATATTTTCTACCTAAAATGTATATTTCAATTCGCGTCGATCATTGAGAGGAAAATTCAATTAAGTAATCGAAATAAGAGTATGCCGACCAGAAAATTCTGTGTCAAGGTTATTGGCTTCAGATGAAATAGATCCACTACAACAGTTAACGTTCATCCTAAATGGAAAAGAGTCGGATGAAGCAATACATCGATCTTAGATTAAACAAGTGCGTAAGATCCTAGCGCAATCGAATGATAATGACACAGACCACATCTCATTCGAAATATTTTCATGTTGCATCAATTTGAAATGTTAATTTACCATTTGCTTATTTTGTAACTCTTAGTTTCAGGTTAGCCGAAATAAAATGATCTTTGATATATCTCGACTATTATTCGAAGTTTGTTGACTCCTTTCTGGGTGAATGATCTGTGGCTTCTAACAGACAGTATTAATGACATCTCTTGTTGTGGGAATCACTTTTGAATATCATTTATTGAACTATATTCATTTAAATTTCTACAGACTTATGAAAAATAATACATTATATATGTATCTCCTCTCTGTCCAATCCGCAACATACACACATCGTCAAAAGTCTTTGGGGATAATTTTATTTATCAGTATGGTAACGCCTCACCACACCACACACAAAGGATTCAAAACATTCTTCAAGAGAACAATATCCAGGGAATGAACTGGCCGGCAAACTCACCAGACATGAATCCAATTGATCACATATGGGATAATTTAGGGTGAGCAATATCCAATCGCCAAAACCCACCTTCAACATTTCCGGAATTGAGTTTAGCCCTTCAGGAAAAATAGAACGATATGCCTGAAAATTTCATTAAATATTGAATTGTATCAGTCCTTACTTGGTGAAAATCCATATTAAATAATATTGAAATAAGGTTATTCTGATTTTCACAAATTTTTATTGTTAAACTCACAACAATTGTTTCGCTGTCACAGTAGCATCATCAGGCAAGATCACATTTTGAATAACTAAGCTTGTGATCTTGCCTGATGATGCTACTGTGATAGCGAAACAATTGTTGTGAGTTTAACAATAAAAATTTGTGAAAATTAGAATAACCTTATTTCAATATTATTTAATATGGATTTTCACCAAGTAAGGACTGATACAATTCAATATTTAAGACAAGCTGAAACCAGTTTTTTAGTCCTATTGTATTATAAGCTCCTAATAAGGTGCAATATTAATACACAAAACATTTGGTTCTATACCAAATGTTTGAAACTAAATGTGTTCCCGAAGTACAAAACATTAAAAACGAACAATAAAAGTACTACCGCTGACAAGGGACGAATGTATGGAATAAAGATCTGGTTAAAAGGAGACATGAAGAGAGAATATGCCAAACGAGATGCCCAGTATATCTTAAGGTAATACACTCAGAATTAACTTACAGACTCCATAATATCATCTTTGATTCTATAGATCAAAATGCAAGAGAAAATGTCGATAATATTATATATAAAAAATTCTTGATTCAAAAGAAGAAAATAACCAAATTAGTATCAGATAAAATTCATAAAAACAAAAAATTGCAACGAAATCAAAAAAATTTTCAAAACACATATTTTACCCTAGATTCAAAAATCTTTCCGGAACAGAATTTAATGAAACAGAAATTAATCTTTTGAATAAAGGATTCAAATATAATATTAATTCAAATAACAAAAAAAACTTAGAATATGTAGCAATAGGTTCAGAACTAGCACTTGAAAATTACAAGAACACAAATATCGACAAACATATTATTACCAATATGATTACAAACCATCATAAATTACCTAATAGAAATTCCAGAATGAAAGAAGAGTATAAAACTATTAAAACTATAAATCTGAAAATCACTGAAAATAATTTAATTTTCACCCGAGCCGATAAAGGTAACACTATAATTGCTTTAACGGAAAGTGATTATATTAGCAAATCAGTTACGTTCCTAGAATTAAATAATTTTCAATTAATCAAACACAATCCAACGACAATTTTTCAAAATCAAATTAGATCCCTAATAACCCCGGAATCCAGCCTCTCTCGGAATACCCCAAAGAATAAATTAATTTTAATGAATCCACAACCTCCAAAAATGTATTCTTTAATTAAATTACACAAGGAAGATTATCCTATTAGACCGGTTGTTTCGTTCGTTAGTGCACCTTCATTTAAAATTTCGAAAGAACTTATTCAGATTATTTTAAAAGAAACTAAATTCCAAGATAAATACTCGATAAAAAAATTCACTACAGCTAATAAACAAAATAAAGAATATCCACTTACCACATAATGCTACATTCATTTCATTTGACGTACAAAATTTATTTCCAAGTATACCACCAAACGAAACAATTAAACTAGTAGATAATCTATTAATCAATGACAGATGCAATACAATTATCAAAGAAGATATTTTAGAATGTCTAGATATTTGCACTAAACAAAATTATTTTCAATTTAAAAATAAAATTTATAAATCTGAAAACGGTTTGATTATGGGAAATCCCTTAAGTCCTTTATTAGCAGAAATATTCATGGACAATATTGAAACTTAAATTCACCAAAATCCCCTTAAGAAATACTTTTTATATTGGTATAGATATGTAGACGATATTTTCTGTTGCTTTACAGGTACAGACAGACTTTTGAAAAAATTCTTTTTATTCATCAATGAAATACATCCTTCAATTAAATTCACTATGGAAACCGAACATAATAATTCTATTAATTTTCTTGATTTAACTGTTACTCGAATAAATAATTCACATGATTTTTCAATATTTCACAAACCAACCTATACAGATTCTATTATACACAATAAATCAAATCATCCTTTAAATCAAAAATTATAAGCATTTAATTGTATGATCCATAGATTAGTTAATATTTCCATGAATCGAGAAAATTATATTTCAGAACTTAACATAATTAAACAAATAGCTATTAATAATGACTATGATCCAAAGTTGATAGACAAATTATTGATGAATAAAAATAATAAAATAGCTTTAAATATGGTGTTTCCTAATATAAAAGAAAATTTTAAATACATTTCCTTAAAATACACTAAAGGTATTTCTGAAAAATTGCTACATACCTCAAAAATAAATATAATTTGAGAACTTCATTTAAAACTAATTCAAACTTGAGTAAATCTATTAAAAATAATAAAGGCTACACACATAAAGATGATAAATCTGGGGTTTATAAGTTAACCTGCGGTGATTGCCCTAAAGTTTACATGGGACAGACTGGAAGAACTTTCCGTCATAGGATGTGTGAACATTTGAAGAGTTTCCTCAATAATAAAAGCAATTCTACATATTCCAACCATTTGTTAGAAACAGGACATACTTTCAACCATAACTTTGAAATTCTACATATAGAAAGCAAAAGTTATGTCATAAATCTGTTAGAATCCCTAGAGATAAATAAACATAATAAAATTAAATATTACTTAACGAACAAATAGATTTAAATAACTCACCTCTGTTAAATATATTCAGATAAGCTGGAAATTGCAGAGACAGAGAGATTTGGGTTTTAGTGCTCAATAAAAATTTATTGTACTTACTGTAATATAAATAGCAACGGATTTCGGAAACAAGCTTAGTTATTCAAAATGTGATCTTGCCTGATGATGCTACTGTGATAGCGAAAAAATTGTTGTGAGTTTAACAAAAAAAAAATTATGAAAATCAGAATAACCTTATTTCAATATTATTTCAATATTAATTTCATTAAAGACCTGATTCGTGGGATGCCGAGGCGTATTGAGCAATTGATTCAAAGGAGAGGTGGTAATACGGACTATTGAATTTGGATCCAGTTGTAGAATAACTATAATTAATCAAAAATAAATAATCGATAAATTTAGATTTTTTCTGTTTTTTACTATTTTGTCTCATCCTGCATAAAGCAAAGAGTTACAAACATAAATTTTGTATCAATAGCAGTTGAAATAGTGGAAAATATCCATCTCACTTTCAGAACATAGATTGTTTATTTCTTGAGAAACCCAGGGGGGGGGGCAAGTCTTTTAACGATGTGTGTATAACCACGCCCTATTCCCTCCATAATATTTGCATTATATAATCCTACACAGTTGAAGATGCTATTATGATCCAAATAAAGAATTTTCATACATTCTATAACTGAGCTTTATATATTTCTTTTTTATCTAGAAGTATGTTCAAAAATGTCTATTGATTTCAAGTTAAGATGTAGACACCTTCAAATCAATAGAGATTTCAAACACACGGGTCATAAAACCTCCCTAATGAAAAAATCGACCTGTGAATTTTCCCACTTCTTAAGGTTCTGATGAAATACCATAAAAATGAAAATTGACATTTCCTTCTTGTGCATAAAAATACAGGAACAGGAAATTGAAATTGTAAGGTGTGTTATTAAACCAATTTAAGCGTATCCATTAAAGTAATTACGACAGAAAGAGAATCGAGCAAAAAATATATTTTCACATCCTATAATTGCAGAAAAAAATAGTTTTGTCGGTAAACATTGAGTTCCAGAAAAATTAGCTGTTGTGAAAAGTTGAATTCCAGTTCGAGTCAGTTAAACCTTGATTCTATTCTAGTGAATAAAACAAGCTTATTTTTTTTCGGGAACTGAAAATTCCAGTTCACGATTACGATGCAATGGAATTTAAATTCCTTTTTACGCGCCAAATCTAGACATTGTGAGTCAGTTTCGAGTATGATAACTTGCAAAAGAAATCACCCAGACACAAAAGTTGAACTACAATGAAGGAGATCTAAAAATTAACTGAAAATTTGAATATCAAAACAGATTTAATCTTTTAGTCTCCAACAGTTTTAAATTGTAAAATTTCATTCAAAACCTTTTAGAATTAAATTAATGTCCTATAGCCACTGTTTATATATAATAGACTTATAAAATCAAAACTCATTATACAATATCAAATGGAATAAAAAAACCCAGCAAATATAAATTGTCAATAAAAATTAATGAATCTGTCTGTGAAAAAATGGTTTGTTTCTGATCTTATATTTATGAAAACTAAATCCTTTTCAAAAATACACAACATTATTTTAAGAACTTCTCCAAAACCAATTTATTTGAAATATTTAATATATTTAAATGAGTTACTTCAAAAACTCTCAAAACATGTAGCACATCCTCGAAAAACAATTAGAATTCAGATAAGGTCCGTCCAATTTCACATTTAAAAGATAAAAGCAAATAACAATGAATAACTTACCCATACGACCTTCCTTCTATTTAGTAAAAAACTGCTTCTTATTATTTTAAATTAACTGAAGATTCAAGATGCAAAATAGAATTATAGACACTTTTCTACAAAATTCATATCATATTTCCACATTTGAATGGAAACTGTCAGAATTTAATTGCTGAGATTTCTGTTAGGTACCTTGATAATTTGAGGATAAATTTCGTGAATGAATTCAACAATCATATAAATAATAAATATAGGATTTCCACAGAACGGTAAACCTGTGCATAGTAGTTTTGTATAAAAAAAGTACCGAAGATAAGATGGTGTAAAAACAATTAAGAAAATAGTGATTAAGTAAACGACATTAAATTATAAAAATGGATTTTGGATTGGATTGGATTTTTTTTACTTATACCAACATTAAAAGAAATATTGATATAAAATGTTGTGTTAGACATTAATTTAATTCTAAAAGTTTTTTGAATAAAAATTTTTTTGAAATTAAAATTGTGGAAGATAAACATATATCAATTTGTTTTAATATTCAAATTTTAAATATTGATATTATATCACTTCTTAGCTTAAACTAGATCGCATGTTCACACAGAAAAAAAATTATAAAATAAGTAATTCAAATCCAACTGTTGCAAGTCAAATAAAATAATTCGGCTAATCTGTACCAAAAATCATTAATAAGTAGTATGAGCTATGGTGATAGAAAGTTCTAGAAATCGAGACAGTGTAACATACATCTGTATAACAATTCTATACTCAAACGAAGTAGATAAGGTTTTGTTGATTACAGGGACAAATTGCAGACATGCGCATGTTTCAAACTTGTTAGTTTTCATCAGTACAATGAATGCCAGCGACTACAAATCTGTCAAGTATTTATATTCGCTATATAAGGAGACATTAAGTTATCAATCAGACACTAGCGCCATCTAGAGTATTCATTTTTTTTTGCTCAATATCGGAAGATACACTAACATAATTTCGTCATTACAGGAACAAGAAATATACTCAAGGGAGTTTCTGGATGTTTCAAATCTGGGGAACTTACAGCCATTATGGGTCCTAGTGGAGCTGGAAAGTCATCTCTTTTGAATATTTTAACAGGATTTAGGTAAGCGAATATTTTAGTATCGCGCTCATTTTATTCGCCATCTATCAGAATTGTACGATTGAACTGCGAACATGCTGCAAATATATTATGTAGATTATGTGTGGAGGGAGCGGGGCGTGGCTTCATGTTGTGGATTCGGAAGAGTGGGGATGCATATTGAGGAGTGGCGGATGATTCATTACTAATTGGTTGTACAGTGTTTGAAGATCGGAATCTTTAGAGACTTTGTTTATTTCCGAGCACTTTAATCCTTTTCGACGTCTATGGAGGATTTTATGGTGGTGGTATATGGAGGATCAATATGGTGATTGACAGCTTCAATATATTCAAAGGAAGCACACCTTTTGTCTGTAGTCAGATGCTCCTTCAGTCTTGTTTCAAAGCTCTGCATGTTTGACACATGTAAATTGCGTTACGATCGATTCTTTAGATTCCCGAAACTTCTGTTATTGTTTAATTGAAATTCTCCCACTATCTCGAGAACAAAAAGATTTTGTTTTAGGTGAAATTCCGATATTCTGAACGGTTTCGACCTGATAAATCTAAAACCAAGGCTGTACAAAGTTACCGAACAAACTAATTAAGGCATTTCGTATTTTCATATTCAAGAGTTGCTATATAAAAATGATCTGACCTAATCTCAAACACATAAGTTGAAAAATTCATGATCTTACCATATATTTTTGTAATATATTTCTGAATGGTGCTCCTATCAAACTTTTATGTTTTACGATTTCATGTTGCAACTGGACTGTCATTCATATTTCATGGTCAGCTTCGAAATCTGTTCAGATAATGCAATAAATATAATAAATAATAATCAGGCCCTAAATTATCGTTCCGTGGGGTGCATAAAAATTATTTCTGGACTAAAGTTCAACATTTTTTCAGACGATAAAAGTGAATAGGAAATATTTCATTATTGATGTAGATAAATATATCAAATAAATCAACATTATTATTGCCAACTAAATAATATATGTACGTACTTGAACTTAGCCGAGATAATCACATCTTTCGACCTTAGAGAACTATATCTTCACTAAATGCAATTCTTTTGTGAACCATTAGATGAATTCATTTGACTGTTCAAATCA
Organism: Megalocaria dilatata; assembly: GCA_034642435.1. Taxonomy (NCBI): domain Eukaryota; kingdom Metazoa; phylum Arthropoda; class Insecta; order Coleoptera; family Coccinellidae; genus Megalocaria; species Megalocaria dilatata. The sequence continues at coordinate 71,381,660 of CM067858.1, forward strand.
TCAGATATTTTGATATATGTTATTTCTTATTAAAGGGAGGCTCAAGGAACCATCAGAGGTAGAGGAACATCTATAAAAGGATTGGGGGTGAAGAAATATGTCAAACAGTCTTGCTACATTTTACAAGAGAACTGTTTAGATCCTCTTTTTACCGTAGAAGAGACGATGAAATTTGCAGCAGATCTCAAATTGAGTAGGAGTTTCTCACAGAAGTCCAAAGAGCAAATGGTAAGTAAATCTATTGAAAATTCAGATTAATTAATTCAGCTGATGATCTGTACCAAATCTCATTAATAAGAAGAGTGACATTTGCTAATAGAAAGTTGTATGTATATTTGCGTGCACTAGATGGTGCTAGTGTATGATGAATACATTGGTATTCCTATGCAGAGCGAATATAGGTGCGTGGCAGATTTGCAGTCGTTGGGCAGTACAGGGCACTGAGGAGAAAGCAAGTTTCGAAACATGCGCATGTTCGCTACTTATGTTTATCAACAAAACCTAATCGAGCTTGTTTGACTTTGGAATTGTTATACAGATGTATCTTGCACTATCTCGATTCGTAGAACTCTCTATTACCATCGCTCATTTTCCTTATTAATGACTATTACAATTATGCATGAAAAACTGTTCGGGAATTGAGATCTGGTGAACAAGGTTGCTACACAAATGGCTCAAGATGACCTATCTTTCATCTTTTATACCTTTCATTCAAAAAAATGTTGGACGCCTCTTTTATTGAACATATTTTTCATATTCCGATAGATCACAAACCAAACTACGTATAAGCACTCATTTGTTTACTTGTTATTTACAGGATATTCTGTACATTCTGTAATCTTTAAACAATATTAACATAGTCTTTCATACTATAAGTGACTCTTCATTTGGATACACACATCGTCAAAAGTTATGGCCCCCCCTAGGTTTCTCAAGAAATAAACAAGACTTCAAGACTTTTGACGATGTGTGTATATATTAAGATAAGGCGTACTGTAAGATAACCAACATGGTTATATGAAAATGTGAAAATAGGCTATTTGCCTGAAATTATCAAAACAGAATAAAAAGCTTAGACGAAGTATAGGTTAAATTAATTATTGTCATTATTAATCCTCAGGTATATAGCATTTTAGAAGCCATGAAACTATTACCATGTAGATACACAAGATGTTGTATGATTTCTGGTGGCCAACAGAAAAGGCTGTGTGTGGCCTTAGAGCTTATTGGAAATCCTTCAGTAATGTTCCTAGATGAACCTACAACGTAAGTACTAGTGGAAATTCACCCATTTTTCAATATATGAGAATTTTTTCAATAATAAATCTAAATATAGAAAAGCAATTTATCCTTTATGAGAGGCTTTATAATGAATTTGAAGGGTATATTCTTTGAAAGGGGGTAATATTCAAAAAGACACTTCTTGATATTGAAACAGAATAAACGAAAGAATGATTTGCAAATATCATGAAACATTCAGTTCAGACTAAGACTTTTAAATTAACGAACATTCACCGATATGAACTATTTCGTAACGAATATCTTTCAGCATTCAATCTCTGCACTTTCATTTTGCTTACTTACGTATACCAGAATCACGTCAACAAGTTCAATATTTGAATAAACATGCGGTATCTTTCAACAACTTCACAAAAGTCCAAAAAACAACGGACAAGTCATACGTGAGTCTACTTGTTTTCGTTTAGAGTTATATTATTAATTTCGTATTATTCTAATCTGTAATTTTAACACATATAGTGAAAGTTTTTTAGATTAGGGAAAGTTGATAATGATTCAGGAATATTTTCCAGTGGTCTTGACAGTTCATCCTCGCATCAGGTCATAGCGTTGCTCAAAACCTTGGCCCAACAAGGGAGAAACATTGTTTGTACAATTCACCAACCGAGTGCAGCTTTGTTCGAACTGTTCGATTTTGTTTATGTCATGGCGGAAGGTCGTTGTATTTATCAGGGATCCAGCAGGAACGTGGTCTCCTATTTGGCCTCATTTGGACTCAACTGCCCTAAATATCACAATCCTGCAGATTATCGTGAGTACATGGACATATCATGATCTTTACCTTAACACCATTCAAACATCTTTTGTTTTTCAATGATAAAATCGCCGTCTCACTGTCAGACCGCTTTTTGAAACTAGACAACAAAATTTTTCATTCGTCCTAATTTATTACATCGCCTTTAAAGTACGTAGGTTCTTCCAACACAAACACACTTACGTCAACGAATAATGCAATCGTCAAAACGTTTTTTGACGCTTCTTCAGGAATGAACTCGCAATGAATTCGCTTTTGTCTACTGAAATAAGTGCCTCGAGCTCTTATAAAAAAAGTCGGTCGTAGCTAAATCAGAGGAATATGGTGGTTGTTCCATAAGGTTATTGATTTTTTGAAAAGGAATTCGTTCACTTTGAAAACCTTATAAGATGATATAAATCCACGAACTTCTTCTTCACAAATCTGGTCTTTTTCGACGAAATTGATCTCTAAATCCTAAAAACCAGAAGATTCTCAAAAAAAAAATTTATTAAGGAATGACACGGCAGTGTATATCGGAATTCTTCTAGTTGCTAACGCCAATATTAGCGTAAATGCGCATTCCTCTTTATCCTAGTTAATTACAGTATATTGTGTTGAGGCCATCATCCTTTGCTCTCTAGAATACTATGAATTTGTGTGACTTTTCTATGTATCGACACCAGTCTATCTCCGTCTTTCGTCTCTGCCTATTATTCCTAAGTCCTTTCGATCTTACCTAATGTGATTTATTGATGTGCGCTATTTGCAAAATTTCTTCAAACTATTCTCAATAAAATAACCTATCGGGTGTTTTTTTAGAGTGATAGAACTTTCGATAGGGATAACTGTGATTTGACAGATGGTAGAAGCCATGTTGTTTTGACATTTCTGTTCAGTAAGCATTGACAAATTATCATAGAAAGACCACGCCGCAACAACGTTTACAAATTGTTGAAATTCATTCTCAGAATCAGTGTTCTATTCGCCAAACTTATAGAGCACTTCGTGAAATTTATGGTTTACACAATCGTCCATCAGAGCAGCTTATGCGTCGAACTATCGATAGATTTCAGACAACATTTTCTCTACTCGATGCAACAACAACAACAACGAGACAAAGAACTATACGTACAGAAGTAAATATCGCTGTAAGTCATAGTGTTAATGATGATCCAGATTTGTCTATTCGTCGACGTTCACAACAAGTTGGACTCTGTGCATCTACCACATGGAAAATTTTGTGTAAAGATCTTGGTCTACACCCACACAAGATCCAACTGGTCCAAGAACTAGAGCCACTTGACCATAATAATCGTCGTTTGTTCGCTGATTGGTCCCTAAAACAGCTTGAAGTTGATACACTATCTCATCGTAAAATTGTGCTTAGTGATGAAGCTCATTTCTGGTTGAACGGCTATGTAAACAAGCAAAATTGCCGTATATGGAGTGAAAACAATCCTCAAGAAGTCCTGCAGATTCCATTGCATCCTGAAAAATGCACTATATGGTGTGCTTTACACGCTGGAGGCATCATCGGCCAAAATTTATTTAAAAACTATGCTAGAGCTAATGTTACAGTGAATGGTGCTCGTTAGAGATCGATGATCAATGATTATTGGCTTCAAATTTTGAATGGTATCGACCCAGAAGTGTTTTGGTTCTAACAAGATGGTGCTACACCTCATGCTGCTACCGTTACAATTGATTTATTGAAAGAAAGATTTGTCGATAATATTATTTCGAGAAATGGTCCAATTAATTGACCTTCAAGATTATGTGTCATAACTCTAATGGATTATTTTCTTTGGGGTTATGTCAAGTCATTGGTTAATGTTGATAAACCAGAAACAATAGACTCTTTGGAAGCCTGCATAACTCGTGTTATTGATGGAGTAAGGCCGGAATTACTCGAAAAAGTGGTCCAAAATTGATCTGGTGGAATGCGGTTCCTCAGGGAGACATATGCCGGAAATTAGTTTTAAAACATAAATGTCATAAAATATTCTTTCAAATAAAATAAAATTTGGCTTCAATCTTAATTTGAATGTGTTTCATTTCAATTCAAAGTTCTATCACTCTTAAAAACACCCGATATTTTGATTTGGAGTTCTATCTTCCTTTGGGAGACACCTTCAAAATACTAAGTGCGTTTTTCCAACAGAATAAACCAATTATCACCATTCTGCTGTATTGACCTTCGTATATGTAATGTATCGTTTTGTCAACTGTAAAACATAAAAAGTATTTACATTATTTATTTACAAATTTCGTCTTATTAATTATTTATACATGTGTCTCGTATTGTCTATTTTAACTTTGCGAATGCAAATCTAGGGAATAAATTAACAAAGCAATAAAATATTTTCACATCACCAGTTAATTGACTCCATTTATGCTTTTGTGAATTGTATGTGAGATTACATTGAATATAATGGTGGAAAAGTCATGGTCAAATTCGTTTCTGTTGGTCGGAATGCGTGATATCGTTTTGTCCGAATGTTATTATCGAATTTTGAGCCAAATATGATCCCGAACGACTAGATTGGACTCGCTCATGAAGAATCCGAGGTCAAACGTAATTCTGTCCGGCCAGTCCGTTCGTGAATACTCCAGCTTTCGAAGGCAAAGAGCTAAAGTTCTAGGATCGAATCTAATTTAGGATTTGGACGTAAAATAACGACAAGAAGACTAATTAAAAATTTGATGAGGATGATGGGTGATATGAACAAGGGCGCTCCTGATTCGCGTCAATTCTTTCCACCTTTTTATTTTTAAGCATTCTCATATCCATAAGAAATGACATGTAAAAATTTTATTCTGTTATAACGCTATCCAGTAATAAACAACTTGTTGTCCAGTTCTAGAGGTAGCCAATGGTGATTATGGTAATTTTACCGACAATCTTGAAATAAAAGGAAAAGTGGACACTTGGAGAAATATGACAAAAAACGAGGAAGTCCCAGACCTGAATATTTCTTGTATAGAAGAAGAATATGAAATAACTAAAGAAAAAACACCTTCTGAACTTTATAAATTAGGGATACTCATGAAAAGATCGGTAAAAAAGATGAAACGAGATTGGGTGAGTTTGAAAATTATTTTACTTCTGTAATTTGAAGTTACTTATTTATATTGTTTCTTAAAACCCAAGAATCACCTGTGAAATGGTTTTTTTTTTATTTTATTAAAATAACAACCAGTTGGTTTTTATTTTATTATGTATTATAGATTTTTCTCGCCATCTACACTAATGTTTATGGGCCGTTCTATTTGAGCTATGTTAAATGCAGAACAATCATTAAAATATAATTTGTATATACCGCTTTTCAATATTCACCATGCACTAAGAGTGACCTTAGGTTTTTCTTACTTGTATAAATGATGTCGATATTATTTTGTTTTAGTCTATTGTAAATTCAGGTAATAATAAGTGGGATAAAGTTGCTGCTATTAAATTTTACTTTGTCTTTGTTCTGAAGGGGTAAGTAAATATAAGCTACTACTACGCAAAATTAAAATGTTCTCTCTTCATGCCTTTGTACACAGGCTACTTTCAATCGCAAACTTTGAAACAGATATAAAAATTTTGGAAAACTAGCTTCAAACATTGGCTAGAAGATAACATAATAAATAAAATAATTTAAAATAATATTATAAGAAGCTGTTTTTTTTACTTCATAGAAGTATTATTACAAAATTTGAATATTAAAACTGATTTAATCTGTTAGTCTTCAACAATTTTAATTTCAAAAAATTTATTCAAGAAACTTTAAGAACTAAATTAATGTCTTATAAGCACTGCTTATATTTAATAGACGTATAAAATCGAAACTCATTATACAATATGAAAAAAATAAATCTTTTTTATTTCGTTCCAAATGCGTACTGAACTCATCAGACAAGCGTACACAGGCCTGCTTGTGACAAAAATGTGACAAAACTTTCGAGAGATTTTGAAGTGACTTATTTAAATATATTAAATATTTCAAATAAATTAGTTTTGGAGAAGTTCTTAAAATTATGTTGTATATTTTCGATAAAAATTTAGTTTTCATAAATATAAGATCAGAAAACGAAACATTTTGTCACAGACAAAGCTGCATTACCGTCTGTCTGAAGAGTTCAGTGCGTATGCTTGGAATGAAACATTCAAACATTTATTTATTTATTAATTTTAATTGACAATTTATATTTGTTGGGTTTTTTAATTCCGTTTGATGTTGTATAATGAGTTTTGATTTTATACGTCTATTAAATATAAACAATGCTTATAAGACATCAATTTAGTTCTAAAAGTTTTTGAATAAAATTGTAGGAGACTAACAAATTAAATCTGCTTTAATAGTCAAAGTTAATAAATAATTTTTTAAAAACAACACAAAAAAGAACCAACTTCAATTTACCTGCCGCTTCAGGACAAAAAAGGAAAAGAAAAAATTTATTGCATCAACATTATCCCAGTTATAAACCTTATTAATTTCATGAATAAAATTGTATATTAAACTTAACTTCTGAATAAATAGTTTTGAAAAAAAAAAATTTCTTTTTGAATGAGCTCTTTGTGGAAGAATGACAGTATGAAATATAAATTGCAGAAGAGGTTGATATTGATTCTCACTAAATTTATCTGACGATTTTTTTTGCAGACCATATCATCACTCAAAGTATTTCTACATTTATGTGTAGGAATCTTTTTAGGATTGACCTATTTGAATGTTGGGAACGATGCTTCCAAGATGGTAAAGAATTTAGGATTCCTACTGGTATCAATAGTTTATTTAGGATATACCTCTCTAATGCCAGCCGTTTTGAAATGTAAGTAATTGCGAAAGAGTTTAAGTTTCGAGTAATAACAATCGATGAAATCTCATCAACTAAATTTCATGCTTGGTAAATATAATTGCATCTTCGTGTAAAACAGTTTCAGCAGACAGATTGGATGTTTCGACAACTATAAGACCTAATCTAATCGATTTTTTATATTATAATCGTGTACTATCATAATCGCCAAACTGGCGATCGATCATAATCAATAAAAAATAAAAGGTTGGATAAAATGAAATCCATTATTTTTTCGGTAACTAACTGTGGTGGTCAATATTTCGTAAAAATCGATCAAACAATTTCGGATTTATGCTCGTTGTCAAGGTTACATTTCACACTAAGATGGTTCTTTTGCTGATTTTTGCTTGGTCCACTCAGTTATGACTTACAGTGTGTTTAAAACAAGAAGTCAACAAACAGGAAAATTCGTTACATTTCACAGTACTTCTTCGATAGAGGCGAAAATGTGAGCCGGGCAACTGAAATTGTGAATGGTGTTTATGTCCCGACACTGTAACAGCTATTTACGTGCAATTTTGGTTCGTTTAGTCCGTTCAGGTATTTTTATGTGAAAGATTCACCTCGCGCAGGTAGACCGGTCGTCGAAAATGTCGATAAAATCACAGAAATAATAGAAGGCGTATTACAATATCTTGAATATCCTACAGACTTATTTTGCTAACATCACTATAAAATTAAATCTTAATTGTATAAAAAATTTCTCAAAAACCTTTTAAAAATGAATGAAATTGATGTCTTAGAAAACACAGTTTCAATTTTGTAGACATATAGAATTAACATTCATTACACAGCACAAAAACGAATAAATGAATACAAAGACAAAAATAATAATTAAAAATATTAAATTAATACTTGGAGGATACAAATTTTGCTTCGTATCAATGTATTATGAAATCCAAATTCCTTTCCAAAACTGCATAACGTAACCTTAAGAATTTCTTCAAAACTAATTATCTTTAAAAAAGGTCCTTCAAAAAATTCCAAAAACATGCAGCACATCTTCAAAAAGGCCATTTGGAATTACCAGTCCAACTTAGTATCCATAAAATAAAAGTGATTAACGATTGACTATATTCTAAGTTTGTTGATAGAAAGACATATGGTTCTAAATTTGAATTTCAAAACAGATTTAATCTGTCAGTCTTCTACAATTTTAATTTAAAAAAAAATTTATTCAAAAAACTTTTAGAATTAAATTAATGTCTATATAATCACCGCTTATATTTAGTAGACATATACATTCTGTCAAGAAAGTACCGGGAATTATCGATTTAAATCTGGCGGGGCAATGAGGCAGGTAAAAAATTTTTTTCCTAGGTTGGTACCACTGTCCTTAATTACTATGCCAAGCTTGAGCGGGATCTGTCAACTAGTGTGTTTGCAACAGCTGATTAAGTCAGTCGATGTCAGAGTGCGTGCCGATTTTTACTATGGGTGATTACGTTGAGCAAAGAATTTGTTTAAAGTTTTGTGTTGCAAATGAATTTTCGTGTGCCGATGCATTGAAAATGTTGCAAAAGGCCTTTGGTGATAATGCTCTATCGAAAACACGTGCATATCAGTGGTACAGAGCCTTCAAGGACGGTCGTGAAGTGGTCGCCCATCGACGGCTTCGATCGAAGATAACCTCGATAAAATTAAGGAAAGGGTGCTGGAAAACCGTCGAACCAGCTTGAGAGAGATAGCACATGATCTTAAGATATCCCACGAGTCCGCACGTACGATTTTGATTGATATTTTGGGCATGAGAAAGGTGGCCGCACGACTCGTACCGAAAGACCTGAATTTTCTTCAAAAAGTCATCGCGAACAGGTTGCTTCAGACATGCTGGATCGCTGTAATTCCGATTCTACATTCATGGAACGCATTATAACTGGTGATGAGACCTGGGTCTACGAGTACGATATGCAAACAAGCTAGCAATCATCGGAATGGGTGGCAAAAAATGAGCCGAAACCGAAAAAACCACGCCAAAGCCGCTCGAAAATGAAGGTGAAGCTCATTGTTTTCTTCGATATCCGTGGCGTGGTGCACTACGAATTCATTCCAGAGGGTCAGACGGTAAACAAGGAGTATTACCTAGGCGTTATGAAACGTTTGCGTGAGCGTATCCGTAAGAAGCGGCCAAATTTGTGGGCGAACAACTCATGGATTTTGCATGACGATAACGCGCCTTCTCACCGAGCTACGATTGTGACTGACTTTCTCGCCAAAAACTCAACGAACGTGCTTCAGCAACCACCGTATTCGCCGGATTTGGCTCCCTGCGACTTTTTCCTCTTCCCAAAACTAAAATTGCCCCTTCGTGGCACCCGTTTTGAGTCGATTGAAGCCATAAAACAAAATTCGGCGCGAGAGCTAAAGTCCATCCCGGAAAGCGCCTATAAAAAATGTTTCGATAATTGGAAGTGCCGTTGGCATAGATGTATTGGAGCAAATGGAGCCTATTTTGAAGGCGACCCAATAAATTTTGACGATTAAATGTAAAAATGTTGTTTTAATTGAAAATTTCCGGTACTTTCTTGACAGAGTAGTACAACCAAAACTCAATATACAATGTCAAATAGAATAAATAAACCAAGAAATATAAATTGTCAATTAAAATTAATAAATAAATATTTGAAGGAGACAAAATTTTGTTTCTGATCTTACCATAATGAAACCAATTCCTTTTCAAAAACATAAAACACAACTTAAGGTAACATAAATAGAGGTTAATACTTGATAGAAGGTATATAAAAATGTTTAAATATTTTAATATTAGCCTTCTACATTTTTCATTTCAAAAAATTAAATTTAATAATTATAACTTCAGGAATTAAATTAAAATAATGTCATATAAGTACCACTTATATCAAACGACATATAAAATAAACATTCATTATAAGACATCCAAATGATATAACAAAATCCAATAAATAAAAATTGTTAACCAAAATCCTTTAAATTAAATATTTTGAGTAGACAAAATTTTGTTTCTGCTGATCAATCTTATGAAAACAAATATCTTTCAAAAATGTTCAACATAATCTTAAGAGTTTCATCATAAAACTATTTTACTCAGAATATTCAATATTATTGGATATCTAACTAAGTTACTTTCTATAAAATCTCAAGATATGTAAAAACATTACTGAAAAACAAGTTTTAAGAGAGACTTTGCTTCGTCAGTACTCAAATAAATAATTAAATATTAATTAAAATATTTAAATAACAACTTAAGGACTTCTCAAAAAGTTTAATTTATTTGAAATATTCAATATATTTAAATATTCAAATAGGTCAATTCAAAAATCTCTCAAAACATGCACTATATCTACAAAAAACAATTATATTTTTTGAGAAGTCCTTAAGTTGTGTTTTATGTTTTTGAAAAGGAATTGGTGTTTATAATGGTAAGATCAGAAACAAAGTTTTGTCTCCTTGATTTATTTATTAATTTTAATTGACAATTTATATTTGTTGGTTTATTTATTCCATTTGACATTTTATATTGAGTTTTGATTGTTTACGTCTATTAAATATAAGCAGTGCTTATTTAGACATCAATTTAAATCTAAAAGTTTTTTTAATAAAAATGTTTTTGAAATTAAAATTGTAGAATACTGCCAAATTAAATCTGTTTTAATATTCAAATTTTGTTATATTTCTTCTATCAAGTAAAAAGCCTTTTTCTATTATATTTTATACATAACATGTAGTCGGGTAAAATATAGTTTTATTAATTACTTTTATTTTTTGGATACAAAGTTAGACTGACGAGCTATCGATGTGGTAATTCCAAATGGCATTTTTGAAGATGTGCTGCATGTTTTTGGGTTTTTTTTTGAAGAGACATTTTCCTAAAGGAATTCTTGAGGTTATATTGTACATTTTTGGGAAGGAATTCGGTTTTCATAATATATTGATACGAAACAAAATTTCATATCCTTCAAGTATTTATTTGATATTTTTAATCAATAATTTTTATTTTCTTTGTTTCTTTTTATTCCTTTTGGTGCTGTATAATGAGTATTAATTCTATATGTCTACTAAATTGAAACTGTGTTTTCCAAGACATTTATTTAATTTAATTTAAAAAAAATCTGTATGATATTCAAGATCCTTCTAATGTCACTGAACATCATCTTATTTTTGAATTGAATCAGTCTTTACTTGATGAAAATCCATATTAAATGAGGTTATTCTGATTTTTACAATTTTTATTGTTATTTAATACAACAATTGTGTCGCTATCACAGTAGTATCATCAGACAGGTTTACATTTTGAATAATAATTTTTAAATACGTTATTCAAAATGTAAACCTGCCTGATGATGCTACTATGATAGCGAAACAATTGTTGTATTAAATAACAATAAAAACTGTGAAAATCAGATAACCTTATTTAATATTATCTCATTTTTATTTTGATATGATACACTATTTATTATAAGGAAGCAATCAAATTTATTCCCAACTAATAATGACGAAACAATTTTCGAGAAACAACTCTAACTGATGAATTTGTCATCTTGTTTATTTTTTCCGACATCGAATTATGAGGTCATTCATCTCATGTGGATGTAGGTGAATTTGAATTATCTTGAACTGTTGACTTTCTTTGTTTTGTAAGAGTATCATGTAATTTTATGAAAATGTGGGTCATTGTTTTCAGTTCCGTCGGAATTGTACATTCTGAAAAGGGAGAGATTTAACAACTGGTACAATCTGAGGACATATTACACAGCCTTTCTCTTGATAGACCTTCCCATGCAAGTGAGTAGTTGAAACATCAAAAATCCATTAAAATTATGGGTGAAATGGTACTTAGGAGTATATTTCACGTTATATATTGAGATGATTGAATATTTATTAAAGCATTTACTAGACGTCAGAAGCTCGCTAGTAAATAGTCATTTATTTATTTATTGAATACGGGAGCACCCAAACAATCGGGTGTTTTTTTTAGAGTGATAGAATTTCGATAGAAACAACTGTGATTTGACAGAAGGTAGAAGCCATGTTGTTTTGACATTTCTGTTCAGTAAGCATTGACAAATTATCATGGAAAGACTCACGCCGCAACAACGTTTACACATTGTTGAAATTTATTTTCAAAATCAGTGTTCTATTCGCCAAACTTCGCGTGAAATTTATGGTTTGGACAATCGTCCATCAGAGCAGCTTATTCGTCGAACTATCGATAGATTTCGGACAACATTTTCTCTACTCGATGCAACAAAAAGATAAAGAACTGTACGTACAGAAGAAAATATCGCTGCTGTAAATCACTGTGTTAATGATGATCCAAATTAGTCTATTCGTCGACGTTCACAACAAGTTGGACTTTGTGCATCTACCACATGGATAATTTTGCGTAAAGATCTTAGTCTACACCCATACAAGATCCAACTGGTTCAAGAACTAAAGCCACTTGACCATAATAAGCGTCGTTTGTTTGCTGATTGAGCCCTAGAACAGCTTGAAGTTGATCCACTTTTTTAAATTGTGTTTTATGATGAAGCTCATTTCTGGTCGAACGGCTATGTAAACAAGCAAAATTGCCGTATATAGAGTGAAAAAATGCACTGTATGGTGTACTTCACACACTGGTGGCATCATCGGTCCGTATTTCTGTAAAAACGATGATGGAGCTAATGTTACAGTGAATGCTGCTCGTTACAGATCGATGATCAATGACTATTTGTTTCAAAATTTGAATGGTATCGACCCAGAAGTGTTTTGGTTCCAACAGGATGGTGCTACACCTCATGCTGCTACCGTAACAATTGATTTATTGAAAGAAAGATTTGTCGATAATATTATTTCGAGAAATGGTCCAATTAATTGACCTCCAAGATTATGTGACATAACTCCAATGGATTATTTTCTTTGGAGTTATGTAAAGTCATTAGTTTATGCTGATAATCCAGAAACAATAGACGCTTTGGAAGCCAACATAACTCGTGTTATTGATTAAATAAGGCCTGAATTACTCGGTTCCTCAGAGCTAGTCGTGGTGGACATGTGCCGGAAGTTATTTTCAAAAAATAAATGTCATAAAATTATCTTTCAAATTAAAAAAATAATACTTCAATCTTAATTAAAATGTGTTTTATTTCAATTTAAAGTTCTATTACTCTAACGGCCGATACATTTAGTCCCGTTTAATGTAATAATAACAATAATAATTTTATTAATCCTTTAAGACAAAAATTTATGTATAGGACAAGTATTAATCATACGCAAGCGTCATCGAGTACACACAAATATACATACCTTAGCAAGACAATTTAAGTAAAGAAATGTCTTTCCGATTCTTTCACGTAATAAACGTAAGTCATTTCATGATGAAATAACAAACTAAACTGACCTCAAAAGACAAAGAACTGTCAAATCGGTTGTCAAATAAAACAATATTGCCAATTTAAAATCCTCAGCGTCTAAAAAAACAGCACTCATTATTGTTGGATATATCGAAAATGAAATGAATTATTGTCAAAAATTTATTTTGCATCTGCTAGGCCATAAACTTTCGAATCCACATAAAAGCATTAATCAGTTTTCTTTGTTTTTCAGATGGTCTTCGCTCTAGCCTACATTTCTGGATCTTATTTGTTGAGTGCCCAACCGCTTGTGTTGACTAGATTCTTGATGGTTGTACTGGTTTTATTTTTTGTATGTGCGGTTGCCTCAAGTATGGGAATCTTCTTTGGAACGGTTGTGAATCCCATTGTAAGTATATGCAGATCTGAATTTAGGTACCAGCGGATATGTTGTCCAAAAATCTGAGCCATGGTTGATAGATCAGTTCACTGCTTGAATTAGCTGCTTGGTTAGGGAATACTGTACATATATAATTTTATAATTAATTAAGGACTGATACAATTCAATACTGTACATATGTTTAAAAGTTGACGTGTTTCAGTGTTTTTTATGATTTTCTAACATGACACGAATCATTTTATTATTCCGCAACCGGTTTTTACACTGTATACATATATTCAAATGAATGAAATCGGCGGTCAATGTATACCAAATATCATTAATAAGGAGTATGAGCTATGGTACTAGGAAGCTCTTCAAATCGAAACAGTGCAACATACATCTGTATAACAATTCTCGCCCCCCAGGCATTATATCTTGACGTGAGGAGGGCGCTCTCATGACTAGGACCCTAGTTTCGTCCCGGCGAAATGGAGAGTTAAATCTTGGTGTCTAACGTAATGCCATTTCGCGCCAGTCACTGGACCTGTATGGTGGAAGATCTCCGAATGGGGCTCTAGTTTTACTCAGGTGAAATGGAGGGCTAAGCCGGTTGATTAACTCAGTGACAAGGGAGTCTGTCGCAGCACAGGGCTTCTCCCTTAAAACTGGCGTACTCTACCCTATCGCAGTATGAATCTCCGGATTCTGTGTAATGGCCGAGTGCGTTATGTAGCATACTGCGTTATCTTGGGGGGTAGTTTGCCCACAGGTGTTACTTGTACCACCTGGCCACCACATTGGTGTTGGACTCGAGGGGTCAGTGGTTGAAAGTCCGCATGCTGAACTAGGGAGGTATTTCATTTATCTGTTCGCAGACCCCCATGTTCGGGATATTCTCATGAAACGACTCGGGGTTTAGCGGTAGTTGACGGCCTGTCCTGGCCCCGGATCAATGCGTAACTTTTTAGGGTTTGTGGATCTCGACGAAATGGCTTAGCCGTTAGTGCATGACGCCAGGATTAATCAAATGACTTCACATGGGTTCGGTGAGTCAGGTACAGGCCGCTAGACGGTGCTCGTACCAGGATCAGTTGTAGTCGTCAATCTTGAGTTTATCTTAGTTCATGGGACTGCGTTCGGGTGGATGGATAAGAATTCCCTCCGGAGGGTGAGTTGCGTTTCGAACGAACTCGGGTACTGACCTGCTGAGCCAGTAGAGGTTGGATAGTGCTTCGCTGCTACCAGTCAGACGGTTGTGGCTTTCGAGTCGGGGCCCAAACTGGAAGCTGGTGGGTTTATCTCTTCGGAGAGGTTCTCTCCACGCGCGATGATATGGCGTAATCCTTATCACACTTTCTACTTCTAGGGGTGGACTGTGGAGATTGCTTGGTAGTCACTTGGAAAAGAGGTATCCTCAAAATAGCCTATAACTATTCTGGTAGAATTCACGTGTATAACAATTCTAAACTCAAACGAGCCATATTAGGATTTGTTGTTATTAATGGTATTTGGTACAGATTGTTAGCCGAATTTATTAATTTGAATGAACTCTAAAGCACACACTCCGCCCTACTTGAAGCCGGAAAGGATGGTGAACTAAGGATCGGAGAGCGATCGCGTCCTTTCTGGGAAACGCCGGCAAGCTGCCGCAGAGCAAGGCGGAGTCCAGGGGTATGTCAAAGTAGTTGGACTATCAGCCGCCACAAATTTAATAATGAGACTACATAACTTTCAATTCGTAATATTTCATTTGACGGATCCTGTAGTTATTAGAAAATGTCCTTTTGAAGCGAACCAAAGACATATTTCGAAAGTGGAGGCAAGAGAACTTATCAATAATTTATTTTTCAGAATGGCACTTTCTTCGGAGCCATAACGTTAGCCCTGATGTTGGCTGTTGCTGGTTTCTTACTACTCTTCACCCACATGTCCAACGCGATGTACTTGCTGACTTACATCTCCTACTTGAGTTATGCGATGGATGCCCTGGCTCAAAGTATCTACGGATACGATAGACTTCCTGTACCATGTCCAGAAAGCGAAGAAATCTGCTTATTTGGTACGCCGCTGGAGCTACTCAAAGAGGTCGGAATGGATAAACCTAATTTTTGGAAGGATATACTATTTTTAAGCTGCAACTTTGTATTTTTGCGATTGCTCGCATTCTGTACATTGAAGAAGACATTGTCCAAAGTATAGCTGATGTTAAATGGTGATAAAACAATCTGTGATGGATATTATAGGATATATGCTTCTTATGTGATGGCTTCGGATTGATAGTTCGACATTTCACCGAAACCTCTGTTTCCCAACTTCCTTTTTATTTCACTTCATCCTTATCATTCAGGATCAAGACATGCCTTCTTTTATTCTTTCCAACCACGACATTTCTTTCTTTCTTATCAGCATTCTACGTTAGGCTTGATCTATCCTCTGTGTACCTGTTCTTCTGTAATTTCCACTAGACGAAAAATTTATCTCTTCCCCCAATTCCATTGAGCTTGTCTTGAATTTTTTCCCAGTGATTCTATTTCCACCTTGTATCATTTTATTATTTCACCTTTCTATCTAACTGATAGTTTATAGCTAAATAAATGTAGCTAGTCACAGGTAAACAATTACTAAACGTCGAACCCTACTTAGATCTTCTGTGGGAAATTAGAGGATCTGTATAAGCAAATGGATACTTTACAAGAAATTAATATTTCAAGTATTAAAGTAGTGCTTCAGTGAGTCAGATTGTAAATATTAGTTGATTTAGTTGTAAATTTACTCTCTATGTGTAACAATAAAATGACGAATCAAATCACATATTAGAGAAATTTGAACATTGAGAAAAATGTTGTATTTCCCTATGGAGAAATAAAAATATTTGGTTCAGTAAATTGTTTTTAATTTTAGTGTTTTCCTATTATACTTTTACCATAAAATGACAATTGACCAATAAAGAGATTAAATAACACGAAAGAATACAAGCTATGAGTGGAAGTACAATGAATGAGCGCACAATAATTGAGAATCTTACATTAAACTTAGGTGGTATTCAAAGCGTAAGGCATGCAATTAATCAGAAGCATTTAAAAGAAGTTTACTTACTAAGAGTTACCAAAGGGGATTGTTATAAGCACTATTATCTCGATTAGATTTTTAAGTCGCACAAGAGGTTTATCCTCTTTGTTATTGTCAAGAAGCACATGCGTCAAGTGACCCTGCACAGAATATTTGACACAGAAATAGGCGGCTAAATGCCGTGATGTGATGTAATTTATATAATCTAGGATAGATTCTGCCACTCCTATGATCCTTCAGTACTGCGTTAAAACGTGCAATTTTATATATAATTTCAGAAAAAATTCTTCAATATATTTATGTATTGTCTATGCTGTTTCGAAATTTTCTTAAATTTGTCTCTCATCAACAGGAGACGGTGAATAGTAATTTGGACCACAGATTACAGACTACTAATTCAGCAAATCTGTGATTTGTACCGGCGTCACCTCCTACAATATCTCAGCAACTCTAGGTTAGTTCGAGCATATACACATAGATGACACTAAGTCTAGAAGTAACCTGTAGTGATGTATGGTATCTCAAACAATAAATAAAGTGATTCGAGGCATGATATATCCTTGAATCTTAACGTGCTTTCTTCAGCGTAATTTTATATTTCTAATTTATATCGTTATTAGGTTGGTTAAAACGGTTACAGGCGTGTAACATAGAAATCATAGAAGCACAGAATATTTTTATTACTGTAGCATTGGTAACACTGCACAAATATGTCAATTTTTGGCAGTTTTTAGCCAATTCAATATTCAAAAATTGGAAATAATCGTAAATGTGTTTCAAGCAACTAGTTTTTGAAATTGGGCAGTTGTTAGCAATAACGAAAACAATTTTTTCACTATATTCTAAATGCTCGATAAGTCCAAATGCTTGGATCTCGTATTTTACTGTTTTAAATCTTTAAAATACAAGGAAGTAAAGGGGATTTTGTGATGGCTAGTTTTCAAACAAATGATGAATTATCTGCTGAAGATATTTTGACCACATTTATGGACGAGGAAAACAGTTTGATAGAAGAATGCAATGTATCTGCTATAGCCACGCAACAACCGTTGAACTGCGAATATCCATCCTCGCAGCATTTGAGTGTCTTAAAAAAATATTTTGGACATACTGCCTTCAGAAGTTTGCAATGGAAAATCATCAATTCCATACTGACAAATAATAGGGACAATTGTGCCATTATGTCAACAGGTTACGGAAAGTCTCTTTGTTATCAATTTCCTGCAATTTATTCCAGAGGAGTTACACTAGTCATATCGCCGTTAATTTCACTTATGGAAGATCAGGTTTATTCATTGAAAGTCGCGAAAATATCTGCTTGTCTCTTAGGGACAGCTCAGAAAGAAAAAGCCAAGGTGGTCAATGAAATTTTTGAAAACAAATATTCAATTATTTATCTTACACCTGAATTTGCTATTGGAGACTATGGTAGTGGTATATTAGAACGCATAAACAAGGAGTTGAATGTTATCTTAATAGCAGTGGATGAAGCTCACTGCGTAAGCAGTTGGGGGCATGATTTCCGCCCACAATATAGAAAGTTATCAGCAGTGAGACAATACTTACCTGGTGTTCCTATGTTAGCTGTTACTGCGACAGCGACAAAACAAGTTGAGGCTGATATCATAACGTCCTTACGGTAATTATTCATGTTCATTTGTTTGCGAATATGGTCAAGAGATATTTAAAAAAAATTATTTTTATGAATTGTGGTTCTGTTGAATATGTTGTCTGAATATTTGGGGCGAAGTGAGTTATGGTAACAGATGATATTTTCTATGTAAGGTTAATATAGACACGCAGCTAAGTGACATTCGATGCGCATTAGGTCTAGCACTGATTAAGCCAAAATGCTTTGAAACATGCATGTGTACTACTTTGTCCTGACAATTAACTGTATACATGTCAATTCGAAGAATCTTCTGTTATCATAGCTGGATACTCAGGTACTTCACATTTTACTTTAGTTAAAAATTGAATTGTATCAGTCCTTACTTGGTGAAAATCCATATTAAATAATTTGAAATAAGGTTATTCTGATTTTCACAAATTTTTATTGTTAAACTCACAACAATTGTTTCGCTATCACAGTAGCATCTTTCACAAATTTTTATTGTTAAACTCACAACAATTGTTTCGCTATCACAGTAGCATCTTTCACAAATTTTTATTGTTATACTCACAACAATTGTTTCGCTATCACAGTAGCCTCTTTCACAAATTTTTATTGTTAAACTCACAACAATTGTTTCGCTATCACAGTAGCATCTTTCACAAATTTTTATTGTTATACTCACAACAATTGTTTCGCTATCACAGTAGCCTCTTTCACAAATTTTTATTGTTAAACTCACAACAATTGTTTCGCTATCACAGTAGCATCTTTCACAAATTTTTATTGTTATACTCACAACAATTGTTTCGCTATCACAGTAGCCTCTTTCACAAATTTTTATTGTTAAACTCACAACAATTGTTTCGCTATCACAGTAGCCTCTTTCACAAATTTTTATTGTTAAACTCACAACAATTGTTTCGCTATCACAGTAGCATCTTTCACAAATTTTTATTGTTATACTCACAACAATTGTTTCGCTATCACAGTAGCCTCTTTCACAAATTTTTATTGTTAAACTCACAACAATTGTTTCGCTATCACAGTAGCATCTTTCACAAATTTTTATTGTTAAACTCACAACAATTGTTTCGCTATCACAGTAGCCTCTTTCACAAATTTTTATTGTTAAACTCACAACAATTGTTTCGCTATCACAGTAGCATCTTTCACAAATTTTTATTGTTATACTCACAACAATTGTTTCGCTATCACAGTAGCCTCTTTCACAAATTTTTATTGTTAAACTCACAACAATTGTTTCGCTATCACAGTAGCATCTTTCACAAATTTTTATTGTTATACTCACAACAATTGTTTCGCTATCACAGTAGCCTCTTTCACAAATTTTTATTGTTAAACTCACAACAATTGTTTCGCTATCACAGTAGCATCTTTCACAAATTTTTATTGTTATACTCACAACAATTGTTTCGCTATCACAGTAGCCTCTTTCACAAATTTTTATTGTTAAACTCACAACAATTGTTTCGCTATCACAGTAGCATCTTTCACAAATTTTTATTGTTATACTCACAACAATTGTTTCGCTATCACAGTAGCCTCTTTCACAAATTTTTATTGTTAAACTCACAACAATTGTTTCGCTATCACAGTAGCATATTTCACAAATTTTTATTGTTAAACTCACAACAATTGTTTCGCTATCACAGTAGCAGTTATTCAAAATGTGATCTTGTCGATGATGCTTCTGTGATAGCGAAACAATTGTTGTGAGTTTAACAATAAAAATTTGTGAAAATCAGAATAACCTTTGAATATTAAAACAGATTTAATCTGTTGTCTTCTACAATTTTAATTTCAAAAAATTCTTTGAAGAAACTTTAAGAATTAAATTAATGTCTTTATAAGCACTGCTCATATTTAATAGACGTCAAAATTCATCATACAATATCAAACGGAATTAAGAAAAACCAACAAATATAAACTGTCAATTGAAATTAAAATATAAATAAGCAAACTTCTACAATTTTAATTTCAAAAAATCTGTTTTAATATTCAAATTTTGTAATAATCCTTCTATCAAGTAAAAAACCGTTCCTTCTTATTTTACAGAATAACCTTATTTCAAATTAGTTAAAAATATTTAAGAAAGTGAAAGCTGTAGATTACTCGATAAATTGGGGATTCATAGCAAAATGCGGAACAAATGCTTGAACCAATTTTTCTGTAAATTTGTATTTCAGATTGAAAAATCCTCAAATATTGCATTCTGGTTTTGACCGTCCTAATCTATATCTTGAAGTGTACCCAAAAAGTCGACAAGGAGCATCTACTGATTTGCTCAAAGTTATGGAAAATGTTTGTGGTGTATGGAAATTTCCAGGTCCTACTATTATCTACTGCTTGACAAGAAAATTTACAGAAACCATAGCAGAATTATTGATGTCGAAAGGTTATTATTTTTTACTTAATTTAATTCTCGTTCTCGAAATTGTATCGAATTTGAATCAATTCCTAATTTAAAGAAGGAAAAATGGCACAAGCAGCAATTGAAGTATTGAATTACTTAGTTGGTAGATGAATCGTTCAAGAATTTAAGTGAAGCATTGAAAGACATTTAAATTTTGATTTTGAACCTTATACAAGAGGCGTTCAATGTATTCTTGGTATCGGGGTGATTTTCTTATAATGTTAGTAATCTAATTATCTCATTTACTAATGACACTATCTGAGGGTATAAATATAAAATTTCACTAATTTACGATGGTTAGTTTTCTGGGTATCCTCAGTGAAAGATGGCCAGAATGACTGACGCCACAATGATGAAAAAAATCGAGCATCACGCAGTTCCTCACTAAGGAGGAGAAAAGTTAAAAAGTCATTAATGAAGAGGTGGTAGCTGTTTACCAAGACTGTGCTTCGTCATTATCCACTGTTCAAAAGTGATCGAGTGAATTAAAAAGAGGCATTGAAGACGATCCTCGCTGGGGAGGGCCCGTTAGCGGCACCATTGAAGAAAATGTGAAAAAAGTGGACAAGCTGGTACCTGAAGATGCCAGAATAAAAATCAACATGTTGGCAGAGATGACGAACCTGCCCGTGGGTACCATACATGTTATCCTTCATGACCATCTTAACTTCTCAAAGGTCAGTGCAAGATTGGTACCGAGAATGCTCACCGCACCTCAGAATCAAGTGCGAGTCGAGGGCTGAAAGGAGTTTTTAGAGCCCTGTGGAGGAGACCCATCGACTATTTACAACTGGGGTTACTGGGGATGAGACGTGGATTAATTTATGACCCGTAGAGTAAACAAGAGTCCATGCAGTGGATTGTAAAGGGTGCACAGCCCCCAAAGAAGTTTAAAGTCGCCCCATCCACTGGAATAATTATGGCTACGATCTTTTAGGATTTTAAAGGTATTTTGTTGATAGAATACACTAAAAAGGGTGAAAGCATCATAAGCAACCACTTTGCGTAATATAAGAGAAGCAGTTAAAGGAAAAAGGCGTGGGGGGGTGTTGCGACTTCACGACAACGCTCCGGTTCATAAGGCCCGGTGCGAAGGCTGCTGTACAGGAGTGTGGGTTCAAAGAAATTACTTATCCTCCCCACAGTCCAGACTTGACCCCCAGTGACTACTACCTATTCCCAAATGTGAAAAACTATCTTCGTGGAAAGCGATTTTCCGACGATGAAGAACTGAAGGTAGCAATTAATACCTATTTTGAGGAGAAACTGGAAGAATATTTTTTACAAGGTTTAGAGATGCTTATTTCTCGATCTACTAAATGTATTGAAGTTCTAGGAGACTACATTGAAAAAAAGAATTTTTCCAGAGTTTTCTGAGTTTTCTTTCTTGCCTATACTGAGAATACATTGAACGCCCCTCGTATATTCACCTGCAGCTAATTCAAGCAATTAATTTTATTCCTGATATTTTCTAACGTTCTTCCCAAGAACAAAACCTAATCTATTTGAGTTTAGAA
This sequence comes from Megalocaria dilatata, assembly GCA_034642435.1. NCBI lineage: Eukaryota > Metazoa > Arthropoda > Insecta > Coleoptera > Coccinellidae > Megalocaria > Megalocaria dilatata. The sequence goes on from CM067858.1 coordinate 71,403,865, forward strand.
CTGTTATAAAGAGGTATGTTGCTGATTCGAAGAACTTTCTGTTACAGTAGCTCATAGTTCTTATTAATAATATTTGAAAAAGATTATCAGCCGAATTCATTAATTTTAATTCATTTCCTAAAAATCACATTAGGTTGTGAACTTAGAGAAAGATTCTGTTTTTAAATTAAAAATACAATTTAAAAAATGTATATGAGACAGTAATTTACTTCCACAAAAATGTTTGTACTACTACAATAATTGTTTCATCACGATGTGGCTTCTTCAGATATTACATTGTACTGTCTGATGCTATTCAGTGTAACCGAATTTAAATACATTTTAAGGTACGTGACGAAATAATGGAAGCACAAGTCATAAAAACTCTAGGTGTTTATTGGAGTTTGCCGCTAAAAATGCCATTAGGGAAAGATATTCAGTAATGGAGACTTATCAATATCTGTTTGTTCGTTCAAATGGATTTTACGGGCATTATACCTGTTGATTTCAAGAAGTTCTAAAAGTGTTAATCTAGAACTTTTGCTTTCAACGTGGATAATTTCATAATTATTGTTGAAATTATGCCTGAATTCCTTAAGATGATTAGCATATCTTGAATGTACAGAATTGGATATATAATCCCTTTGGTGTTCTTGGACAAGTTTCTTGAATGATCAGTCTGGCCAATGTATACTAAAGGGCAATCTTTGCAAGTCAACTTGTAGACTCCGGATTTATTTTCTTTATTTGTACGATCTTTATTATTTTTTATGTAGGTACTAAGGTTATTAATTGTCTTAAAAGCCGCGTTATAATTGAAACAACTTTTGAAATATTTAGCAATATTTTCAGATAATCCATTGACATAAGATAACGAAAAATATTTCTGTGTATTGTTCTCTTTTATGATTGGGTACATGAGATTTAATGCCATTTTCTTTTGTTTATTGGATACCATTTTGTCTATAAGAAAGGGATTGTAACCTTTGTTTGACGCTGTTTGTTTAATAGTATTTAATTATTTCAAAAAGTTTTCTGAATTCAAAGGTACATTCAATAATATATGAATAAAACTATTATATGCTGACATTTTTTGGTTGGTGGGGTGGTTGGAAGTGTTCTGTATTGTGATGTCTGTATGTGTTGGTTTGTGAAAAATACTAAAGTCATGTAAATTATTTAGTCTTGTTATAGGGAGGTCCAAAAAACATTTGCCGACTTTAATGAACCTACAAATCCCAAATTTATATTCATTAATAAAACTTCATAAAGAAAATAATCCAATTAGACCAGTAGTTTCATTCGTCACATCAAGCATAAAATTATCCAGAGTTTTAATTTCTATTAGTCAAACCGAAACAAACTTTTTAGCTAAATACGCTATTAAAAATAGCATCCAACTTATAGACAATATTAAATCCATCAAATTGTTTAAAAATTGTAGATTAATTTCTTTTGATGTACAAAATTTATTTCCTAGTATACCTCCAATTGAAACAATACAAATTGTAAAAAAACTATTAATTAAAAATAATACCAATTCCATCAAAATGAATGATATACTTAATTGCCTAGAAATATGTCTTGAACAAAACTACTTGCAATTTAACGGAACCGTCTATATTTCTGACAATGGTTTAATAATGGGAAATCCACTCAGTTCACTTTTAGCTGAAATATTCATGGACGATCTGGAATCAAAAATACACCTGAATCCGATAAGCAAATATTTTCTTTATTGCTATAGATATTTAGATGACATTTTTTGTTGTTTCAAAGGCACCGACCGACAACTACATATCTTCACGAATTTCATCAATAAACTCCACTCAAAAATCAAATTCACAATCGAAGAAGAAAAGAATCAAAGTATTAATTTTTTTGACCTCACAATAACAAGACTAAATAATTTACATGATTTTATTATTTTTCACAAACCAACACATACAGACATCACAATACATTAAATTTCAAACCACCCCACCAACCAAAATATGTCAACATATAATAGTTTTATTCATAGATTATTGAATGTCCCTTTGAATTCAGAAAACTTTTTGAAAGAATTAAATATTATTAAGCAAATAGCGTCAAAAAACGGTTACAATCCCTTTCTTATAGACGAAATGGTATCCAATAAACAAAAGAAAATGGCATTAAATCTTTTGTACCCAATCATAAAAGAGGACAAAACACAGAATTATTTTTCGTTATCTTATATCAATGGATTATCTGAAAATATTTCTAAATATTTCAAAAGTTGTTTCAATTATGACGCGGCCTTTAAAACAATTAATAACCTTAGTACCTACATAAAAAAACAATAAAGATCGAACAAATAAAGAAAATAAATCCGGAGTCTACAAGTTGACTTGCAAAGATTGCCATTTAGCATACAATGGCCAGACTGGTCATTCAAGAAACGTGTCCAAGAACACCAAAGGGGTTATAAATCCAACTCTGTACATTCGACATATGCTAATCATCTTAAGGAATTCAGGCATAATTTCAACAATAATTATGAAATTATCCACGTTGAAAGCAAAAGTTCTAGATTAACACTTTTAGAATTTCTTGAAATCAACAGGTATAATGCGCGTAAAATCCTTTTGAACGAACAAACAGATGTTGATAAGTCTCCATTATTGAATATTTTTCCCTAATGGCATTTTTAGCGGCAAACTCCAATAAACACCTAGAGTTTTTATGACTTGTGCTTCCATTATTTGGTCACGTAACTAAAAATGTATTTAAACTCGGTTACACTGAATACCATCAGACAGTACAATGTAATACCTGAAGAAGCCACATCGTGGTGAAACAATTGTTGTAGTAGTACAAACATTTTTGTGGAAATAAATTACTGTCTCATACACATTTTTTGAATTAATATGAGTTTCCACCAAGTAAAGCCCGAATCACTCAAATAAAAATACAATTATTCAAATAACCAGCACAACAAAATTTAAGTTTTAGTTTTGCTTAGGTGTCCACTGTGCTGCTTATCATGCTGGTAAAAGTTTAAAAGAGAGGAAGGAGGTCCATGAAACATTTCTGAAAGATCAGCTGAATGTGGTGGTGGCAACCGTTGCTTTTGGAATGGGAATCGATAAGCCTGATGTTAGATGTGTGGTGCATTATGGAGCACCCAGCAGCATGGAGGGATATTATCAAGAGATTGGCAGAGCTGGTAATCCTTTATTTCGCTTTATTTGTAAATTCGGATATTCATTAGAACTCTTCCGTCCCATTAGAGACGGCCCTGTCATCGATACTAATAGTCTAGTCAACAAGTGCCTATTGGCTCAACTTTTTTCAGCAGTCTCCGAAAATTATGATCAAGGTGTCATTCGATTCGGAATGGCATCTAGATGATTTTTGAAAAAAATGAAGTTCCGCTTGCAAAAATTTCAAAAGTTATTAACAATTAACTAAAAAAAAAAGAGGGTTTAGTTTTTTGTAAATATCTCAAAAACTAATAAAGATTTTTCAAATCGAAAAAAAGATTCAAACAGAAGAGGAAATTTCCTAAAAAATGTGTCGACTCCCGGAATTGTAGTCCCAATATTAATAATTTTCCTAGAGGGATGAAAATACGGCCGAAAACGGGTACTCTGGCTTTCGTAAGTCACGCCTACTTTGAACACTTCATTAATAAAAATTATTTTAACAGATTAAATATGAAATTTAATGAATGAAAAAATTCAGGGGCATACTGGATAGATGAATGAACAATAATCCGCCAAAAAAAAATTTTTATCTCAATTTTTCAATTAGTTATGCAATAGTTAATTAATAATTTTTTTCTGCTTGGACATGAACATTGCAAGTGTGATAATTGTTAAACTTGAGATTTTTTCCTCTCTTGGAGCAGTTTTTGGAAGACTTCAGAATAGATCCCCGTTGGAAAAATTTAAAAATGTTCATTTTTCAGTGTTTTATTAACAATTATCGTTGTTGCAAAATTAAAAACTTAGATTAATTATCGAAAAAATTTTTTTTCAAAATATTATTAATGGTCCGTTTTTATGTTCTAGGAAGCTACATAGAAATATTTTTTTTATTTTTATCTCTTATTGTTTAAAAAATTGTTGTAAACAAATGCGTTATTTATAAAATAATTGAAAATTGTTGTAAGGAATATCAATCTTTGATGCAAATAATGATTTAACAAAAAAAATTTTTCCTTTCCTCTACTCGATGCAACAACAACAAGACAAAAGAACTGTATAGTCTAGTCAACAAGTGCCTTTTGGGTCAACTTTTTTCAGCAGTCTCCGAAAATTATGACCAAGGTGTCATTCGATTCGGAATGGCATCTAGATGATTTTTGAAAAAAATTGAGTTCCGCTTGCAAAAATTGCAAAAGTTATTAACAATTAACTAAAAAAAAAGAGGGTTTAGTTTTTTGTAAATATCTCAAAAACTAATAAAGATTTTTGAAATAAAAAAAAAAGATTCAAAAAGAGGAGGAAATTTCCTAAAAAAAAGTGTCGACTCCCGGAATTGTAGTCTCAATATTAATAATTCTCCCAGAGGGATGAAAATACGGCCGAAAACGGGTACTCTGGCTTTCGTAAGTCACGCCAACTTTGAACACTTCATTAATAAAAATTATTTTAACAGATTAAATATGAAATTTAATAAATGAAAAAATTCAGGGGCATACTGAATAGATGAATGAACAATAATCCGCCAAAAAAAATTTTATCTCAATTTTTCAATTAGTTATGCAATTGTTAATTAATAATTTTTTTCTGCTTGGACATGAACATTGCAAGTGTGATAATTGTTAAACTTGAGATTTTTTTCCTCTCTTGGAGCAATTTTTGGAAGACTTCAGAATAGATCCCCGTTGGAAAAATTTAAAAATGTTCATTTTTCAGTGTTTTATTAACAATTATCGTTGTTGCAAAATTAAAAACTTAGATTAATTATCGAAAAAATTTTTTTTCAAAATATTATTAATGGTCCGTTTTTATGTTCTAGGAAGCTACATAGAAATATTTTTTTTATTTTTATCTCTTATTGTTTAAAAAATTGTTGTAAACAAATGCGTTATTTATAAAATAATTGAAAATTGTTGTAAGGAATATCAATCTTTGATGCAAATAATGATTTAACAAAAAAAATTTTTCCTTTCCTCTACTCGATGCAACAACAACAAGACAAAAGAACTGTATAGTCTAGTCAACAAGTGCCTTTTGGGTCAACTTTTTTCAGCAGTCTCCGAAAATTATGACCAAGGTGTCATTCGATTCGGAATGGCATCTAGATGATTTTTGAAAAAAATTGAGTTCCGCTTGCAAAAATTGCAAAAGTTATTAACAATTAACTAAAAAAAAAGAGGGTTTAGTTTTTTGTAAATATCTCAAAAACTAATAAAGATTTTTGAAATAAAAAAAAAGATTCAAAAAGAGGAGGAAATCTCCTAAAAAAAGTGTCGACTCCCGAAATTGTAGTCCCAATATTAATAATTTTCCCAGAGGGATGAAAATACGGCCAAAAACGGGTAGTCTGGCTTTCGTAAGCCACGCCTACTTTGGATACTTTATTAATAAAAATTATTTTAACAGATTAAATATGAAATTTAATAAATGAAAAAATTCAGGGGTATACTGGATAGATGAATGGACAATTATCCGCCAAAAAAAATTTTTATCTCAATTTTTCAATTAGTTATGCAAAAGTCAATTAATAATTTTTTTCTGCTTGGACATGAACATTGTGATAATTGTTAACTTGTGATTTTTTTCCTCTCTTGGAGCAATTTTTGGAAGACTTCAGAATAGATCCCCGTTGGAAAAATTTAAAAATGTTTATTTTTCAGTTTTTTATTAACAATTTTCGTTGTTGCAAAATTAAAAACTTAGATTAAAAAAGAATAGAAAGGCTTTCTACTTGATAGAAGAAATATAACAAAATTTGAATATTAAAACATATTGAAATATGTTTGTCTTCTACAATTTTAATTTCAAAAAATTTTTATTCAAAAACTTTTATAATTAAATTTATGTCTACAACAAGCACTGCTTATATTTAATAGTATAATAATTAATAGTATAATAATATTAAATGTAAGCAGTGCTTGTTGTAGACATAAATTTAATTCTAAAAGTTCCTGAATAAAAATTTTTTGAAATTAAAATTGTAGAAGACAAACATTCTATCAAATGTAAGCAGTGCTTGTTGTAGACATAAATTTAATTCTAAAAGTTTTTGAATAAAATTTTTTTGAAATTGATATTGTAGGAGACAAACATATTTCAATATGTTTTAATATTCAAATTTTGTTAAAAACTTAGATTAATTATCGAAAAAAATTTTTTCAAAATATTATTAATGGTCCGTTTTTATGTTCTAGGAAGCTACATAGAAATATTTTTTTTTATTTATATCTCTTATTGTTTAAAAAATTGTTATAAACAAATGCGTTGTTTATAAAATAATTGAAAATTGTTGTAAGGAATATCAATCTTTGATGCAAATAATGATTTAACAAAAAAAATTTTTCCTTTTCTCTACTCGATGCAACAACAACAAGACAAAAGAACAGTATAGTCTAGTCAACAAGTGCCTTTTGGGTCAACTTTTTTCAGCTGTCTCCGAAAATTATGACCAAGGTGTCATTCGATTCGGAATGGTATCTAGATGATTTTTGAAAAAAATTTAGTTCCGCTTGCAAAAATTGCAAAAGTTATTAACAATTAACTAAAAAAAAGAGGGTTTAGTTTTTTGTAAATATCTAAAAAACTAATAGAGATTTTTGAAATCGAAAAAAAGATTCAAAAAGAGGAGGAAATTTCCTAAAAAAAAGTGTCGACTGCCGGAATTGTAGTCCCAGTATTAATAATTTTCCCAGAGGGATGAAAATACGGCCGAAAACGGGTACTCTTGCTTTCGTAAGCCCGCCTACTTTGGACACTTTATTGATAAAAATTATTTTAACAGATTAAATATGAAAAATAAACGAAAAAATTCAGGGGCATACTGGATAGATGAATGAACAATAATCCGCCAAAAAAAATTTGTATCTCAATTTTTCAATTAGTTATGCAATAGTTAATTAATAATAAAAACAAATTGTAGAAATTACTATGTTTTACTAACAATAAAAATATATTTTACACATTTTCTTGTGACTCGAGTTTCGGGAAATGAACTATCCCATTATCAGACAACTCGAGTCACAAGAAAATGTGTAAAATATATTTTTATTGTTAGTAAAACATAGTAATTTCTACAATTTGTTTTAATTATGATCAACTATTTTTTCTTAAAAAAATTTTTTTATTGCTTAAAAACGCATTTGTTAATTAACAAACGTTTTCTCCCACTTCTAACTAATATTAAGGAACCATTTTTTCTTTAAAAATCATGATTTACTTTTCTTTTTCATATAAAAAGAAATTCGTTTCGTTTAATTTTTCATTGTTTATATAATAAACAATTTGTTATAAACAAATAAATTTACTTGTCTGTATTTAATCTGTTGAAATAATTTTTATTGATAGTGTCCAAAGTAGGCGTGGCTTACGAAAGCCAGAGTACCCGTTTTCGGCCGTATTTTCATCCCTCTGGGAGAATTATTAATATTGAGACTACAATTCCGGGAGTCGACACTTTTTTTTAGGAAATTTCCTCCTCTTTTTGAATCTTTTTTTTTATTTCAAAAATCTTTATTAGTTTTTGAGATATTTACAAAAAACTAAACCCTCTTTTTTTTTAGTTGATTGTTAATAACTTTTGCAATTTTTGCAAGCAGAACTTCATTTTTTTCAAAAATCATCTAGATGCCATTCCGAATCGAATGACACCTTGATCATAATTTTCGGAGACTGCTGAAAAAAGTTGACCCAAAAGGCACTTGTTGACTGGACTAGTACGGACAGAGGAAAGTATCGCTGCTGTAAGTCATAGTGTTGATAATGATTCAGATTTGTCTATTCATCGATATTCACAACAAGTTGAACTCTGTGCATATTGAATTGAATCAATCTCTGTGCAGCCACCATATGGAAAATTTTGCGTAAAGATCTTGGTTTACACCCATTCAAGATCCAACTGGTTCAAGAACTAAAGCCACTTGACCAAAATAAGCGTCGTTTGTTTGCTGTTTGGGCCCTAGAATAGCTTGAAGTTGATCCACTTTTTCATCGTAAAATTGTATTTAGTGATGAAGCTCATTTCTGGTTGTACGGCTATGTAAACAAGCAAAATTGCCGTATATGGATTGAAAACAATCCTCAAGAAGTTCTTCAGGTCCCATTGCATTCTGAAAAATGCAGTTTATGGTGTGCTTTACACGCTGGAGGCATCATCGGTCCATATTTCTTTAAAAACGATGCTGGAGCTAATGTTACAGTGAATGGTGCTCGTTACAGATCGATGATCAATGATTATTTGTTTCAAAATTTGAATGGTTGGTGTTTTGGTTCCAACAAGATGGTGCTACACCTCATGCTGCTACCGTTACAGCTTACCAACAGACTTATTTCGAGAAATGGTCCAACTAATTGGCCTCTAAGGTCATGCGACATAACTCAATTGGATTATTTTCTTTGGGGTTATGTCAAGTCATTGGTTTATTCTGACAAACTAGAAACAATAGACGCTTTGGAAGCCAACATAACTCGTGTTATTGATGAAATAAGGCTTGAATTACTCGAAAAAGTGATCCAAAATTGGTCTGGTCAAATGCGGTCCCTCACAGCTAGTCGTGGTGGACATATGCCGGAAATTATTTTTAAAACATAAATGTCATAAAATTATCTTTCAAATTTGGCTTCAATCTTAATTTCAATGTGTTTTATTTCAATTTAAAGTTTTATCACTCTAAAAAAAAACACCCGATATCTGCTTGTTGAGCTCCATGTTACGATGTCTTTCTTTGCAGGCAGAGACGGAGACCCTTCCAAATGCGTCATGTTTTTCAGCGAAAGCGACTTCGAAACACACCGCTTTCTCGCTGAACAAAGCTTACACGGCTCCTCAAAAGAAAAAAAAGAAATCCTGTCTGCTAGCGTGCGAAAATATCTTTACTTGACCGAATGTAGACGCGCATACATCCTGTCGTATTTCGGTGAAAACTACTCTGGCCAAAATGAGCGCTGTTGCGACATTTGTCACTCCAACAACCGCGACGTCAAACAGGAATACGAAGGAGTCGATAAAGAAGGTTTCTACGATTTCACGGAAGATGCGCAGAAGATGCTAACCAGCGTGGACGCCTTAGGAAGTAGATACGGAACCGCAACGTGCATCTTGTTTCTTCGTGGCTCCCGAAGCAGCAAATTGAAAGATGCACACAAAAATCATTCCGCTCATGGTTGCGGTAAAAATAAAAACGAAGACTGGTGGAAATCCATTTGTAACCTGTTGATAGATGAAGAGTATATCTTCAAGAAAAGTAGGAACTTCACAGGGTTCATCACGTTTATTTTGGAGTTGAGCGATAAAGGAAGGAAGTTCCTGGATTCATCCAACAAACGATTGAGGTTGAAACCTCGTTCGGATATTCTGGAGCAGATTAAAGCGAAACCTAAAATGCAGGTTTCTAGTTATAACACGGGAATGGAAGCGCAGTCAAGTTCGAAAGCCGTTTTAGTAAAAAGTATCATAGTTAAAAATAAAGAAGAAGAGCTGGATAAAAAGTTGTACGCTATGATCATGGAGAGAAGATACAAAATAGCGGATAAGCAAGACTGCATGCCTCACAACGTGATATCCATCCCCGACATACGAGAGCTTGTCAGAGTCAAACCCAGATCGTTGAAACAACTCGATAAATGTAAATTTGAAATGTTTTCAGAATTGAAAATTCATCAGTTCGGCCAGCAACTGGTCGATATTATTGTCGAAGAATTAGGTTCGGGTGGCGACGAAAAGGACGAAAGGATAAAATCGAGCATGCTTGAAGTTCTGCTTAGGTTTCCCTTGCTGGCAAAATCGAACGAAAGCGCTGAAATAACCTATAATCTCTTCAGACACGGTAAAAGCGTCCAAGAAATCAGCGAGCAAAGGGTACTATCGCAAGCAACTGTCTTCGGCCATTTGATAGATTGCATGAAAAAAGGTCTCCCGATTAAGTTAGATCAGATGGGTGTCGATAAGCTCAAAGCTACGATTATATTGAGAGCTATTCTGGAGACTCCAAGCACCTTGATGACCCCCATCAAAGAGAAATGTCCCCCTGAAGTCACCTGGAACGATCTAAAAGCCGTTATGACTTACTACAACGTCAGGAATCATCTGATGCAGCATCAAGTTTCTTACGAAGATTTCGAAGATTTTTCCTACGAATCCCTGGAAAGCGAGGCTGGATCTCTAGACCTGCACGGAACTATGGCGAGCGGGGATGTCTCAGACGAAAAGACGAGCAATTCTGGATCGGCAATGACTGAAGAAGAAAGGGAATTGGAGGAGTTCTTGAGAGTGGGTCAAGATCTCATCCTGGAAGACGAAAAGCTGAAGCGGCAAAATGTCGAGCAGCAACGGATAGAAATTTCCAATTGCGATGAAAAGGAAATGTGGAGTAATTCGAATTTACGCGAAACTATTGAACAACAATTGGAAGAAGATCTGGATATCTCCAGTGAGTCGATCGATGCCATAATCGAGACAGAAATGGCGCAGGGTACTTCCAATAACAAAAGAAAATGCTCTGAACTTTCTGCCGGCTCAAACGTTGATCTTTTCGATGAAGCGTTTGATTCTCCTTCTAGTAGCCCGATTGAGAAGGGGAAGAGGTTCAAATTTTCAAAAAAATTTTAAGTTTTATACAGGCTGTTCTCGGGTAAACGTTAACATTCAACTTGATTTCCTGAACACACGGTAAAGCGGGGTTCTAAGTTCGAGCCCTCAAAGGTCAAAAAATGTTCCGTTTATTAACCAGTTTATAGAGTGTATCCTTTGAAAAATATTTAAAATTCATTATAAATTATTGTGAAACAAGGATTTCATTAGCAAAATTGAAATATAAAATTTTTACCGATCTACTAGATGAAAGTTTAAAGTCCAAATTCGAATCCTGACGAAAATAGACCCGAATTTTTAATAAGTGTGAAAATTACATTCATCAATTGCGAATTTTCAAGATTCATGAATATAAGAATTAATAATTTATAGGCATGACATTCTTCATTTAATAGTAGGAAAAATATTTATCCACTAGAAAAATTTATTGAGAATTTCCATATTGAAGAATATTAAAAATGAAATACATAAATCTGAATTCAAACTTTTCTCTCAATTGGAGATATTAATAAACTTTATATAATTTGGATTGAAGTATATCAATGAAGAAATGATTAGAATGAATTTTTGAACTGAAATAACTCTAAATTATATGTTGATGAAGAACCCCTTGTGCATAACTACTCTACTAATAAAAAAAAAATTATTACAATGAACTTTTGAACTGAAAAAACTTATTATATATGTTGATGAATAAGCTTATAGATTATTTCTCTAATCACATATTGTTAGTATACATAAATCTAAATACTATCAACTCTCCCCAATAAAGTGAAACAAGTACAAATGTATTCATTTTATCTATATAATTCTTTAATATGAAAATTCCTATTATTTTATAATTTTCCTTTGTTTAATTACAATATCAACCATTAATAAGGATCTCCATATTATTTTGATCTTACATTTTGGTGTTTTTTTTATCAAAATTAATGTCTTCCTATGTTTTATTCCATACGAATGGGAATCTTTATTTATCATCTTGAATTTATATTAAAATCAACAATCCTTAGTCATTTTTCATTTGGGGGGGATAAAATTTCTGCGTTGCTACTCGGTGAATTTGGTGATCCAAGTAATTATCCGGTAGTATTTTTTCAGTTAGATATTAGATAATTCATAGGATAACACTCATTTTCTGAAGTCCATAATTTCTAAATTAAAACAAATTCGTAACCACATTTACATAATATCGGAAAAGCATTGTCGTGTTTATGTTTACCCTTAGTCAGAGTAAATTTTTTACATTTATATTTTTGATATTGTATCATAATAATTTTGAGAAATGAATCTAATACATGTAGGTACATTACGAAGCAAAAACAAGATTTCATGTTTTGTTATTATTGATGTCGATCTATAACTTGAGTCAGAGTGAAATCGATGAGCATTTTGATATTGTGATATTAGAAGGTTACTATAAGATTATTTAGTTGATAATAAGAATTTCTTGGATTTATCTGTAATCATTTTACAGATTGTTGTTTATACTTGGTGAATATTTTCTTTATAAATAGCGCCATGAATCTTCAAAATTTTCTTGTTGGATTCTGTTATGTCTTATGTCAGCTATGATTTGTTTGTAGGTTCTAAATTTTGTTGCTACTTCCATTTTTCAAAAATTGTTCATATTTTAAATTATTTGTTCATGTGCATTTTTGTATACCTGCCAGGTGTTTGTTTGTGTTTGCCTGTGCATTCACTATTTATTCGATTCAATATATAAAATGAATTTCAAGATTTGTTTTATTACATTATAACAAAATCCATTTCGGCTTCTTTCACATTTGAATAGGATCACTATGTTTATTTGATATTTACACGTAATGTATATCCAACCGAAAACATTCGAATGTAGTACCACATTAATCACGCTCACTTATCACTAGGTTTCGCGTCACTATTCGAAATTAAACTAGAAAGAGTAAGTAATTGCGATCCGTTCTTAGCGCTCCCTCGTATAAAACTGACCAGTCCAATATTCTAGCAACATATACGGGGTGCATTCGAAAGTATATCGGTAAGTTTAATTAAGATTTTCACTTCAAATCTAGAAAAACATTATTTCGAATTGAAATTGTACGATGGCTATTTAATAAATTTTGTTATTAGATTTATGTCATTTCATTTATTTTCTTGAATAAAATAGAAAAAGGCTTTTTACTTGATAGAAGAAATATAACAAAATTTGAATATCAAAACAGATTTAATCTGTTAGTCTTCTAAAATTTTAATTCCAACAAAATTTTATTCAAAAAACTTTTAGAATTAAATTAATGTCTACAATAAGCACCGCTTATATTTAATAGACGCATATAATCAAAACTCAATATATAATGTCAAATATAATAAATAAACCAACAGATATAAAAAAAGTCATTAAAATTAATAAATAAATATTTAAAGGAGACAAAATTTTGTTCCTGATCTTAACATTAAGAACACCAATTCATTTTCAAAAACATGAACACAACTTGAGGACTTCTCAAAAAATATAATTTATTTGGAATATTTAATATATTTAAATATTCAAATAAGTTAATTCAGAAATCTCTCAAAACATGCACTATATCTTCAAAAAACAATTATAATTCTGGTAATCTCTTCATCGGTCCTAAATAATATTCCAAATATCAAAATCAAATAACTATCACTATATCTCACCTCACACGTGTTTAACAGGATAATTGCTTTAAACAGACTAACTTTAAAATTCAGGATAGTCTATGTTCTTAACAAAATCACAGAAAAGTATAAGGTATTAAAAGGTTATCTTTAAACCATTGACATTCCATAATGAGATTTATTCAAGCCTTAATATAATTATATATTATATATAAAATAAAATAGAAAAAGGCTTTTTACTTGATAGAAGAAATATAACAAAATTTTTGAATGTCAAAACAGATTTAACCTGTTAGTCTTCTACAATTTTAATTCCATTGACATTCCATAATGTCAATGGTTTAAATATATCCTTATAACACCTTACACTTTTCTGTGATTTTGTTAAGAACATAGACTATCTTGAATTTCAAAATTAGTCTGTTTAAAGCAATTATCCTGTTAAACACGTGTGGGGTGAGATATAGTGATAGTTTTTTGATTTAGATATTTGGAATATTATTTAGGGCCGATGAAGAGATTACCAGAATTATAATTGTTTTGTGAAGATATAATGCATGTTTTGAGAGATTTCTGAATTAACCTATTTGAATATTTAAATATATTAAATATTGCAAATAAATTATATTTTTTGAGAAGTCCTTAAGTTGTGTTCTAACAAAATCACAGAACAGTGTAAGTTATTTTAAGGGCATTGACATTTCATAATGAGATTTATTGAAGCCAAAATACAATCTCATTATGGAATGTCAATGAATTTAAATAGCCCTTAAAATAACTAACACTGTTCTGTGATTTTGTTAGAACATAGATCAATCTTGAATTCTAAAGTTGGTCTGGTTTCGAATCATTTCTTAGCACGTGTGCGTTTGTGATATAGGTTAGTTTTTTGATTTTGATATTTGGAATATTATCTAGGACCGAAGAAGGGATTGCTTAGAATTATATTTGTTTTTTGAAGATATAGTGCATGTTTTGGGAGATTTCTGAATTAACTTATTCGAATATTTAAATATATTATATATTTCAAATAAATTATATTCTTTGAGAAGTCTTTAAGGTGTGTTCATGTTTTTAAAAGGCAATTGGTGTTCTTAAAGGTAAGATCAGAAACAAAATTTTGTCTCCTTTAAATATTTATTTATTAATTTTAATGACTTTCGTATATCTGTTGGTTTATTTATTCCATTTGACATTATATATTGAGTTTTGATTATATACTTCTATTAAACGTAAGCGGTGCTTATTTTAGACATTTATTTAATTCTAAAAGTTTTTTGAATAAAATTTTTTTGAAATTAAAATTGTAGAAGACAAACATATTTTAATTTGTTTTGATATTCAAACTTTTTTTTATATCTGTTGGTTTATTTATTCCATTTGACATTATATATTGAGTTTTGATTATATACGTCTATATAATATAAGCGGTGCTTATTGTAGACATTAATTTAATTCTAAAAGTTTTTTGAATAAAAATTTTTTTGAAATTAAAATTGTAGAAGACTAACAGATTAAATCTTTTTTGATATTCAAATTCTACGAATTGCAAATACTACCAGATGACAAAATTGACCTGGAAGATATAATAAAGATCTTTGGTCGACCATGAGCTTCTGCCATTTTGCACGAGTTCTGAATATGAAATAACGAACATGTAATTGATTAATAATATATTTTTTGAGTATAATTTCACAACTTAGTAACGTTAATCATGCGCTCAGCAACTTCTCAGTTCGACTGAAAACGTAACAACAATATAAAACAGCCGTTTTGGCTCCAGTTCATCTCATCATAAAATCTTATTCACAAATAATACTTCATAAAAATTACAATATAAAATTCCCGAGATAAACCCTTGATACAGTTAAAGTGAATCCTTTAAGTACAGTATTACATCAATGACGCACTCAATAAACGTAAGAAACAAAACTGTTCTAATAAAATAGAAAAATCCATTAATAAAAAATTTGGAATTCTTAGCAATATTGTTCATGAACACAATTTTATGTTAAATCTTTAAAATCTCAGAAAATATAATGAGATATTTTCTGCAAAATACGGACAAACGCCGATTGAAAATGTAATCTTCAGCCTTTTTCTGATTCCAGCAGATATGCCATTTTTCCAATCATCATTTTCTTCGTACTATTTACAGATATCATTTTCCAAAAATGGAAATGGGAAATACTTCAGGTTACCATAGATGATTTTTACCCTGCTTCTATCACGTAATATCTGACGAACTTTTATGTACACAATTTTATAATTTTCTGCTACAGGCTTA
Organism: Megalocaria dilatata; assembly: GCA_034642435.1. NCBI lineage: Eukaryota > Metazoa > Arthropoda > Insecta > Coleoptera > Coccinellidae > Megalocaria > Megalocaria dilatata. The sequence goes on from CM067858.1 coordinate 71,419,511, forward strand.
TGGTATCATCACAGTATATTTCTATTTGTCATGAAACGGGAGGGGGTGTTTCTTTCTGCTTCTTTCTGGATTTCAAATATTGAAAGATGTACTCCGTTATCCACGCTGCACAGCACAGCATTATCAGAATGGTTTGAGAATGTAGACATATTGGATAACTTTTTGTTGTATCTCTTATTATACCTGGAAAATGAAGAATGTTAGACAATCGTTTCAAAATATGCTATCTACAGGCTGTCCCAGAAGTCGACGTCAAGTCGGAATTGGGTAACAGGCTGAGTCAGTCATCAGTCATTCACACCCTGTGATGATTTTTTAACTCCTATTGCTACAATTTTTTACTTTTTTCAAATTTTATTTTTCTTACGTTATCTCGAATAGTGCTTCTTTAACCTGTGATCTTCAATTATAAGCCAATTTCTCCAAAAAAATTGAGAGGTGTCAAGGCACACCCGGATGGAACGAAGTTCCTTTCGATTAATTAGTGAAGAAATTGTAATAAAATTTTATTTTTTTAAGTTATAATTATATTTTTTTATTATTAACAAATATAATATAAACTTAATTAGTAGGCTCAATTTTATAATAGTAATAATTGGCTTGTGGTAGTGTGTGTGTGTGTGTGTGAGAGAGAGAGAGAGAGAGAGACGTGCACGCCGCATGTCTAATATTTCGCACAACTTTAACCGACTGTACTGAAAAAAAATGTTCCTACTTCAGTTTGGCAAATTACTTTAAAAGTTAGCGCATTCAATAGGGATTCTAAAAATGATATAACACTTACTACATTATTTCTTAGATCGGTCAAAAAAAAGCGTCTTTCTTAAAAAAACACAGTTTCTAACAATTTCTTCGAACTTTCTAAAAATTATTTTAGTGCATCCAATACTTTAAGAATCTGGTTTGAATGAGATGGATGAGTCCTTCCATAAAGTGTGAGTGAGACAGATAGCGATGCCACTATTTGGTATTGGCACACGTAAAGGCAATAAAGATCAAAAGTACACACAACACGATCAAATAAGGGAACATATATTTGATCGTGTTATTTTTGTACTTACGACTTTTGGCTTCGTTTATTATACTTGTTTGCTTGTGATTTGGATCGTTTTGATCTCTTTACGACGAACTTTGATTTTACCTGGACTAACCTGTGATTGTGTATTGCCATCATGTCGTGTATACCACGAATTTACACTGTCTACTTTTCACAGCGGGCTGACTCCCAAACAAAGTGCATGGTGAAGGAAGCATTTCCTTACCTTACGATGTTATTGTGATCAAGTAGTTGAGAAAGATCCAAGTACTTCGCTACGTGAAATTCAGCGAAGCACGGAAAAAAGTGACATTATTTTCCAAGCTGGAGCAATTGGCTCAGAATTGAAGATAACAGGTTACATAAGCACTATTCGGGATAATATGGGAAAAATAAAATTTGAAAAAAGTAAAAAAATTGTAGCAACAGGAGTTCAAAAACCATCACAGGGTGTTCATTTCATCGAATAAAAGAAAGTGCAATATAATTTGAAAAATACAGGACTTGGATTTCTTTTTATATTTTTCTGATGACTATTATGACTTAACCTGTTACCCGATTCCGACCTGACGTCGACTTCTGGGACACCTGTATAATGGAAGATGAAACACTATAGAGGTAGGCATGGAGCTTGTCGCTAACTTCTCTCTGCTGTCACTTTTGACAGACATAAGACATGATGCTAGACTTTTGACAGTTTGTCATTTAATTATCTTTCAATCTCGTCTATTTGTGGAAATCGAAAGTTATGGATTCAAAAGCAAAAAAGTCTGTGATAATCACTTTATTTTTGAATGAAAAATCGACTAGCGAGACACTGAAGGAGCTGAAACATTTAAATGTCAATAGATAATTGGTTTATCGTACCATTAATCGTTATAATGTTCTATCGAACGTAAGCGTGGAAGTCGTGGACCAACAGCTGCTGGTACTCTTGAGACTGTTCGTAAAGTGAAGAAATCATCAATTGGAAAAATATATTGAAATATCGCAACGGTCTAATCGCCGCATATTGAAGATCAAACTTCAAGTTGATGATATATAATAATAATTAAATGAATGGAATATGTGGTTGGCTCTATATGAAACATAACAATTTTAAAATTAAAAAAAATCACAAAAATACTTCTATTGAACCACTATTTGATCCACAGAAGACTAAAAAGAACTGGCTATTAAATCTGATGGAATAGTGAATCACTGGAGAAGCTCTCATCACGTCATTGAGAGCACGCAACGCTTAAGCTATCACATTAACCCAAAGAATAAATTTACACAGCGTTCGACGACCGTTCCAAGCGGAACACATGGTTACTGGCGTCACAGGCAGACATGCGCACCTCGCCTGTCTGAAGAGTTTCAGGTGCGCATACTCAGAAAGAAACGCCGTTTCCCAAATTAAGAGGTGGAAGCTCCCCCGTAACACTGCATTTCCTTTGAAAGCTTCAATATCAATGATCTTGCACTGTTTCTTATTTTTTACGATACCTACCTAAAATTGGCCCCAGGGCAACCACGCATAATCCTTTGCCGACATTATGGAGCCCAAAGGCTGCTGGCAATTTTTCCAGAGTAGAGTATTCCGATATACAGATAGCAAAGTTTATAAGAGCAGATCCTCTGACAAATCCAGCAATTGCAAGCCATGTCAATATCATCGGTTTATCTTTCTGCATGGCCAACACTGAAATTATAGAAAAGCTGTGTAAAAATTGAAAAATGATCAACCAAAATTAATTATAATTTCCAGTGCTTGCACTCAAAAATATTTACTTGAAAATCTGTTCTCTTTAACTTAAAAGCACTGAAAAATATTTTTACTGAATTTTTTCCTTTGTTCTTCAAAAATGACAGTTGAAATATGCGAAAATTAACTCAAAAATCACCCAGTAAGCAAAAGCCCATCATTAGTGAAAAAATAAAAATAGGCGTTAAGAATTATTGAAATCCTTACACTTTTTTCTTGTGTGGGTTACCTATATCTCAGCTCCTCAGCTGCCAACAAAAAGTCATACAGTCAATTAGAAATATCAACAATATGACATAATTAGAACTTAGGACCTAGAATTGGTGATAGTAATGCAGTGTCAATGAATGGAGTGAAAAGCCAATATTTCATTTGTTGAGTGTATACGGGGTATGTCACTGTGTAACTAAAATACATTATTGTTTCGCCGGTTGGACTGGCTATGAATCCAGCTCTATCTATAATTGTCCAACGTATTCAGATCGGGTGACAATGGCGGCGCGTTTGGAGGTTATTATTATTATTATTTCCTGATACTCCTAGATCTTCTCTGAAGATCCCTCAGAAGCTTTTTTTTTCAGCTTGTCCGAGTTAGGAGTTCAGTTGTGTTGTGAGTAGGCTTTGTACAAAACCTCAGAATAAAAGTGTGCTGTTCGCAAACAGCTAAAATCGAAAAATTTTTTAGATGCCACCCCTAAGAAGAAATTAAAGGAAATTATTAAAAATTATAAATTAAGTACTTAATTTAGCTCGCTTAGTACAACCAAATGTTTCTAAAGATTAACGAGTATAAAGATTAATGTAAGTCGAAAAAATTGCAAACAGTTTTTATTTATTAGGAGTATAAATAAGTTTGTGCGGTTTTCTTTTTAAATTGAAGCTTTTTTGTGAAAAATTGATTATATATTCAAATTATTATCCGTCGCTAGTCACTTCTTTTTCCCATCTTTCTGGCAATTGACTGACTTCATCAAGAGCGAAAAAAGACCAGGTCTTTGGTCGCTATGCAAGCATCGCTCCATTTTTTAACTTCATCGTAATTGGAGAAGTGCTGATCACCGTGTTACATCGATTGGAGAAGATGGTAATTTGAAGGAGCAATGTCTGGGAAATACGGCAGGTGGGGTAGGAATTCTCATTTGAACGTTTCTAAGACGTTGTAACGGTCGACGAAACATTTGTTATGCTGCAAAATAACTTTGTTGTGTCTTTTGGCCTATTGCGACCGTTTTTCTCGCAATGCTCGGTTCAAACGCATCAATTATTGTCGGTAGGCCACCCCTGTGATCATTTCGCTTGATCGTAGCAGCTCATAACAAACCACACCCAATTGGTCCCACCAAATACACAGCCTGATTTTCTCGCCATGAATATTCGGCCTGACAGTTGATGATAAGGCATCAATACGTTGCCTGACGTTTTGGATGAGAGTAGTTGACCAATTTTTCATTGCCAAAAATCGCTTTCTTTTTTGCTGTTGGAGCAGTTGTTCACAAGTGAAAGATTCGACGTCTCTTGGCTTAAGTTCATACGGCATCCTACCTTTCGGATCAGTCCCCTTGCTTTTAAACGTACTGGTTGAGTGACTCCAAGAGTTTTTGCGAGTTCCTCTTCGTGTGTGATGGATCTTGTGCCTCTAATTCTTCATTCTTAAACTATGGTGGCGCTCTGAATCCTTATTTGTCTTCCAAACCAAAATTGCCACTTTTAAATTGAGAAAATCACTTCTTGCACGTTCATTCTGCTAGATTAGCGGTTTTCGACCAGGTGTACGCGATAGGCCGAATGGTGGTACGCCAAAAATAAACAGTAATGGCGGACGCTGTTTGCCCTGTCATCTTCGTACACATTTACATCTTATACAGCTTAGATTAAAAAAAAAACAAAAGTTAACATTTTCAGATGACATAGTTATGTTGTTTAGACTTCAGCGAAATGACAGATACTGAAGAGAAAGCCTAATGATGACACTTCAAAATGAAAGTGTTGCCAAATGAAACAATGGAATAACAAACTAGTAGCGACATACGTTATCAAAACCGCAAGAGCTTATTTTTACTCTTGATATTTTATATACGATGACATGAGGTCTTCAAGTATACACGGTGAATTTTTTTTCATCGTTTCAATGCTTAAAATTGAAACAATGTTTAATGCAATTTATTCCAGATAAGATCCTTAATTGGTATGCACTATATAACAGCAGCTGAAAATCTCGTTTATCCACTAAATTAAATTTAGCAGATAGATTGCTGATGCTCTATTTTTTTAAATAAACGTCCCAAGCCTCTAACGCCAGATTTTGTCCATTATGATGCTTGATCGCTTCCAAATAACAACAAAGAAATGATTAAAACTATGATTGACATTACACTCCCACAACCAGTCATCTCACGCTTGAAAAAGTTACATTTATGACACACCCTGTACATTACTATTGCCTCGAATTGATTTGATTTATCAACTAATCATAAGAACTGAGTGAAGGATTTGGCCAGTAATTTTGCAAGAAAGAGCAGTAAATTGTGGTTAACACATGCAAATTAAAATAGGAACCAGCTCGAACTCATTCGAAATGAATATAAATTATGTGCTTACGTAAGTTTTAACTTAGTCCTTTTATTTCTAACTTTTCAGTTACCATTCAGTAAACATTTCAGTGAAAAACGGGTTGTTGTTTTCAGAGAATGAAATTTTTATGGAATAATGTCCTAGCTTGGCGTATTTAAACACGGAACGCCCAAGAAGTTGGCTCGACACTCTAGAAAAAATAAAAAATGCACAAAATTGTTTTTTTGTGTTTCGGGAAATAATTAATGTTATTGAATGTATGGGACGTAATACTCTCCAGTTCGCTGTGGACAGGAAACCACAACTTACTTACAAATAAATTTAGTGTCTCACACACTCTTCGAGAACGATAAGACAATTGTTACTGACTACAATTTAATTGTAAGATACTCTAATTTGAACTGATATTACCCCTGGTTAAAATTGAAAATAAAGGGTTAATAAAATGAATGTTTTCGTCGAATTGTAAGGATAAACGACTTCTTGATTAAAACGATAGTCAGCAGTCTTGTAAAGCTCAAATTTAAGGAACAAAATGATAAAACTAACAATGATTTAGTCGCTATGTCACAAATGATCAGGAACACGTAGTAGCTGACAAGTTCTTCACTACGAAGACAAAATTGAAGCAGATGAAGTTTGAATTGCTTCATTACCATATTTACCAGATCTTGCGCTGATCTATTTTCTCAACTCATATAGTACGTCTACAAAAATTAAAAGACGATTTCGAAGAAAGTAATTTTAACTTTATAGAAGCCTTAAAGCGATTTATCACTCTACGAAGAAATTATGTAAAATAAAATGCATTTCCAGAAAAACTACATATTTTCAAATACACCACCGACCATATATATCCTTTTCGAAACTTTCAGAATAAAAAGCTATTTTTAGTCTTCCATGAGTATCGATGAATATATAGGTAGGTACTTTTACCCCCTGACGAAAACAAGTCGCTAAGAAAACAAATAAAAAATTTTAGAACTTCTTTTGATCAACTTTGAAGAAATGTATGTATAGAAAACACTATATTTGAGTCATAATATACTATCTGTGTTTCGTTTTATGGTTTCATTTTGTTTAAATAAGATACATATGAAGACTTGCAAATAAAACAGAAACACATAGGATTTTATTTAGCACAAAAAGAGTGGTACTTCAACAAATATACCAAAGCAGAATATAATAATATAATAGTTATAAGTGATGAATAACTCAGAATTACAAAGTTCTCAAAACAAACCTTCACGTTATCACGTTTCTTTTTGCTCGGACTTGTATTTAAGTAGACCAATTTTGTAAAAGTAGTGAGTTATCATACTATAATATAAATATTTTAAAAAATTTTAAAAAATTAGCCTTCTACATATTTAATTCCAAAAGATTATATTCAATGATTATAACTTCTGAAAATAAATTAAAATAATGTCGTATAAGTACCACTTATATCATGACATAAAATAAACATTCATTATAAGACATCCGAATGGTATAACAAAATCCAATAAATAAAAATTATTAACCAAAATCCTATAAATTAAACATTTTGAATAGACAAAATTTTGTTTCTGCTTATCAATCTTATGAAAACCAATATCTTTCAAGAATATCCAACATAATCTTAAGAATTTCATCACAAAACTATCTTACTTAGACTATTCAATATTATTGGATATCTAACCAAGGTACTTTATATAAAAACTCAAGATATGCAAAACATAATATATAGTTACCATACTCACCTGATGAAGTCAAAATGTACATAATTGACGAAATAATTGTTGTGTAAACGATAAATTTTAGCGGAAATAAAGTGTTTTGATTCAAATCATATAAAAACTTATGAATTTAAGGGCCAAATCCTATAGGCAGCTATGTCTTGCAATACTACAGATTCTACAAATTCTGAAAATCGGATCAGGAAAATATTTGTTCCTTAACTTGAAAAAGAATTTATTTTTGTAAATTTTTCGTCAGGGGTTAGCACCGATATGAATTTAGAATTATCTGAAATTCTCCAGCGGATATCTGGAGTGCAGTAATCAAAGTAAAAAAATTTATTTACCTGATCTGCATAAACCCAAAACAAAAATTGCAGTCATGAAAAGTGACCGTTTGGACACGGCCAATCGATCACATATCGGAGGAAGTATCAGTCTTGCTAAAATATCAGTGGCCGCCTGCACCGACAAAAAAGTTGCTACATCCTGCTTCCCGTAGCCGATACTCTTGAAGAAGAACGGCGTCACCATCTTGAAATTCTGCTCGGCAACATAGAACATCGAAAGTCCAAAGACCAGGTTCAAGTACACTGGATCCTTGAGTAAGTCGAAGTCCATGAATTCAACTACTTTTTGCCACAGGCCGTTCTTTTTCAGTGGTTTCATTTCTAGCGATATGGGTGGCGGTACAACAACCCTCACCCTTTTGGGTTGAACACCTGGATAGCTCATGTTTCTTCTCAGAGGACCGTTTTCTACAGGTCTGTCGTCTGGTAGATGGTTTGTCTGGAAAAAGAACGAGCCTTATATCGGGTGTTTTTTTCAAAGTGATATAACTTTAAATTGAAATGAAACACATTTAAATTGAAATTGAAGCCAATTTTTTTATTTCAAAGATAATTTTATGACATTTATGTTCTGAAAATAATTTCCGGCATATGTCCACCACGACTAGCTCTGAGGAACTGCATTCGACCAGACCAATTTTGGACCACTTTTTCGAGTAATTCAGGCCTTATTTAATCGATAACACGAGTTATGTTGACTTCCAAAGCGTCTATTGTTTCTAGTTTATCAGCATAAACCAATGACTTGACATTACCCCAAAAAAAAATAATTCATTGGAGTTATATCGCATGATCTTGGAGGCCAATTAATTGGACCAGTTCTCGAAATGATGTTATCGCCAAATCTTTCTTTCAATAAATCAATTGTTACGGTAGCACCATCTTGTTGGAACCAAAACACTTCTGGGTCGCTAACATTCAAATTTTGAAACAAATAATCATTGATCATCGATCTGTAACGAGCACCATTCACTGTAACATTAGCTCCAGCATCGTTTTTGAAGAAATATGTACTTTACTTCTCGGACGACCCTTATATGTACACCACAGACGCGTCCGAGGTCGCTGTGGGCGGGGCCTGTTTGTTTACAAATGGCGAGCGCGGGAAAAGTCCCGAAATTTCTGACTTTCATCCGCCCGTATCGACGGAACGGAAAGTCATCCGCGAAACAAAACGGTTTTATTAAGCGGCGGGCCTCTCGGACCTTCGGTTCGCGCACGTATAATTTGTCAATGTTTACTGAACAGAAATGTCAAAACAACATGGCTTCTACCTTCTGTCAAATTACAAAACACCCGATATTTATTGTGGCTTTGTTATCATCAAGTTCATATGATAAATACGAAACATTTCAGGTTTTCCAAAAGAATTTGTGTCATATTCGTATGAATTAAGATACCATTAATATTTTTTAAGCAATTGTTTGTTATCTACTTCAATATTGATCCTTCCTTTATCAGATACAATACATTTATGAGTTCATATTTTAAATTTGAAAGTCTTATTTGTGAATGGTTATATTAACGAAAAAATTCTTTATACGTGAAGACTGTTTTAAGTTTAGGTACATTGCGATGTATAGGGGTGATCCGATAAATATATACGACGGTCGTTCGATAATTGTCGAACTGCCCGAAAAAAATTGATCAATCGACTTAGCTAGTAAAGTTGTTAAAGGAATATTAGAGTTTAATTTATAACAATCAATAGATTATATTTTTAGGATTGCTGGAGAATTAAAATAACACCATTGGGAACAACCTGTCTAAGATCCCATTAATTCAAGCAGACAATTCTGCATGATAGTACGAGTAAGATCAACACAAACTTATACTATTCTTACCTCCAAATGCAACTGCAGGCTAGAACCGGTGAAATCCAATCTTGAGTAACTCGACATCACAGATTCCAAAGAAACCTTTCTCTTCCTAGAACCGACGAAACTCAGTGTGGAAAAATTTCTAGGAAACGTGCCTTTTCTGATTAATGTGGACGTTTTCCCGAGATCTTCTAGGGTCTTCACCACGACCATTTCCTGGTTCGACTTATTGTTTAAGAGATTCTGATCTTCGAAAATATCCGCCTCCTCATCGTCTGTTTCTTTTATGGTTTCCATTTCCTAGGAGGAATATAAACTTGTAGTAAATTTGTTCACATATAGTGTGTTCCCCGTAATGGAAAGAGGTGGGCCATTTAAAATTTGCATATCTTATGAATTTATTAGAAAGTTTGAACCTTGACATTCACGAATGACAATCAATATCATTGATGGCCAACTCTTTACTAGTATTCAGTACAATGGAATTAATATTAACCCGTGCTAGTAGAAACTACTAGAAAGTTACAAGATATAGGAACTTTTTCTATTATTTTCATCACGATGTTTAAGGATCGGTATCCTGATTAAATCCTTTACCTGGTGATGCACTCCGTCAACTTTTTTCTTCTCTTCGACATGGTGCCATTCAGCAGGTTGCAACAAGCAGGAACCTACGACTCCGTTCAGAGCAAATGCTCCCAGGATCAAGATGGCGCCCCTGAAGCTGTATGCGTCTAAGAGTAACTTGATAGCTTGGGGCATAATCATCATGCCGAAGGCTGTTCCGGCAAGAGAAAGTCCTACCGCTTGGCCTCTTCTTTTTACGAAATAGTTGTTCAGGGCAACAAAAGTTGCAGAGGATGCTAAGCCCACACCAAGTCCTGAAATAATAAATTTCCCTCAAACGTCTTAAGAATGAACAACCTATCATATAAATTGCTCTACAAAAGTTAGGAAAGTTCACAAAAAAGTTTACTATTTTATTTGAGTGCTTTATTTGTCTTCTTGTCTTAAATTTTATATGTTGTAAGAACAGTTCATTTCTTGTGTATTTAGTGAAATTCGAATTTTGTTACAAAACTCAAACCAAAACTAATAAGATGTATAATTTCCTCGAGTGTCAATTATAACCACTGCCTCTGCATACTGTTAATCAGGTCGTTGAAGGGGCCTTGATCGATTTATCTTCAAAGCTGTGTGAAATCTTGGAGTGTATGTAGGGGTGGCTGATGCAAATTCAACGTTGGATATAGGTGGTCATAAGCATGCTCAATCGGTTTGAGATCGGATGACAGAGGCGGTAGTGCCAAGTGTGGGATATCATGGTGTTTTAAAGCATCATCAACCATTTTGGTACAATGAAAGAGTGCATTATCGACTGAAAAAGACAATTTTGATGACTTGGTCGACGTAAATCTGTTCATGTCATGTCCTCACCAAGCACCAAGAGTTCTGTACATTCATTGAAATAATGCTACCACATGCAGCAACTTCTGGGTACCAGAGTTCATACACAAACATGTCAACTATCAGATAACCGATCTAATCATGATAAATTTGTAAAAAAAAAACGGCCCTTCATCCTCCTTACAATTCTCGTACTTTGTTGCTCATGCCAATTAAATACATCTTTGAGCTTATGCGAATGGCACCTCATAAAGTCTTCGACACAATCTCTCAAGTGAAACTGAACAGCTGAAGCATGGAGAAGCCTGTTGTACGATCTGACAGGTACTCAATGTTTTTATATAGGTAGGCATTATCAGAAATAGATTTTGTGTACGTGTCGATCTTGGGCGTCCCCTTTTAGGCCTTCCACATTTCTTGATAGCGATGTACCAGCTAAGAAATCACGTTTTGTTTGAAAGAAGTTTGCTACTTCGCTTTGAAGACGTATCTCCTCAATCATTTACGTTAACATCCAGTTCAGAACTAAACTGTTATAATTGACGCCAGAAACATAAAAAAATAACTGATTTCAACATAACAAAAACACGAAAGATAAAAATTCGTCTCAAATTGGAAAAGCATTCAAACCTAAAGTAAGTGAAATCGTATAAGGAAGAAAAGATTCAATTTATCTTATATCAACATATGATGGACAACACATCGTTTGATATAGATTATTTACAATATTTATAAGGAATATAAGATATTATTGTATTTATATTCCTAGGTCAATAATTACTTGAAATTCTTTACGTATATGGTATCAACAATATTGAAAAGAATTCCAACAGAAGGTTTCATTTCGACTTGAAATAAAAATATCGAAATTGCTACTTTTAAATTCGACAAACCACTTCGTACACGTTCGTTCAACTAGAGCATGACATCTACTAAAATACAATGACTTTCGGCATTCTTTTTCTTCATATTAAAGTAATAAAGTGAAACTCCCCGCAAGAACACATCATTCTGTACTGAAGTTGACATATTCAGAAAGTGTTTTGTTTGCACTTCAGCGAAATGACAGGTACTGAAAAGAATGCTTAATGATGACACTTCAAAATGAAGGTGTTTCCAGATGAATCGCTGGAATAACAAACTAGTAGCGACATCTGTTATCGAAACGACACGAATTTATTTCTACTTCCAATATTAACTTTCAGTTTTAAGCAAAGCGGCACAATTGAAATAAAGTACATGGGTACTCACCATTTATAATACTGTAAGTTAGTAGGATATGTCCCATATTACTGGCAGGAGATGTAGCTGATAAACCGATGGAGCAAAGAAAAGCCCCAGCGAGTGATACTTTACGGTAGGAGAAGGCACGTATAAGGGGTCCCACCAAGAGTCCTGAGAAGTTGATGAGTGCATCCAACGCGCTCATGATCAGCGCTGCACCAGTGGTCTCCACTCCCATCGATTCCAGGACGTCCCCGAAGAGGAGACCAAATGATTGTTCTATAGATCTGGTACATAGCTGAAAGATATATTTCCCATTAGTACAATCCAGTATCCTAGCACTGCAGATTAATTGGAATTAACATATTTTTACACCGTGGCTTTATGAGAGAGGAAAGACTACATAATTCTGTGTTCTAACCTGGTATAATTCATAGAAGAAAGTATACATATTCACATATTCGCGAAGCGACTTTGCTACTTATAAGTGTCCGATTTTTGCAAATTTCGATAGATCTTTAGGTTTGTCCAATATAAATTTTCAAGCATCACCGCCTAATATTCGTGATTGGTAAAAACCTGACAAATGTGAGGCTTTGCGTTTCTTAGAAGAATTCCTAATGAGTTGTTGGTTCTAAAAGATAAATGAGAATTTCAAAAAACACAAAGATGAACTTGCCATGGGTTCACCTCCCAGTCCACTCCTCGCTGAAATCTTTATGTCCTTTTTCGAAAAAAAATCCTAAAATCCACAAACCCAAAGCATATAATTTTTTTGGGACAGATATGTAGACGATATATTGGCTTGCGCCATAAGGTGCAATTCACTATGGAACCAAAACGTAATAAAATTTATTTTCTGGACATAACTTTAATTAAGAATAATAATGAAATTTCCTTTGGTACCTTCAGAAAACCTACTCATAAACTTTCTGATTTCAGATCAATGATACATAGAGCATTTTCAATTCATTTAAATAACATTACTTGAAAAAAAAAGAACTGAATACAATCAAATAAATAGCCACAAACAATCAATTCGAAACACAAACCATAAATTCTCTCATAAAAAATAAGAAAAACAGCTCAATCTGAAACAAATATATCTCATTTCCAAAACAGATATTAATTACAAACAATTTGTAATAATAACATATTTTGGACCAATCCCGCAAAAAAATAGCTTTTTGAATATCAAAACAGATTCAATCTGTCTTCTACAATTTTAATTTCAAAAAAAATTTTCATTGAAAAATACTTTTAGAATTAAATTAATGTCTAAAATAAGCACCTCTTATATTTAATAGACGTGTATAATCAAAACTCAATATATAATGTCAAATGGAATAAATGAACCAACAGATATAAAAAAAATCATTAAAATTAATAAATAAATATTTAAAGGAGGCAAAATTTTCTTTCTGATCTTACCATTAAGAACACCAATTGCCTTTTAAAAACATGAACACAACTTAAGGACTCCTCAAAAAATATAATTTATTTGAAATATTTAATATATTTAAATATTCAAATAAGTTTTTTCAGAAATCTCTCAAAAAATGCACTATATCTTCAAAAAACAATTATAATTCAAGGTAATCTCTTCGTCGGCCTTCTATCAAGTGAAAAGCCTTTTACTATTTTAAAAAATATAATAGCTTCACAATATTTTCACACATCTTTCACACCCTCACATAGAATTTTTTACCTCTTTTTTAATGCAAAAGACAAAAACAACCGGCTAAATAGTTCTGGAGTATATAAATGGTCAGTAGTGCAGTAGCGTATATATAGGGAGATCTTTCCAAAAAAGTTTCAAAGAACATCAATCTTCATTTAGGGACCATAAAGATAACTCTAATTTTCAGTTTTCAGCATAGATATATTTCGCTAATATCATTTTTATATTGTTTTGGGCTATTATAATCTCTATTATTGATGACGAATAACCGTTAATAGTTATATATAATAATATATATATATATATAATAATCTATGTGTCATGCTGTGATATGCTGATAATTTTTGTTATAATGGATGAAGAGAGATTTGGGAATTGTTATATCTGCATGAAAAGGATTATGAATAATAAATAATACCATAAATAGAGGTTAACCCTTGATAGAAGGTATATAATATTATTTAAATATTTTAATAATATTATATTATATTGAAATTAAATATGTAGAAGGCTAAAATTAAAATATTTAAATAATTTTATATACCTTCTATCAAGTATTAACCTCTATTTATGTTATTTTATTCATAATATATAATTATTTGCTTTCCTTAATATTCTTTATACAGATAGTCCTTGTGCTATAACAGAGGCCATTAAATTGTCTTTCAATCTTTTAGATCAAGGGTAAACCACAGAATTATTTATTTGTTGTTATTATCACACTCCATTTAAATTTTTCAGTATTCATTTACCAGAAGTTTTCTAAATTGTTGAAGGGTGAGTAAATATTTGTTGTTGATTGATGTTATATTTTATTGAATATGAATTATTTGAGTACTGACGAAGCAGAGTCTCTCTTAAAACTTGTTTTTACATATCTTGAGATTTTATAGAAAGTAACTTAGTTAGATATCCAATAATATTGAATATTCTAAGTAAGATAGTTTTATGATGAAATTCTTAAGATTATGTTAAACATTTTTTGAAAGATATTTGTTTTCATAAGATTGATCAGCAGAAACAAAATTTTGTCTACTCAAATTATTTAATTTATAGGATTTTGGTCAACAATTTTATTTATTGGATTTTGTTATATCATTTGGATGTCTTATAATGAATGTTTATTTTATATGTCGTTTGATATAAGTGGTACTTATATGACATTATTTTAATTTAATTCCTAAAGTTATAATTATTAAATATAATTTTTTGAAATTAAATATGTAGAAGGCTGATATTAAAATATTTAAATAATAAATAATAAATTTTCTATTTTTCATTTTTCAGATGTAACAAAAACTCATTTCATCCCATACAACATAATTTATCAGCATATTATTTAACCTTATTCGAAATACCGAACGGTACTCAAACATTAATTTTTGCTTTAAATGGGACGTTTTCTCAAAACCAAGTTAATATAAATAATATCAAGAAAAAAATTACTTACGTTGACCATGCTAACCCCCATGACAACGATCCATCCCCACCCTCCATCGGGGGGCACCATCTTCTTGTTTTCATTAAACATAGTATCGACATTAAATCTGTAACAAAAATTATTCTACTGAGTGTCTATTTATGCACATCCTGACTAAAACACGGAAATTGCTCGCTGGCACGTTATTGACCGTTAAATTTTATGGACACGATATTGTTTGCGACTTATTTTTGCGAAGTAGCCTGTTCAGGCATGTACGGAAAGAATTTGAAAATAGAATTGATGATGATGGCGACTATAAGTGATAAAGTAACGACTTTTATCTAAATGGATTTTCTATCTATATTGATTAGGACAGTGGTGTAGTCAGATAGAATTCATTAAATTGAGAAAACAAAGCATTAGAAAATATACGCAAATAAACTGTAGTTAATGCATTGAGATAAACAAGGTTTCATTTTATGGCGAGGGGAATATTACTTTTGTTTAGAAGTGAGGATTCCAACATATTTTTAGGTTGTTACTATCTATATAGTGATTGACAGCTCTAATATGTTCGAAGACTGTAGACATTTTGTCTGAGTCAGGTGTTCTTTCAATCTTGTTTCAAAGGTCTTACCTGTTTGACCCACGTAAGTGGCCTTACAGTCATTATAATTGATTCTGTAGGATCCCGAACCTTTTAATGAATTCGGTTTTTGTTCAATGCAACGCTAAGCACGAACAGAAAGTATTAGAAGGACCGGAAGTCTACAGAAATAATTGTACTGGCCCACGTAAGTTGCGCTTCATCACAATTAATTCTGCAGTCTCCCGATTTTAATCGATTCCTTTTCCTATTTTGTTTTATACATAATATATAATTTTATTTAGGTTTGAATAAAATCTCATTGATATCCATAGCTATCGATGGTTTTAAGGAAACCTTATAATACCTTACAGTTTTCTGTGATTTTTGTGATGAACATAGAATGTCTTGATTTTAAAGTTAGTTGTTTCAAGCAATGATCCAGTCGCCACTTTTAGGTAAGCTATGGTTATTGTTGGTTGATTTTTAAATAGGATTTAGGGCCAATGAAGAGATTATCGGAATTCCAATTGTTTTTTGAAGATATAATGCATGCTTTGAGAGATTTTTGAATCAACTTATTCAATTATTCAAATATATTGAATATTCCAAATAAATTATATTTTTTGAGAAGTCCTAAAGTTTTGTTTCATATTTTTGAAAGGGAATTGGTGTTCATAATGGTAAGATCAGAAACAAAATTTGGTCTCCTTCAAATATTCATTTATTAATTTTAATTGACAATTAATATATTTTTTTTATTCCATTTGATATTGTATATTGAGCTTTGACTTTATACGTCTATTCAATATAATCCGTGCTCATAAGACATTAATTTAATTCTAAATGTGTTTTGGTTAAAAATTTTTTTGAAATTAAAATTGTACAAGACTGACAGATTAAATCTGTTTTGATATTCAAATTTTTTAATCGATTTTGTTTTTGTTCAATTCATCGAAAAACAAAAACAAGCAAATGTGATTTGTTCCTTTGTCGAAGGCGTTTTCAAAAAAACGCAAAACCTAAAAAGAACAGATCACATTTGTCAGGCGTTTATCAATTATCATGCAGTACGTGCTCAAAAATTTAAATTGGACAAAACGGTAATTCTTTCGAAACTAGATTAAAGGAACACGGACGTTCCTCCCTCGATAAGTTGTATTCTACGCAAGCGGAACATCTAATAAAAAATAAACATGATTCTTAAAAACGTTTTAAGATTTTGCATAAAGAAAATAAGGGTCTAGACCTGAACCTGTTGGAAAGTATGGAAATAAACCCATTCAGAAATTTGGGGAATTTATTGAAAGAACAAACTGAGTTATCTTATTCACCTTAATTGGATCTATTCAATAAGGGACCCGGTGGTTTTATCAAAAGTAATGAAAATATTATATTGTATCCTTATCTCAAAACAGAATACATTTATATACTGTATGTTTTCAACTAACAGACAAGTTGTTTATAAGCATCTGAAGAAGTTAACTGAGTATAGAATTTTTTATGCAAAACAATGCCTTCATACAAACACAGTCGTCAAACAAGGCTTGGAAACGGTGGGTCTGAGAGTTTTCCACTGGCCTGCTTGTTTCCCCGAACTTGCTGTTGTTGAACATTTCTGGGATGTAGTGAAACAAAAGAGTTGGAGCTATAAAAATATCCTGGAAATTTCAAGATTAACTGACACAAACTGTTCTTAAAGAATCGAGTTATCAATCTCAGGAAGAAATCGACAGATTCATAGAGAGCAGGCCCCGATGAATTTCTTCTTGCATTGTTACAAGAAGTGGAAATACAGAAGTGTACTAAGAATTTATCATTCCTTATGATGTAGTCTAATTTCAGACATATTTCTTTACTTAACATAAGATATTTAATTTAATTTTTCTCAATTCTTGTGAAAAAAAACAATTTGATATATGGAGATATGCATCGTCAATAGTTTAAGTCAGTAAAATACCGAGTGATTCTATATAAGTTTGGTTTAATGTAATTCCCAGATGCTGCGTTACTGTTTATTTGGTGATAAAAGCTATTAATCTTTAATTTGATCGTATCGCTGTTAATTATGATAATATGTGCTTAATGATTATTTCTGATAATTAATAATCTTCCTTCTTCTCGAAATACTCTAGGATGAATGAATGAGAAGACATAATCATAAGTTTCAAGTTGCCCGATAATATTTATCAGGGATTATGCATAAACATCTGAAACGTGACGAAAATGAGCATTCTTATTACATGTATCGGTATTATTACTTTCCTCAGATAGTCGCATTTCAAACAGAAAAGAATTTCGTCTCGAATGAATATATTTTTCATTAGGAGTATGAGCTATGGTTATAGGAAGTTCTAGAAATCGAGACAGTGTAACATACATCTGTATAACAATTCTATACTCAAACGAAGTCGATAAGGTTTTGTTGATCACAGGGACAAATTGCAGATATGCGCACGTTTCAAACTGATTGGTTTTCGTCAGTGCAATGTATCCTCGTGACTCCAAATGTGTCAAGTATCTATATTCGCTATACACAGAGGCTCTAAGGTATCAATCATACACTAGCGCCATCTAGAGTATGCAAAATACATACAAGACATACCTTTGCGAGTTAATTCAAGTTAAGAAATGTATTCTCGATATTTTCACGTTACTAACGCAGAATAAACTTTCCTTATGCTTTAACCAGACAATTATTTGTTGTAATGCTCATAAAAATATCGAGAATACATTTCTTTACTTGAATGAACTCGCAAAGGTATGTCTAGTATGTATTTTGCATACTCAAGATGGCGCTAGTGTATTATTAATACCTTAGAGCCTCTGTGTATAGCGAATATAGATACCTGACAAATTTAGAGTCACCAGCATGCATTGCAGTGACGAAAACCAATCAGTTTAAAACGTGCGCATGTCTGCAACTTGTCTCTGTGATCAACAAAACCTTGTCGATTATGTTTGACTATAGAATTGTTATAGAGATGTATGTTACACTGTCTCGATTTCTAGAACTTTCTATTACCATAGCTCATACTCCTTATTGATAATTTTTGGTACAGATCAGCCGAATTAATTTATTTAAATATATTTTTCAGATTTCAAAAAAGGATGAAAATATTTTCGGATATCAAATTCAGTTGATTCGGAGATATTTTCATTGAATTAAGATTATCATGCATATGTAACGTGAATTGATGATACCATATTTTACGGAACAAACAGTTCTTATCAACAAAAATAAGAATTTGGACGACGGGCCTACTTATGCGTCTTTAACATCAAAAATACCTGATCGGAATCAACGAAACCAAAATTGCACGTAACTGGCGGTTACAGAATCGGGACCATAAACACCATTCACAATTTCAGCAGCTTGGTTTGCATTTTCGCCTTCATCAAGGAAAAACTGTGGAATGTACCGAATTTTCTATTTGTTTACTTCCATTTTTAACACCGGGTAACTCTCAACTGGATGGACCAAAAAGAAACAGCAAAAGAATATTTTAGAATTAAGAATTTTAGAATTTTGAAATATTAGCTTGACAACTAGCATAAAACTGAAATTGTTTCGTCCATACTTTACGAGATATCGATCATTACATCAACCGAAAACATAATGGATTTATTTTACCCAAGCTATTACATGATTCCATAAAAATGTTTATAACAGACGTATACTGTCAATTTATCGTTTCGATAGAATTCCATCCAACACCAACCGAATTTGGTGATAACAATGATATCACCAAACAAAATATATACCCACGGTGTGAGTGATGGAAATGTTTTGCGGTAAGCATTAAGCCATAATGTTTCTACATCTAGAATATGAAATTATTGCCTGAAATTATATTTATAGCCTGTTGTTATTGCAAATTTCACCGAGATTTCTCCCATATAATACAAGTATAAATAGCTGATTAACCTTCGATTGTGAAGTATGCATATGAAATTGGAATAATTCATAACTGCAAAATATTTATACAAGAAATAAGTACTTTAATATTCCTACGTCATTCTTGTAGTGCGTTGTTGGAGTTATATCAATATTCCTGTAAAACTTGCGCAGTTAGTGCTGATATAATATAGTTTAATTTCTTAATAAGACATTTATCAAAAATCAGCATCGAAAAAAAAAATAATTGGAATCATATTAAATACATATTCATTTTAAAATTTAAATATCAAAACAGATTTATTCTGTTAGCCTCCTGCAAATTTTGATTTCAAAAACTTTTAGAATTAAATCGAGCACTGCTTGAATTTAATAGACATAAAATTTAAGCAGTGCTTATAAGACATTAATTAAATTCTAAAAGTTATTGAATAAGATTTTTTAAAATTAAAATTTGTAGGAGGCTAACAGAATGAATCTGTTTTGATATTTAAATTTTGTAATAATCCTCCTATCAAAATTTGAATATCAAAACAGATTTAATTTGTTAGTCTCCTATAATTTTAATTTCAAAAAAATTCATTCAAAAATTTTTAGAATTAAATTAATATCTTATAAGCACAGCTTATATTTAATAGACGTATAAAATCAAATCTCAATATACAATATCAAATGGAATAAATAAACCAACAAATATAAATTGTCAATTAAAATTAATCAATAAACATTTGAAGGAGGCAAATTTTGTTTCTTATCTTAAAATTATGAAAACTAATTCCTTTTCAAAAATACAGAACATAATTTAAGGACTTCTCAGAAAATATATTTTATTTGAAATACTTAATATATTCAAATAAGTTACTTAAAAACTCTCTCAAAACATGTATTATATCTTCAAAAAACAATAAGAATTCCGATAGGGTCTTCATCGGTCCTAGTTCACATTTAAAAAATCAAAATTAATCAACAACAAATCCTTAATTTGAACACATGAAACTTTAAATTCCAAGATATTCTATATTCAATGTGTGTGATAAAAATCACAGAAAGCTGTAAGTTATTATATGGTTTTCTTTAAACCACCTGATATTACATAATGAGTTTTATTCAAACCTAGTATAATTATACATTATACTGGGTGTTCATTTCAGAGTCATTGAACTTTCTATAGGGATAACTGTGATTTGACAGAAGAAAGAAGCCATGTTGTTTCGGCATTTCTGTTCAGTAAGCAATGACAAATTATCATTGAAAGACTCACGGCCCAACGGCGTTTATTTATAGAACTTATAGAACACTTCGTGAAATTTATGTTTTACATAATCGTCCATCAGAGCAGCTTATTCATCGAACTATCGATAGATTAAGGACAACATTTTCTCTACTCGATGCAACAAAAACAACAAGACAAAGAACTGTACGTACAGAAGAAAATATCACTGCTGTAAGTCAGAGTGTTAATGATGATCCAGATTTGTCTATTCGTCAATGTTCACAACAAGTTCGACTCTGTGCATCCACCACATGAAGAATTTTGCGTAAAGATCTTGGTCTACACCGATACAAGATCCTACTGGTTCAAGAACTAAATTCACTTGACCATAATAAGCGTCGTTTGTTTGCTGATTGGGATTGTTTGCTTTAAGTTGTTCCACTTTTTTATCGTAAAATTGTGTTAAGTGATAAAGCTCATTTCTGGTTGAACGGCTATGTAAACAACTAAAATTGCCAAATATGGAGTGAAAAAATCCTCAAGAAGTTCTGCAGGTTCCATTGCATCCTAAAAAATACACTGTATGATGTGCTATACACGTTGGAGGCATCATCGGTCCATATTTCTTCAAAAACGATGCTGGAGCTAATGTTACAGTGAATGGTGCTCGTTACGGATCGATAATCAATGATTATTTGTTTCAAAATTTGAATGGAATCGACTCAAAAGTGTTTTGGTTACAACAAGATGGTGCTACACCTCATGCTGCTACCGTAACAATTGATTTATTGAAAGAAAGATTTGGCGATAGCATTATTTCGAGAAATGGTCCAATTAATTGGCGTCCAAGATGATGTGACATAACTCCACTGGATTATTTTCTTTAGGGTTATGTCAAGTCATTGGTTTATGCTGATAAACCAGAAACAACAGACGCTTTAGAAGCCAACATAACTCTTTTTATTGATGAAATAAGGCCTGGCTTACTCGAAAAAGTGGTCCAAAATTGGTCTGGTCGAATGCGGTTTCTCAGAGCTAGTCGTGGTTGATATATGCAGGAAATTATTTTCAAAACATAAATGTCATAAAATTATCTTTCAAATAAAAAAAAAATTGGCATCAATCTTAATTTAAATGTGTTTTATTTCATGAAATAAGAAGGAACGGTTTTTTGCTTGATAGAAGGATTATTACAATATTTGAATATCAAAACAGATTTAATCTGTTAGTCTTCTACAATTTTAATTTTAAAAAATTTTTTGAAGAAACTTTAAGAATTAAATTAACGTCTTTATAAGCACTGCTCATATTTAATAGACGTATAAAATCAAAATTCATCATACAATATCAAATGGAATTAAGAAAAACCAACGAATATAAATTGTCAATTGAAATTAAAATATAAATAAGCAAACATTTTTTGTTTCGTTCCAGGCATGCGTACTGAACTCTTCAGACAAACGTACGAAGCCCTGTTTGTTACAAAATGTATTGTTTTCTGATCCTATATTAATGAAAAATAACTCTTTCTCAAAAATATAAAATATAGTTTCAAGAACTTCTCAAAAACTAATTTATTTGAAATATTCAATATATTTAAATAAATTACTTCAAAAAATCTCAAAACATGTAGCACATCCTCAAGAAATAATTAAAATTACGATATGATCAGTTCAACTTTACATATAAAAAAATAATAAAATCAATTAAACAATGTATAGACTTACCGAGTGCAATCTTCAGAAATATATGATCTTCAAAAACATGCACATAGGTACATTTATCCAAGGTACTCTATGTTCCACGTTCACAAAAAAAAT
The DNA here is from genome assembly GCA_034642435.1 of Megalocaria dilatata. Taxonomy (NCBI): domain Eukaryota; kingdom Metazoa; phylum Arthropoda; class Insecta; order Coleoptera; family Coccinellidae; genus Megalocaria; species Megalocaria dilatata. Next base: position 71,442,005 of record CM067858.1, read on the forward strand.
CATACAAAGCTTATGAGGCACTTGGTCTTAGTTAAAACCATTCAACACTGTATAATGAATTTCTTTATTTAAAAAACCTAATATAATTATATATTATATTTAAAATAAAATAAGAAGGAACGGTTTTTTACTTGATAGAAGGATTATTACAAAATTTGAATATCACGTCTATTACGTGTATTAAATATGAGCAGTGCTTATAAAGACATTAATTTAATTCTTAAAGTTTCTTCAGAAAATTTTTTTAAATTAAAATTGTAGAAGACTAACAGATTGAATCTGTTTTGATATTCAAATTTTGTTTTATTTCAATTTGAAGTTCTATCACTTTAAAAAAAAACACCAGATATATTGAACAAATATAATTCTACTGTAACGAAAAAATTCTGAATAAATCAACAAGAAATCGCGATTTTAAATATTTGAATTTTTTTCCAATTTTAAAATTGATATTTCAAGTATCATTAATGAGAAAAATGATTGAGGAATTTTTCTTAGGAGTCGTTCTTTTTTACTGACAAAATCCAGTAAATAATTCACAAATTAATCGTCTCCTTACAAATATTTTATGTGCCGTGTGTTCTGATATCGATTAAGTACATAATAGGCTAAATTAGTACACACTACACAAGGTCAAGAGGCATTGAAAATCAACGGATCAATAAATAAACAAAATGACAACCTAAATTCAAATTGAACTCTCACTGATAGCTGTTTTATGGTGGCTTAGATTGTTTATTATTCTGCTTGTCTCAAACAATTACGGAGGAGTAAATATAACATAGAAAATCTTGATGATCGATTGATAACGTCATTACCTGTGTAGATAGAACGAAAACTTTTACGAAATTTTTGACAAACACCAAGGGGCTAACGAAAATATCAAAAAAATCGAAGATTAAACCCAGAAGATTTTGAAAAATATTAAATTTAATTAATATTTTGCCTAAAAAAAATTTTTCCTTCAAAAACAAAAGAAACAGGTATCTATCCACTATTCCAAAATTATAAAAAATTCTAATTAGGAATTGAATGACATAAATGAATTTGTGGAGAGCCACCAAAGTTTAAGGATGAAGAATTAGAAGCAAGGCTCGACGAAGATCCACCACGCAAGAGGAACTCATAAAATCACTTGGAGTCACTCTACCAGCTATTTCCCATCGTTTAAAAGCAATGGAAAGGAATAGGAAATTGGATTCCCTATGTACTGAAGCTAAGAGATGCCGAACGCAGTTTTTTCACGTGTGGACAACTGCTACAACGGCAAAAAAAGGTTTTTGCATCGAATTGTGACTGACGATGAAAAGTGGGTCCATTACGATAATCCCAAACGTCGAGCATCATCAACTGTCAAGCCGAATATTCATGGGGAAAAGATCATGCTGTGTATTTGTTGAGACCAAGTGGGTGTGGTGTACTGTGAGCTGCTACAATCGAACAAAAGGATCACAGGGGAGGTCTTCCGACGACAATTAATGCGTTTGAACCAAGCATTGCTAGAAAAATGGTCGCAATACACCGACAGATACGACAAAGTTATTTTGTGTCGCCCATTAAAACGCACTTAGAAAAGCTCAAATGGGAAAACCGCACTAACTTAATCTTACTTCTGATATAACCAAGTATTTCTTCTTCTACATAGAGAATGCTTATCTATATTTTCGTCCTCAGTACGTTGGCCTTGTTTTTTGTAGAATTGCCTTCCCGAAGATATCTTATATCATTACGACCTTAATTTAAATTTAACATTTATATTCTCACTACACACAGATGAGTTACAACTAGAATAAAATATTTGAAGCACACTATCATTAGAATAATAATTTGAGCACCAGTAAACGATAATTCGAGTGGTTTTTAGATTTAACAGAAACGATGATGAAAGTAGCTGATAAAATTACTGATGTCCAGGTTGTGAATCGTGAGATTTAATTTTTAAAATTAGTACTACATTCTTGAAAATTATTTAAATGTGAAGATAATTAGGGCAAATTTGAATTTCAAATCGTGAGCTAATTTGAATATTTTGTTACAGATAATAACTGAATTAGTTCTTCGAAACTTTCACACATTTACATAATCTAAATGAATTTCTTGAAAACATTTAGAATTAAATTTTATAACATTTCATAGACAACAATGTAAGACTTTATATACATATATCTGGTGTTTTTTTTAGAGTGATAAAACTTTAACAAGAAATAAAACACATTTAAATTAAGATTGGAGCCAATTTATTTTTATTTGAAAGATAATTTCATGACATTTGTGTTATGAAAATAATTTCCACCGCTCTGAGAAACCTAATTTGACCAGACCAATTTTGGACCACTTTTTCGAGTAATTCAAGCCTTATTTCATCAATAACACAAATTATGTTGGCTTCCAAAGCATCTATTGTTTCTGGTTTATCAGCATAAACCAATGACTTGACATAACCCCAAAGAAAATAATCCAGTGAAGTTATGTCGCATGATCTTGGAGGCCAATTAAATGGACCATTTCTCGAAATAAGGTTATCGCCAAATCTTTCTTTCAATAAATGAATTGTCACGGTAGCAGCATGAGGTGTAGCACCATCTTGTTGGAACCAAAACAGTTCTGGGTCGATACCATTCAAATTTTGAAACGAATAATCATTGATCATCGATCTGTAACGAGCACCATTCACTGTAACATTAGCTCCAGCATCGTTTTTAAAGAAGAAAGAAGAAGCACACCATACAGTGCATTTTTCAGGATGCAATGGAACCTGCAGAGCTTTAAAAAATATAAAATACACAGGGTTATCCATTTAAAATAATGAATATGGACTATGCTAAAGTTACGCGAATCACTCTTTATATTTAAATTCATTTTTAAAAAACGCACTATTGAATTTCAAAGTTGACGTTTCCCAGTTTTTTTTTATAATTTTATAATATAAGGACACAAATAATTTTATTCCATAAGTGGTTTCCACACTGTATAAAGTGATACAGTGTTGTATAAATCACGTTATAAAATTTAATTCTTAACAATTTTTCAGATTAAATCTATAAAGGTTTCGGAGAATTGATCCAGCTATCATCTGTAATATTCAAAAAACTATTCGTAGAAAATTTTCAATATATGTATGTATGTAGTTTGAATATTTTGTGTAATTTTCAAAAGAAATGGGATCCAGAAAAAGTATTTTCAAGAGAAACTGATTCTTATTTCATGATTTTGCACGCGAATTGTTTGGGAAAATATATTGTTCGCATATGATCTATTATAGCAATAATGTTAATTATATTATCATGCTATTTATAACTACAATGTGAATGATGGAAAGATCAACTTATATCCTGCTTGTTGAAAAGTAAATTATTGAGGTGATTTCTTTAAATATAAAGGCAATAAAAAACATTAAGCGTTTGAAACGGAACACTTGAAGTAAGTACCTGGTTATTTTTGCACGTCAATCAAAATTTGGTATTACGTCACTAATTATTGGAGTTACGTTATGATAATAATGCAGTGGTTCTATTTGTACTTTGATCACGTTTTCCGGTACTATTTTCAGACAATTTGGCGCACATTTTGCACTTTGAACGTTCAGTGTAGTTAAGGTTTTGTTAAATTCCAATGTCTGAATAGAATGTAATGATGGAATTGAAAAATGATGAAAAGCATTAAAATGAAGCTTTTGAGCGTTTGTTCAATTTCCCATGAAAGTTGCAAATATGACTAATAAAACACTGCTATTTGAAAGTTAAATAAATGTTAATTTTCCCAGTTTTAGAACTGTTCTCCGAAGGAATGGAAAACCTCATGGAAATGAAAACTTTATGGCTCTTTCCTTCTCTTTGCAGGTCAGATATTGGCAAGAACGAGTGAAAGGAGTTTAGAATTGTTATACAGATGTATGTTGCACTTTCTCGATTTGTAGAACTGTCTAGAACCATAGCGCATACCCCTTAATAATGATATTTGGTACAAAACAGCCGAATTATTTTTTTTTAATATAAATATGCCAATTATGAGCATCGCGGCGTAACAGGATATGACCTGAGTATGAGGAAATTTTCTGCGTTTGTAACGTTAGAAAAAATCGGGAATACAGTTCTTTGCTTGAATTGGTGCATGGTATGTCGTGTATGTTTGCGTGAATTAGATGACACTAGTGTATGATTAATACCTTGCTGTTCCTGGGCAGAGCGAATGTAGCTCCGTAACAGATTTGTAGTCGTTGGACATTACAGGGCACTGACGAAAAACAAACAAGTTTCAAAACGTGCGCATATTTGCTACTTATGTCCGAGCGTTCAACAAAACCTACTCGGTTTTGTTTGAGTATAGAATTGTTGTACAGATGTATGTTGCACTGTCTCGATTTCTAGAACTTTCTATTACCATTAGCTCATACCCCTTATTTATGAGTAATTGGAATTCAACTTTTCTAAAAAACTTATAATTTTGAAAAAATATTCATTAGTTTTTCAGTTAGAGTTGATCAAAAATGCAAATTTTAAATGGTCCACCTTAACAAATGCTGTACCTAATTCGTTTTGTTAAATTAGCGAATGGCCAATTATTTTTCGATTCACCTTCACGAATGATTTCATTAAATTTTTGCGTTGTATGCCTAATTTTAGTACTCACCTGATGAAGCCATCGTATGATGGAACAATAGTTGTGACAACATAAAACTCAGTGGAAATAAAAATTGTTTTTTAATTACAAATTGCAATGTGAATTTTCGTCGAGTAAAAACCGAAACAATGAAAAATTCATTATATAAATATCAAGTGGTTTTAATAAGATCATAAAGTGCCTTACAAACTGTGTGAGATTTTTGTGGTGAGGGTAGAACATAGAGTACCTTGGATTTTCAATGTATCTAGTTTTAATGTTGATCAAACAAAGATTCCACGAGGTCGTATGGGTAAGTTATTTATGGATAATTGATTTTATCTTTTGAATGTGAAGCTGGACTGACTTAATCTGAATTCTAATTGTGTATGTGCTACATGTTTGGAGAGTTTTTGAAGTGACTTATTTAAATATATTAAATATTTCAAATAAACTAGTTTTGGAGAAGCTCTTAAAATTATGTTGTGTATTTTTTTTTTAATTTATTTTTCCTAAATATGAGATCAAAAACAAAACATTTCGTCATAGGCAGAACTGTTTAATTGACAATTTATATTTGTTGGGTTTTTTATTCCATTTGATATTGTATAATAAGTTTTGATTTTATACGTCTATTAAATATAAGCAGTGCTTTTAAGACATTAATTTAATTCTAAAAGTTCGTGAATAAGATTTTTTGAAATTGAAATTGTAAGATTATTTAAATATTTTAATATTATTAGCCTTGTACAAATTTAATTTCAAAAAATTATATTCAATAATTATAACTTCAAGAATTAAATTAAAAATAATGTCATATAAGTACCACTTATATCAAAGGACATATAAAATGAACATTCATTATAAGACATCCAAATGATATAACAAAATCCAATAAATAAAAATTGTTAACCAAAATCCTATAAATTAAATATTTTGAATAGACAATATTTTATTTGTGCTGATCAATCTTATGAAAACCAATATCTTTCAAAAATGTTCAACTTAATCTTAAGAATTTCATCATAAAACTATCTTACTTAGAATATTCAATATTATTGGATATCTAACTAAGTTACTTTGTGTAAAATCTCAAGATATGTAAAAACATTACTGAAAAACAAGTTTTAAGAGAGACTTTGCTTCGTCAGTATTCAAATAATTCATATTCAATAAAATATAATATCAATCAACAAAAAATATTTACTCACCCTTCAACAATTTAGAAAACCTCTGGCAAATGAATACTGAAAAATTTTAATGGAGGTTAACTACAAATAAATAGTTCTGTGATTCACCCTTGATCTAAAAGATTAAAAGACAATTTAAGGGCCTCTGCTATAGCAAAACGTCTATCTGTATAAAGAATATCGAGGAAATCAAATAATTATATATTATGAATAAAATAAGATAAATAAAGGTTAATTCTTGATAGGAGGTATATAAAATTATTTAAATATTTTAATATTAGCCTTCTACATATTTAATTTCAAAATATTATATTCAATAATTATACTTCAAGAATTAAATTAAAAATAATGTCATATAAGTACCACTTATATCAACGACATATAATTTTAATTTAATTCTTGAAGTTATAATTATTGAATATAATTTTTTTAAATTAAATATGTAGAAGGCTAATATCAAAACATTTAAACAATGTTATATACCTTCTATCAAGAATTAATCTCTATTTATGAAATTGTAAGAGACTAACTGTTTTGATATTCAAAATCAAAGATTCATAAAAAAATAATACAGAAATCCTCCCTATGAACAAGAAATCAGGAGTTAATAGGTTATCTTGCAGTACATGCCTATATGTATACGTTGGAAAAACACGTAGAGCTTTCGAAAATAGGATAAAAGAACATTGAAATTCCTATATTAGAACAAATAAACTAACTATCTTTCAGAGGTAGCACCTAATTTTGACTACAATTCCAGGGATTAAACCTCCTAGAAGAAATAAAACAGGTGCAATAAAAATATTTCACTGATGAAACAGATCTGAATCTTTTTTCAATATAATTCTGCTATTTTCAAGAATGGTGGAAATATCACCAACCACCTATTCAAGAAGACCAATGTGAAAGAATTGGTCTATATATTTACAAAAAAAAAACAGTGTTTTCTAAGGCATGCATTCAATTTTATTTCAAAGAGTTTTAAAGAAATTTAATGAAATTAAAATTTGTAGTGAGTTTAGTTTACAGAATTACTTTGGTATTTAAGATATTGAAAGGGCCTTCTATCAAGTAAAAACAACACCCTCTTATTATTTTACTTCGGATATTAATTGATTTTCACGTTGTAATATCATGTGAATCATTAAATATATGCATTGCTTCTACGGATGGAATTGCATTTCCTTGTAAAAATGGACTAAAATAACGCAGAAAAGTGACTCACAATATCTCCCGGAAACGGATACTCCAATTCAACATTATTCATTCTTTCATCTGTTTAATTACGAAATTGATGATCATTTCATGACGTGCTATTTTCACCCAATAAGTGAAATCTTGTGTATTTCTCAGTATGTGGAAAATCTCAATTAGATAGTTTTTGCAGGTTGAAAGAAGGAATTCAAATTTTTTTAAACTTCCTGATTAAAAACCGGAGGGTTATTGATGTTTACGTAATTTTTTGGTCTTGAATTGAGATCAAACAAGAGGTATTAAATACTGGGACACACTTCCAATGAACAGTACCAAAATTGCATCCGAAATAGGTTAACAAACTAGAAACAATGCTACAAAGGCGGAAACAATTCCCCCAAAGCAAATAGTCCACGAATACGGTGTGATAATCAAAAACTAATCCAAATATACATACGCATCTCACGAAACAACTATCACCGCGTACATTGTTTATACATAGTCATCACAACTTCAACACTGTTATCTGAGCTCAGTTTTTCCGACCCCAGCTGTTCGTAAACGGAGTCAGGAATGGATTCCCGTGAACTTGGAACTCCCCCCGTAGTCCCCTCTCTCGCACCGATTTTGATAATCGATCCTCCAGCTCTAGCTCCTGACGAAGATGTCATGTGACGCAGCCAGTGCATTGTTCTGTGCGGTTGTTCACGCGCAAGGCACGTGGCAACCTCTCAGTCTGATCGAGGTCTAGGCTATGCCCGAGATTGCCCGCTGCGTATGACGACAACGTGATGATGGCACCTCTTGGTTAAAACTCCATTCGAATCTTGCATGATCATGACCATTATCGACAACGCTAAAAGTGTCAAAACAATAACGAGAATCGGTCAATGAGTTTTATTCAAATTCAATTTCGTTGTATCTTCAGAGTAGGCCTATTCCGAAATTATACAGTTCCAAAAATATTTTTTCAACGCTTTTTCTGGATTCTTTCGTGTTTTTTTTTGAACGATAGAACTTTCGATAGGGATAACTTTGATTTGACATAAGGTAGAAGCCATGTTGTTTAAACATTTCTGTTCAGCAAATATTGACAAATTATCATGGAAAGACTCACGCCGCAACAACGTTTACAGATTGTTGAAATTTATTTTCAAAATCAGTGTTCTATTCGCCAAACTTATAGAGCACTTCGTGAAATTTATGGTTTACATAATCGTCCATCAGAGCAGCTTATGCGTCGAACTATCGCTAGATTTCGGACAACATTTTCTCTACTCGATACAACAACAGGACAAAGAACTATAGGTACAAAAGAAAATATCGCTGCTGTAAGTCATGGTGTTAATGATGATCCAGACGTTCACAACAAGTTGGACTCAGTGCATCCACCACATGGAAAATTTTGCGTATATATATATATATATATATTATATATATATTTTTTTTTTTTTTTTTTTTTTTTTTTTTTTTTTTAATAATCACCATTATGGGAGTTTCCTCTAGAAGGTCCGGGTCTTAACGACCAAGGACCTTCTAGGCAGCTGTAAGGAACATTCTAACAATTCTTGTTGTCCAGAGGATCACCTCCTTCTGAGCTTTACTTATCAACTCCTGATCCAGTTCAAGGAGTTCCGTATTTTCTGCCAGGTGGCTCTCAACCAATCCATTCGTGGAGATTATCAGGGGCAGAATCTTTACCGTTCTTAGCTGGTGTATCTCTTTTATTTCAAAAGCCAGGTCGTGGTACTTTGTTAGTTTCTCCGTGTACGCTCTACTTATGTTATCATCTGCCGGGACGGTTATATCAATGATTGTTGCTTTGCGGTTTCCTTTATCAAAGATCACGATGTCGGGCCTGTTGTGCGGCACCGATCTATCCGTTATTATCGGGTTGTCCCAGTAGAGTTTGAACTGACTGTTTTCAAGTATCGGCTTGGGTAAGTATTCGTGTACCCTTCGAGAGGTAAGTATAAGTCCTACTTTCATGGCAATGGCTTGGTGAAAGATTTTTGCCATAGCATTATGCCGCTGGGTGTACTCCCTGGGTGCAAGAATGGGGCATGAGGATGTCACATGTTGTATAGACTCCAAGGCTTGGCAGCATTTCCGGCATCTGTCAGTCGGTATGTTCTTTTTGGCTATATGTTTCAGGTACGCTCTTGTTGGCACCACCTGATCTTGGATTGCGATGAGACGTCCCTCGGTTTCTGGGAATAAATAACCGGATTTAAGGTAAGTTAGTGACTGCTCTCTATTAACTCTATTTTCTTTCAGTGCCTCCGGATACCTGCCATGTAAGGGTTTGCCGTGCCATTCCTCCAGTAGTTGTTCAGATGATGGCGTCTGTGGTGGGTTATTTCTGCTTGCCAGATTTAAAGCCGTGATGTTGCGGTCTTCCTGGCATATTGATTGAAAGAACGGTAAGTTTTTTGAGTGGAAATATTCTCTGAGTTCAGTTACCGCTTTATTGTGGGCCTTTTCAACATTTCGCAAACCCCTTCCTCCTTGGTGCCTAGGCATGTAAAGTCTGATCACCGATGCATGGGGATGGTGGATGCCGTATTTAGACATTAGGACTCGCACATGTGTGTCAATCGCCTTCAACTCTGTGCTTGACCACCTGATCACGCCGAAAGAGTAGGCTATACTTGGAATTGCCCATGTATTGATTGCCGTAAACATTGCCTTGGAGTTCAGTTTACTGCGGAGGGTTTTTTTTATTCTAGCAAAAAATTTATTTTTGAAATCTTCTTTCTGTTTTGATGTTCTTATCTCCAATGCTTGTTGTATACCCAGGTACTTATATGATTCTTCTGGGCTTAGTTCTTGTATAGTCACCTCATCTTGAATAAGCATTTCTCCCCCTTGTGTCAACTTTCCTCTCTTGACGTGTAATGAGGCACATTTGTCCAGCCCCATCTCCATTCTGATGGTTTGTGTGAAAGATGTCACTATCCCAAGAAGGCTCCTCAGTTGCTCCTCATTCGCAGCATATAGCTTGAGGTCATCTATATACAGTTGATGAGTAATTTTGATGTTTGACCTGTCGTCCACAAGGTATCCGTATCGGTTGTTGTTGAGCAGCCTACTGAGGAGGTTTAAAGCTAGACAAAACCAGAGGGTGCTGAGTTTATCCCCTTGGAAGATGCCAGTTAAGATTCTTATCTCTGGTGTTATTATTTTGCCGAATGTTAAGTTCGTCCTCCAGGTTGTCATCAGATGTTCTAGTAAGCCTATAATGTTTCCAGATACACCGTAGAGTTTCAGAACTTTAATATATATTTATATATATATATATATATATATATATATATATATATATATATCTTGGTCTACACCCATACAAGATCTAACTGGTTCAAGAGCTAAAGCCACTTGATTATAATAAGCGTCGTTTGTTTGCTGTTTGTTCCTAGAACAGCTTGATGTTGATCCACTTTTTTATCGTGAAATTGCGTTCAGTGAACAAGCTCATTTCTGGTTAAACAAGCGAAATTGCCGTATATGGAATGAAAACAATCCTCAAGAAGTCCTGCAGGTTCCATTGCATCCTGAAAAATGCACTGTATGGTGTGCTTTACACGCTGAAGGCATCATTGGTCCATATTTCTTTAAAAACGATGTTGGAGCTAATGTTACAGTGAATGGTGCTCGTTACAGATCGATGATCCATGATTATTTGTTTCAAAATTTGAATGGTATCGACCCAGAAGTGTTTTGTTTTCAACAAGATGGTACTACACCTTATGCTGCTACCGTAACACTTGATTTATTGAAAAAAAGATTTGCCGATAACATTTTTCGAGAAATGGTTCAATTAATTGGCCTCCAAGATTATGCCACATAACTCCAGTGGATTATTTTCTTTGGGGACCAACATAATTCGTGTTATTGATGAAATAAGGCCTGAATTACTCGAAAAAGTGGCCCAAAATTGGTCTGGTCGAATGGGGTTCCTCGGAACTAATCGTGGACATATGCCGGAAATTCTTTTTAAAACATAAATGTCATAAAATTATCTCCAATCTTAATTTAAATGTGTTTTATTTCAATTTAAAGTTCTATCACTCTAAAAAAACACCCGATACTTCACCGTTTGCCAGGGATATTCTTTCATGTCTTCTATGGACTGAAAACGGGTATCTGAGAATGATATTTTGCGTTTTGAAAACAGAAAAAATCATTCTGAGATATATCATGGGAAAACGATGGTTGTTCGATGAGATTTCCTTGATTGTTTCGGTCTCTACTTGACGAAAATTCATCGTATATGATTTGTTGAGGTTGGCTAAAAATTCAATTAAAATGCCTTGAGATTCAACTCTTTAGGCACCAGTTTCATGCCCAAACAATCGTTTAAAATGGTACGAATTGCTTTGTGAGATAAAGAAGTTTTAACAGCTATGTCTCACAAACTTAAACGATGGTTTTTAGTTATCATTTCTTTCACGAAATAGATGTTAAGTTGAAGTGGAAACGTTGATGATTAACAAGCTCTTAACGATATGAGTGTTGCAACACAGGGCGCCCACCCATAAAACTGGCGTGTTTTACCCGATTGCAGGTACTCTGTTCATAAGGACGAATACGTCAGAATTAGATCTGTGCTAGCTTTAAGGGGAGGGATACTATAACTTGTTACTTTCCTAGAGTTAATGGATTCTGGCATCGAGTTGAACTCTTCTTGGCGACCGTTACCCTTCAATGGCTCCTTTTGGAGCCACGGGAGTGTGGATCGGCCCGCAGAGGTATTCGTACTCCTGGCCACCTCTCTTTCGGGCAATTGAAAGAACCCATCGCGAAAAAAGCATCGTGCATCGTTCCATTGTTTGACTTCATCGTAATTAAAGATGAACTGGTCAGCCAGGCCATGTTGCATGGATCGGAAGATATGGTAATCGGAAGGAGCAATGTCTGGGCTGTAAATAGCATAATCCATAAAAATATCAACGTTCGTTGCTTTTATACAAAATACAGATTATTTATCTATTGTGACTCCATTAGTTGCTAATTCATAAGCCTAACATTGGTATTTTTTTACACTGAAGGCATTCATCACATTAAAAGTGCAACAAATTTATCACACTGCGATTATTGTTCATTATATTTCCACAGATTATATTATAATATCCGTACCTGCTATCAGAACCATCCTGTTGAGTTTCAGAGCAATGTATGAACGTTCGTTTTAAAAATACGCGTCCTGACGCAGAGTATCTTGACCGTTTACGAACATACGCGTGGGGCATGCAGATGAAACCGCTAAAACCGTTGTAGGTTAGCTATCCCCCTGATCTCGCTAGAGAGAAATCAGCTGATTAACTCGAATAACAGGAAATTGGTGCAGGTTAAATTAGTGATGATAAAGAATTCGGGTCAGGTTTCTAATTATAAGCAAATTGGTTCATCATCAATTGAATTTAGAACAGCTCTCATTGAGAAATGAAAGTTTTAAATATTGTGGAAATGCGGGAGTATTAATGAGGAAGATTGAAATGCAATAAAAATGACGAGTGAGATTTCAACGAAATTCTCTTTATTCGAAAGATGCATGTATGGAATATAACTGTGTCCAAATGTCCGCCGCACATTCTCAGGCACGTATCCTAGTGCTTCGATTTTCAACAATTTCAATGCATTGTTGAAGCGTGTATCGTTTCATTTTTAGTAATGGCTTACTTTTTACTTGTCAAGTGTTAAAAGTGACACCTGCCCAGATGGCGGGCAATTCAAAATGTAACCTCTCATTGGAAAAGCCTTTATATGTCTTGTTCTTGAGAGTATGTTTTTATAACAATAAAATTTAGCAAACGTAAAAATTATTTTTTATTTATAAATTACCTTGCCTATGAAGTAAAAGAAATAACGGGAATGTAATTAGAAGAATCTTCGCAAAGGAAAATAAGTAGATTTAATGATCTGATCTTTCTTGATTGACTCTCCGAAGTTGTAAAAAAATCTCGGAAAATTAACGGAAGAGTGAATGACCTACCAAAACTCAACCGGCCAGTCTGGCTACATTTAATTCTGGTTACTGACATTGCCGATTCACGAGTTTAAATGCAAAACGAAGAAATTGTATAAAAAGAATATTTGTATTCGTGTTATAGATGACTCATAGCAATGCAGGTCTTGTCTGAAATATTGAATAGGAGCGAATGATGAATACAAAAATTAGTATATATTTGTAATAATTACCCAATCTTTCCCTTTGTTAAAATAAATGGAGATTTATACTTGATAGAAGGTTTATAAAATTATTTAAATATTTTAATATTTACAGATATATATTCTGCAAGCCTTCTACATATTTAATTTCAAAAAATTATATTTGATATTATAACTTCAGGATTTGAATTAATGTCATATAAGCACCGCTTATATCAAAAGACATATAAAATAAACATTCATTATAAGACATCCTGAAGTTATAATATTAAATATCTTTTTTTGAAATTAAATATGTAGAAGGTTAACAGAATATATCTGTAAATATTAAAATATTTGAATAATTTTATATACCTTCTATCAAGTATAAACCTCCATTTATTTTATTTTATTCATAATATTCTTTATGCTATAACAGAGGCCGTTAAATTACCTTTCAATCTTTAAGATCAATGGTAAACCACAGAACTATTTATTTGAGTCAACATTGGACTCCATTTAAATGTTCAGTATTCATTTGGCAAGACGCCTTCTGGATTGTTAAAGGTAAGTAAATATTTCTTGTTGATCGATATTACTCATTTAATTGAATATAATTGACGAGCAAAGTCTTTCTTAAAACTTGTTTTTTAGTAATGTTTTTACATATCTTGAGATTTTTTAAAAAGTAACTTAGTTAGATATCCAATAATATTGAATATCTTAAGTAAGATAGTTTTATGATGAAATTCTTAAGATTATGTTAAACATTTTTAAAAGATATTCATAAAAGGGATGAGCAGAAACAAAATTTTTTCTATTCAAAATATTTAATTTATAGGATTTTTTGTTAACAATTTATATTTATTGGTTTTTGTTATCTCATTTGGATGTCTTATAATGAATGTTTATTTTATATGTCGTTTAATATAAGAGGAGCTTATATGACATTAATTTAATTCCTGAAGTTATAATATTAAATACAATTTTTTGAAATTGAATATGTAAAAGGCTAACAGAATATGTCTGTAAATATTGATATAATTTCTCTTTGAGTTCAAATAATGTCAATCTATCTCTTTTTTGCACAAGAGTTCAATGAGGGAAACTAAGATGCTAAATTTTTTTCTTGATATGAAAACTCAGAATATGAGGGAAACAAAATGATAAGAGTATATAAATTGAAAATTACTACGAAGAATATTACAGAATAATAGCTGGAACTAATTCACCAGAACCTCTACAGATTTTAATCTAAGTCGTATCTTCTTTCATTGTATATTTCTGTGATATAACCTTATTTTCGCTTAGGCCATGCCTACCCCAAAATTGGTTAGTTGTTGCAGAAACGTGTTGTGTTAAAGAATGTATTGTTATATATTTTTAAATGATTATTTTGTTTATTCAAATAACTCCCTACTGATGAGATTTTGGGTCCGAATGTATCAGTTTCTTTCTCTGGAGAATGTGCTATATATTCTTTAAAAAGGAAAATAAAAAAGGCCTTTCGTGAATTATAGATTGAACATTTTTTGGTGTGATTCTTTAATATCCAATTGAAACATTCATGTGTTCAAATCAAATTTATGACCACAAACTAAGGAAAATAGAGTTTTTTCTATGACATCATTTGGAGAGCCTGCCTGGCCTCCAAGATATGTTCGTCAAGCCATGAAAACTCTTCTTCATCTTTGTGTTGTCAGCCCATTCTGAATTCAGGTAACTGTCATCGTCATCGGTGTTCAATTTTTTCCACTCCTCCTGTTTTCTATAAGCATGCATCATCATCTGTTTTCGATCCTCTTCGTTCATTATGGGTTCTCTTGCTGGAGGCCCTGAGCCTTTCTTGCTGAGCTTCAGAATCACCTGTAAGTGTTGATTTTCACAATTACACACAATTAACCTATTCGTTCATTTATTCATTCATTTATTTATTTATTCTTGGCTATAAATGCGCCGTACTGGTGATAAGGCCTGTCTGTTAATGCACCAAAAATAAAATATATGATTCCAAAAATAAAAACAAGTTTTCATGATATGAATCAACATACTGACCTTGCAGCTTTCCACCTTTCCAACATAATCCCTTACGTTCTTATCCCTGAACATCTCCTTGCCGCAAAACCACAACTGAGCTGTCGCTGGATCAATCACGTCCAGGGAGGCCTGGGTGCCGCTCAGGTCTTCTATATTTTCAAACTCCATCCTGATCACGTCGTGTGGCGGCAATTTCATCGGGTAAACAATTGTGACCGCACCTCTGAGGATGTTCAGAGCCTCTTGGACGATCTTCATCGTCATTAGTTTACCGAGAGGCACCAGTTTTTTCGAGATCATTTCCTTGGCTTCAGCTACCGCCTTATTTAGCACTTCTTGCATATCTTTCTTCGGCTGACGTCCATTTCTACGTCCGATGGGGTCCTTGTTGAATATGAAACCACCGCTTGGGATGCATCTGGAAAATATACTTATCAGATGGAGGTGTTATTCAACTGAATAAGTTTTACATCCAGAATGAAGTCTAATAAGTCCTTGTTTTGACAAAAACACAACTTTCTGATTGAAATTGACTTTATTCATCAACAGAGTCTCCTTTAAGAGAGACACAATCATTTAAGCGCTTCTCTGACCTTCAGATAATTTTCTTGAAGGACCATTCATCTTTGCCCACAAGATAGGCATTTGTTTTGGCACTCACTTCCTCATTCGAGTTTTTTGTCTATGCAGGCAGATAAAAGTCATTAGGGGCCAAATCTGGAGAATAGGGTGGGTGATGGAGAAATTCGAAGTGTATTTCCTGTAATTTTGCCCTTGTAGCCAACTTGTGATACGGTGTATTGTGCGATGAGAGATAACTTTTTCCTTGCATATGGGACCGTGTCTTAAAAATATCCGTGTTCATCGATCCAGTTGGGTCATTTAGATATCGCTATTGTCTACCTTTCCCTTTCCAATAACCTGAACTCCAAAAATACAGAAGCCATAATCTTGCCAGGAGTCCGTTGCGGTTTTGGCATTCAAAATGCCATTGTAAATGTCATGTTTTTCATTTGGTGGATGCGCTCAACACGCGAATTTCTAATAATTTTCGATATCTCCTCCGTTTATGACATTCGATAGGTTTTTAATTCTTGCTGTCTAGAGAATTCGCTTTTGATCGATTTCAACCGTTGGTTGTTTCACCCCGTGCCCACCTGCGCGAGGTGCATCTTTAAGTAAGTACTGAATTTTCTCTTTGTTGACTTCCATTTTCAACACCCTGAATCACAACTGTATTGACCAAACAAAAACTAGCAAAAGAATTTTTTTAGTGTGAAATGTCACAACGAGCATATATTTGAAGTTTTTGATCGATGCTTCACCAGAAATCGATCACTACAGCCATCAACCGAAAAAATAACGCCTTTCTTTTTCCTCAACCTTTTATTATCTCAGCTTTTCTGATATCAGATAAAGTTGAATTTGTTCCAAATTTCCCAACAATTGATAAAACAATCATTTGAAGAACCCAGATTTTACGGAGCACTCTAAGATATCTGGGATTATACGGAGTACTCTAAAGAACGCTAACCTTTTTATCGCGATCGTCTAGTGGCTGGAGAATAGGACCTTACGTTGAGTAGACAACCCAAGGTACACCTAACGAGAGCAGGGAAATAGTGACGGGAGGTTCGAATATTCAAAACACAGTAACGCCAGAATAATATATTGCTATTAGTAATGTTAAAAAGCAATAACCCTCAATCAATGGAAACACATTTATCAGCCTGTGGTTAAATCTACTTGTCGCAGTGGTTCACAAACCTCTACAGTGAACCTAATAGCACCCCGGTTCTAAATGACTTATTACTACATATCGGATATCATTCTTATGTAGCGGAAGGGGTTAGAAGGGACGGATACAGCCAGCAGCACTTCCGGTAACCAGTGCAGAACCTCCCGTTACAAGGGGTAAGCTTAAATGGACAATAAGGTAAGGGTAACTGTGGTATGCCCAGGAGATCTCCTTGAAGAGGGGATCTAACCTAAATCGAGTCGACCGGAAAAGTTACTATCAAATGGACTGTATCTGGCCTCCTTGGAGTGGTCAAGGCCCAGGAAGGCTCCTGAAGAACGAACCGAACACTACCTGAAGGGTCACGGAAACTAATCCCTGGGGATATCACAATACCTCGGAACAATGATCTAGCAATCACTCACACATTCTCACAATTGCATTGTATATCCGGAGCTATTTACTGTCTCTATACGATATGTTGTCCTCTACTAGGACTACTCAGCAATTTACCCTGAAGACGCCACTGGTTCACAAGGAATGCACTCTCTCAAAGTGAGAGGGCACGTGCATATAACAAATATGTAACACAAACTAACTAGGACATTATAAAATAGATACAGTACCTCATCACCTACGCGTGTTAATGAACGTTGCAATAAGAACAGACAAAGAAATAGGTGTCCGGGGGATCACGTAAGAATACACGTAAATCGGTTAAATATCAAGCAGCGCAATTAGTAAGAACAGATAATAAAAAATCCCTATCAACAAGTATTACGCAGATGAAGAACCACTATTTACAAATACAGCAAAAAGCAACCAGGCACCGAGAGAAAGTATACAATACAAATAGATAACTTGTGAGGATCGTTCCGCTTCAGTTATAAACAAAGGCAATGAATTTTAGTTAAAGCATTCCGGTCGGATTAAATAACACTGAAGCAAAAATACAAGAATGTAAAGCGAAGAATGTAAGTGCAATGAACGTGCGTGCAATCACTAATTGCACATTAACACTAAGGTGGTATTCAAAAATGTAAAGCATGCAATTAATCGGAAGCATTTAAAAGAAGTTTACCTACTAAGAGTTACTAAGGGGGGCTGTTATAAGTACTATTGTATTGTATTGAGTTGCTCAGGAGGTTTATTTCCAAGAACCTTCCTCTCGGCTGCTTCAAAATACAATGGGAATGCTATAAGAATATTGTTCTCCTTTGTTATTGTCACCAATCACATACGTGTCAAGTTACAGTTCCACAGAGTATTTGACATATAAATAATGCGGGTAAATACAATGACGTAATAGTGGAATTTATTTAATCTATGAGGGACTCTGTGACTTGTATGATCCTAAGAGGATACGGATCTCTTCACTCATTTGGATATTTTAGAATGAAAGCATTGGATATTTGTAACATTTCAAATATAAATGTCATAAAGTTTTAAATTAAAAGATCCAATATTCTGAGTGTCAGATTATAGAGAATGATTTTCTTTTTAGAGTATGTACTCACTTATCTTCATATGGATCCTCCAGTTTCATTTCCTCAACTTGCTCCGGAGTTAATCCCAAGATTTCTGGAGGGTACAGTATCCCATGCTCAGCAAGTTCTTGTATTTCGCAGGAAATTCGGTGAACTTTCAATCTACCGTTGTATATTGCGACAATATTTTTGATCAGTACATCCACAGGCGTTTGAAGAGTCGTTTCGTAAAGAAACTGACTCTCATCTTTCTGTTTTACGTGAACAATCACCATTTTTGGAAGCTAGTATTGACAATAATGACAAACGGGACGCACAGAAATGGATATTTTATCGCATCGATCAAACTTGCCATGGTAACATCATTGATTAATTCGAGGATTTCACTTCTACAATGTTATCGAACAAACATTCAAATAATGAAATATGAGATATTATTTAAATATTTTAAAAATTTTCAAAATTAGCCTTCTACATATTTAATTCCAAAAGATTATATTCAATGATTATAACTTCTGAAAATAAATTAAAATAATGTCGTATAAGTACCACTTATATCATGACATATAAAATAAACATTCATTATAAGACATCCGAATGGTATAACAAAATCCAATTTGGTTAATAATTTTTATTTATTGGATTTTGTTATACCATTCGGATGTCTTATAATGAATGTTTATTTTATATGTCATGATATAAGTGGTACTTATACGACATTATTTTAATTTATTTTCAGAAGTTATAATCATTAAATATAATCTTTTGGAATTAAATATGTAGAAGGCTAATTTTTGAAATTTTTAAAAAATTTTTAAAATATTTAAATAATTTTATATACCTTCTATCAAGAATCAACCTCTTTTTATGTTATTTTATTCATAATATATAATTATTTGGTTTCCTTAACATTCTTTATACAGATAGTCCTTGTGCTATAGCAGAGGCCGTTAAATTGTCTTTCAATCTTCTAGATCAAGGGTAAACCACAGATATATTTTTGTGTGTAGTGAACACCACATTTAAAGGTCTCATTTCGGTAGAACTTTTTCTAGAGGAATGAAGGGTGAGTGAATATTTGTTGTTAATTCATGTTATATTTATTGAATATGAATATTTGAATACTGATGAAGCAAAGTTGATCTTAAAACTTGTTTTTCAGTAATGTTTTATATATCTTGAGTTTTTATATAAAGTACCTTGGTTAGATATCCAATAATATTGAATAGTCTAAGTAAGATAGTTTTATGATGAAATTCTTAAGATTATGTTGGATATTCTTGAAAGATATTGGTTTTCATAAGATTGATCAGCAGAAACAAAATTTTGTCTATTCAAAATATTTAATTTATAGGATTTTGGTTAATAATTTTTATTTATTGGATTTTGTTATACCATTCGGATGTTTATTTTATATGTCATGATATAAGTGGTACTTATACGACATTATTTTAATTTATTTTCAGAAGTTATAATCATTAAATATAATCTTTTGGAATTAAATATTTAGAAGGCTAATTTTTAAAGTTTTTTTAAAAATTTTTAAAATATTTAAATAATTTTATATACCTTCTATCAAGAATTAACCTCTTTTTATGTTAAATAAGAGATACCTTTGGTTTAGTGGAGACTTGACTAGAAGTTATTTTACTCGCTCGTTAAAAAATGAAGATAAAATTCTCTTGACTAAAGATCCAATAAAATCATGGCCTATATTAAGTTAGTCATTTTGATATTTGAAATTTGTTTTCGTCAATGTTCACTCTCATTATTTTCAGTTGTATTTATTTAGTGTTTTTTAGTTTAAGACTTTGAAATAGATTTAGTTTTCATCGAAATAATCATCTTAGAAAAATGGAAACCATATATTTTTAATTACATTTAAAGATTATCATCAGACATACACAATATTTTGGTTTTTACAACTCGAAATATTTTAGATAGGCTGAATATATTATTACACTTTTACCACAAGTAAGGAAAATATAAAACGCGTCTTCCAATAAGAACTTCTTTTGTCATCGATAGGCCTTCCAAATGAATGGAAATTTTCGATGATATCTCACACTTTGTTTCATTCAAATTTAAAGATAGGAAGAGCTCAATGAAAGACCCTGTACAAGTCAAATAAGAGTAGTCAATGAGTAATTCATATACTTTATTGGGCTAAAACAGGAGAAGAAAATGTATGACATCAGAAATTAGTTTCGGCGACAGTTCCAATAAGAGGGTTCATCGTGGTTTCATTCTAGAATTCTTGCATCAAGACCCAACTGTAAGGATTATGTGACCACATTACAGAAATTTTGAGCGAATATTGACAAAAACTCACCTTCTCTGCTTCATGTACTCCACAGACAGACAAAGCTACAGCATATTCACAAGGATCATCTATTACTGGTACTGAAAATAGTTTATATTTTGAATATATTGTACGATCTCTTCATGAGAATGGGCTCTACGATTCTATGACTATTTTAAAACTATTTGGTATATAATTGTGATATGTTTAACTAATGAGTATTGCAAAAAAGGAAATATATCGGCCGTTTTTTTTAGAGTGATAGAACTTTAAATTGAAATAAAACACATTCAAATTAATATTCAAGCCAAATTTTTTTTTAATTTCCAAGATAATTTTATGACATTCATGTTTAAAGAATAATTTACTGCATACAGTTCTTTATCTTGTTGTTGTTGTTGCATCGATTAGAGAAAAATGTTGTCCGAAATCTATCGATAGTCGACGAATAAGCTACTCTGATGGACGATTATGTAAACCATAAATTTCACGAAGTGCTCTATACATTCTGTCAAGAAAGTACCGGGAATTATCGATTTAAATCTGGCGGGGCAATGAGGCAGGTAAAAATTTTTTTTCCTAGGTTGGTACCACTGTCTCTAATTACTATGCCAAGCTTGAGCGGGATCTGTCAACTAGTGTGTTTGCAACAGCTGATTAAGTCAGTCGATGTCAGAGTGCGTGCCGATTTTTACTATGGGTGATTACGTTGAGCAAAGAATTTGTTTTTAAAGTTTTGTGTTGCAAATGAATTTTCGTGTGCCGATGCATTGAAAATGTTGCAAAAGGCCTTTGGTGATAATGCTCTATCGAAAACTCGTGCATATCAGTGGTACAGAGTCTTCAAGGACGGTCGTGAAGTGGTCGCCCATCGACGGCTTCGATCGAAGATAACGTCGATAAAATTAAGGAAAGGGTGCTGGAAAACCGTCGTACCAGCTTGAGAGAGATAGCACATGATCTTAAGATATCCCACGAGTCCGCACGTACGATTTTGATTGATATTTTGGGCATGAGAAAGGTGGCCGCACGACTCGTACCGAAAGACCTGAATTTTCTTCAAAAACGTCATCGCGAACAGGTTGCTTCAGACATGCTGGATCGCTGTAATTCCGATTCTACATTCATGGAACGCATTATAACTGGTGATGAGACCTGGGTCTACTAGTACGATATGCAAACAAGCCAGCAATCATCGGAATGGGTGGCAAAAAATGAGCCAAAACCGAAAAAACCACGCCAAAGCCGCTCGAAAATGAAGGTGATGCTCATTGTTTTCTTCGATATCCGTGGCGTGGTGCACTACGAATTCGTTCCAGAGGGTCAGACGGTAAACAAGGAGTATTACCTAGGCGTTATGAAACGTTTGCTTGAGCGTATCCGTAAGAAGCGGCCAAATTTGTGGGCGAACAACTCATGGATTTTGCAGGACGATAATGCGCCTTCTCACCGAGCTACGATTGTGACTGACTTTCTCGCCAAAAACTCAACAAACGTGCTTCAGCAACCACCGTATTCGCCGGATTTGGCTCCCTGCGACTTTTTCCTCTTCCCAAAACTAAAATTGCCCCTTCGTGGCACCCGTTTTGAGTCGATTGAAGCCATAAAATAAAATTCGGCGCGAGAGCTAAAGTCCATCCCGGAAAGCGCCTATAAAAAATGTTTCGATAATTGGATGTGCCGTTGGCATAGATGTATTGGAGCAAATGGAGCCTATTTTGAAGGCGACCCAATAAATTTTGACGATTAAATGTAAAAATGTTGTTTTAATTGAAAATTCCCGGTACTTTCTTGACAGAGTAGTAAGTTTGGCGAATAGAACACTGATTTTGAAAATAATGTTCAAAAATTTGTAAACGTTGTTGCGGCGTGAGTCTTTCCATGATAATTTGTCAATGCTTACTGAACAGAAATGTGAAAACAACATGGCTTCTACCTTCTGTCAAATCACAGTTATCCCTATCGAAAGTTCTATCACTCTAAAAAAACACCCTATACATTGTAGGACTTTTTAGCCAAAAATAAAAAAAAAATTTAATACAATAAAAGCAGAAAGGAGTTCTAAAAAAACACCCGATATGTCGAAACTCGCTTAGATTATTGACATTTTCCAATTTTGTTTTTAAATTCTTTCTACACAAGAGTAGACATAATTTTTATATCATTAAATGAGGATTTTTTGGATATATAAATAAAGGGTTGTTATGTACTTACTCTGCGAGCATGTTTTATATACTTGAACCAATTTTTTATAAATATCTTCATCTTCTGCCTTGATGAAATCGAGTGATGCAATTGCTGAATCCAAATCGACAGATCCATCAGGCTTTTGCTAGGAAAATAATTATGCTTTATTGGATTGTATATATTTATTCGTTCTTCTATTTTCTCTTTTTACTTGAATAACGTTGAAATAAGTTTGGGAGACTCTGAATAACTTGAAAATAAGAGTGGCCCATACAAAATGTGCGTTTTTGATCGGCTATAAATGAAAAACTGATGAATATTATTTCAAAGTTGTCAGTTTACTAGAAAGGTTGAACCTTGACATTCACCAATGAAAAATAATATCATTCAAATGACCACCAGGACTGGCTACAGTACCCTTCTCGATCAACCCAATTCTCCAAGACATTGTAGATTGTTTGGAGCTCAATTTCATCTATGGCAACTTCGATTTCGTGTTTGAAGGCATCGATCGTTTCTGGATGGTTAGCGTAACACTTATCCTTAACGGATTCCCATAAACTTCTTCGAAATGAAAATGATTTTCATCGCTAAAGTGATGCTCATCTTCGGCCATGCGATTATTGACCCATTGAGCGAAGTGGATGATCACGAGGCTCCACTTCCTGCACTAGTTGAACTTTATGAGCCTTCACACCGAGGTCTTTGTGCAAAATTCTTCCCAGAGAAGTACGAGAAATGTTCAGTTCTTGAGCACGATGACGAGTTGATGTTTGTTCAGCCACATTTTGGTCTACGGCAGCAATGTTTTCAAGTGTACTCACTGGACGGGAACGCGAACGGTTTGTTTTATCAAATAACGATCCAGTTTCACAAACTGATCCACAAATTGCCTTGAGGGCATCTCATTTGTATTGAATTTTTCACGTAAATTCCTAACAGTTTTGATACAAGATTCAGCACTTTGTAAACAAGTTTTTATCTCCCAGTTTTGTTCACGCGTAAATCCACCTATATCGCTAATGTAAAATATTAAACTAACTTTCTGCCTGGTTTGTATTCGCACTGGCGATTTTTTCATAATACCTACAATATGAAACTCTCGGTGACCACAGAAGAGCATGCATTTTCCCTCATGTGTTGCTGGAATTTCCTTGGTTATTATTTTGGCAATGTCATCTGAAAAATATAATTTCATCAAAATGTCCATATTTCATAAATTTCAAACTGAAAATTATTTTTAACAATTACAGTAGTTAAATGGTAGTGGTGGACGAAATTTTCGAGAGAAATTAATAAGTTTAACCTTTTCCGGATAGATTTGAAGTTTGAGCAAGAAGAGCAAGTTAATCAATGGGATAAAGCTAACTAAATACATTCGGAAATATGCTCATTTGAACTTATGTTTCCTTAATTGCTAGTGTAGTCGATTGATCAATATAATAGATTGATTAAACGTTTTCGGGTAGTTCAATGAGCCGGTAGATCAAATGAACAGCATGTACCGCATTTACGGCATGAGGGAGTGTCAAATGTTGTTTGTAATCACAGAAAACAGGTAAACTTGAGAAATGTCTAATGCGAAACATTCAAAGAATTCTGGTTTTAATTAATTTCCTGAGTTTTTACTTATTCCCTAAGCATCATATACCTTGTGCAGCTCCAGTTTCGGCCGCACACTTTTCTCCTACACTCTCCATTTTTGCCATGAATTTTTCCTTAAATTCTGTGCTAAGCTGAAATTAAATTTTCTGACTTTAATTTTCAATTCATCAGGAAAATTGAAAACATTCTAGATGAATATTGTGATATATTCCTCAAACCACTATATATTTTTAAAGAATTTTTCCTGTTGAAAAATGGTTCTGAAAAATTTGAGAAAGTGTACTCACCTCTGAATTAGTTAACTCCAGAGCTGCACAAAATATAACCAACAGAGACAAACCTTGCATTTTATAGAAGATAAAAAGTATAATAACTTACGAGTGATGAAATATTGAATGAAAAGTTCTTCTGAAGAGGGATATTTATATTACCTCCATGTTATCAAACAACGAATTTAATTGGATCCACTGAATAGCAGAAATAATGACACTTATTTCCTTAATTATCGCTTAAATTTGACCCTACCTCATTACACAGGGTTCTATTAAATCAATTAAAAATTGTCGCATTTTTTTAATTGATGGTTATTAGTTTATGATTTCAAGAAATAGCATGAATGACATGAAACTTCATATTCCTTAAATGTCACTCCTTAGGTAAGGTTAATAAGTTCTAATTAGTTATTAGTTCTTAATAATTATTTGTATAACAATTCTTCAACTTTTCTCTTGCAGGTAAGCAATATATTATTTCGTGTTCACTATTTTCCCAACTGTTTCTGATATAATTTTCTTCATAGGTGTACACAGAAGTTATATGTGCTATCTTATTACACTTTACCCAAGTTCTTCATCGTAAGTAACATTTCAGTGAAATATTTCAGATAAGATGTGAAACATATTCTGACTCTCCAAGGATCATTCGCTATATAAAAACAACCAAAAAAAATATATCGAAGTCGGAATTCTATTTCTGATATAATAGTAGAAATTTAGTTTTTACTTTATGAATAATTTAAAGATAAAGCTTTACGTTTATGGGTTATTTTAGCCAAGGGTTTTGGAAATACCAGGGCTGGTCAATTCTTTGAATACGGCTACAATGAAAGCACTTCCTGTCCATTAGCCATGCCGCTTTAAAATGGGACGTGTTACCCTACAAAGATCATTAGTTGTCAAGAGTAGAGATTTATTGCTGAACCAAAAAACTTCAACAGTTTCTGGAAGGAGATATCGGGATATAAGGTATCTTGAGATTCGTCTCCATTGTTATATTTCTCGCCCTGATTTATATAGTATTCAAAAGTTGTCCAATAGGCGAAATGTCGTATGTGACCAAGTTAAGGGTAGGTGGGGGAGTCGGGGTTGAAGACAGAAGCGGAAACTTTAAGGGCAGATAATCAGAAAGAAGCAGTAGGCGAAGAAGGAAGTTCAAGGCAGTTCGCGGAGAAGGCAGTTGGCAAACAGTTCAGTTCGCAAGTAGAGAGTTGATAGAGCGAACGTTTTAGACCAGGGTCAGTTCAGAAGCTCAGCAACTGTTTTTGCGTTAAGTGTTGTTGATGTTATATTTCTAAGACGTTCAAGTCTATTTTCATTCTTTTAAATAATACTGCTCATAGTACAGTCTGCGTTTATTTTACACTAAATGTAATGAAGGTACGTAGATATATTTTTTATTGAATATTTTCATTTAGCATACAAATAATTTCAGACTGTTGATAATACGGCGCCCCCCAGGCATTAGATCTTGACGTGATGGGGGTGCATGTCATGACTAGGCTCCTAGTTTCGTCCCTGTGAAATGAAGGGTTAAGTCTTGGTATCTAACGTAATGCCATTTCGCGCCAATCACTGGACCTGTATGGTGGAAGATCTCCGAATGGAGCCCTAGTTTTATCGCTCAAGTGAAATGGAGGGCTGTTGATTAACTCAGTGACAGGGAGTCTGTCGCAGCACAGGGCTTCTCCCTTGAAACTGGCATACTCTACCCTATCGCAGTATAAATCTCCGAATTCTGTGTAATGGCCAAGTGCGTTATATAGCATACTGCGTTACCTCGGAGGGGTGGTTTGCCCACAGGTGTTACTTGTACCACCTGGCCACTCCATTGGTGTTGGACTCGAGGGGGCAGTGGTTGAAAGTCCGCATGCTGGACTAGGGGGGTATTCCGTTTATCTGTTCGCTGACCCCCATGTTCGGGATATTCTTATGAAACGACTCGGGGTTTAGCGGGACTTGACGGTTCAACCGGCCTGTCCTGGCCCCTGGATCAATGCGTAACGATTTAGGGTTTGTGGATCTCGACGAAATGGCTTAGCCGTTAGTGCTTGACGCCAGGATCAATCAAATGATCTCACATGGGTTCGGTGAGTCAGGACGTACAGGCCGCTAGACGGCGCTCGTACCAGGATCAATTGTAGTCGTCAATTTTGAGTTTATCTTAGTTCATGAGACTGCGTTCGGATGGATGGATAAGAATTCCCTCCGGCGTCTCAAACCAACTCGGGTACTGACCTGCTGAGCCAGTAGGGGTTGGATAGTGCTTCGCTACTACCAGTCAGACGGTTCTGGCTTTCGAGTCGGGGCCCAAATTGGGAGCTGGTGGGTTCATCTCTTCGGAGGGGTTCTCGCTACGCGCGATAATATGGCGTAATCCTTATCACACTTTCTATCTCTAGGGGTGGACTGTGGAGACTGCTTGGTAGTCACTTGGAAAAGAGGTATCCTCAATTAGCCAACAACTTACCTGGTAGAATTCACGTGTTAATAATACGGATAAGAACTTCAAATGTTTTTTTCTGCAGAACGTCTTATATATTTTTTTCAAACAGAAAATCAAAAGACCTTTTGAATAGCATGTGCGGCATGTTTTGGTGATGGAATTTGTTATTTCTGTTTCAATGATGTTTGCTGGATGATCACGATTTTTTTATGTTCTTGTGATTCTTCACATATTTGTTAATAATTCTATATATACATGAGGTGAAACTATATAATGACACAGAATCGAATGAAAGACTCCGTTTTTCTTGAGCTATCGTACATAGCTTTCTTCTAGAGATCAATTCCTTGGAACTTGATACAAAAATTGTGTATTACTTGAGGATGATCCTTCTGGCTTCTCCTTGAAATTGTTAAAAGCACGCACAATTGTTCTATTTGCGTCGAATTTTAAGAATGCCATTTATGATACCCTTCAAAACTGCATTTTTTCAATAATGTATTTTATACTTCACTTTTATTGTGCCAGTGGACATAATAATCATTGAAAGCAAAATGAGAATTGGAAACCAAGAAAACAATACATACAAACAAATAACTGAGAAATATGGTAAAATCATAAGAATGCAACAAGAAAAAACAGAATTCTATATATGTTAAATTCGATATAAATTTATAAGCGACATTTTCGTATACTTTCAATAATTAACAAATCTGTTTCATACTTTTTGCTTCTTCACGAACTGAAGCGTAAAATTTTTTATAGGATACGCTGGTTATTTCATTTTCCGAACAAGCTATTCCAAGAATGTTTTGTACGTCATAACTTTCACTCTCACTTATTATTTCGATGTGGGCTTTCCTCAGGTATCTGACAAGATTCTTCAGGGAAGAACAGGAGAAAATGTTGTGATCCATTTTCAGTTGATTCAGAGATGGCGCGTTTTCAACTATGGCGTATGCATCGAAATAGTAGATATTATTGTCGCTGATATCCACTCGGTGTATTATGGGAAGCGTGAGTAAGAAATGGCCGTCGAAGTGTTGTAGAGTGTTATTGGCAAGATTGAGTTCCACCATGGATTTTAGACCTGAAAAATTCAAATATTAAAGTGAAATGAGTCTTACTATTGAAGGCTTTTATTAACATTGTAGCAACCACCTTTTTCGCTCTTCGTCCAGAAACCTGTCCTGCTCTGTCGCAGCTTTACCGGCGTATCATATAGAGGACACGACTAGTCTAAAGATTTCTGACTGACCGTTCCCACCGAGTTCAAATAGGGCAAGACACACAGCGTTCGACGACCATTTCAAAGCGGAACACAAGGTCACTAGCGTCGCAGGCAATCATGCTCACCACGCCTAGACAGGCGTACCCGAAACTTTTCAGACGAAGAGTTTTGGGTACGCATGCTCAGAACGAAACGTCGTTTCCCGAATTAACAGGTGGAAAACCGCATTTCCCACGAGAGCTTCATTGGTGACCCCTACATGATTGTGGGGAACCAAGAGCGAACCAACCCATTCATTTGGAGGCCTAATTGCCCCCTATCCATCATTCCGAGACAGCGTTTTCCTTTCATTCCACAGATCCTCGTTGGAGATGGCACCGCGACCAGACCAGCGGCGGACTGTCTCCTTGCCAGACCTTAACGCCCTATTCCGTGAACTTATCGACGCTCACTGGAGGGAGAGTGCGTAGCGACCATCTTCTTCATTTTTCGTCCAGAAACCTGCCTTGCTCTGTCGCAGCTTGACCGGCGTATCAAATAGAGGACACGACTAATCTAAAGATTCCTGACTGACCGTCCCCGCCGATTTCAAATAGGGTAAGGCACACGACCGTTCCACGCGGAACACATGGCCACTAGTGTCACAGCCAAACATGCGCACCACGCCTGTCTGAAGAGTTTCAGGTGCGCATGCTCAGAACGAAACGCCGATATTTACTAAAGATATTTCGCAGTAATTCATTTTATTTAATTTTATCAAATATTAAATTTACATTTACAACTTTCTGGCTGTGCGACAATGTTCCTGTTTTATTTCAATATAAACTACCAAAGCACTTACACCTGGCGTGAATGTTAAGCGTGAGATGGGTAATAAAGGAATATCATCTTTGACTTAAGGACCATTAATGAATTAAATAGAATAATATAGATTATTTCCACAATTTATTATGTGATCTGCCTACTCCTCTCGCAGAATTCTACTCTGCTCTGCTGTTGCTTCCCGATGCAGCATATAAGGGGGCACCACTGGTAGCAGACAATATCTTACACATTCGTCCTCACCGGGGTTAAGTAGGGAGAGTACAAGCGTTGGACGACTGACGTTCCAATGAAGAACGGAATCACTGGCGTCACAGGCAAAGGTGTGCACAGCGCCTGTCCGAATCGTTCAGATGCGCATGCTCGGAACGAAACGCCGTCTGCCAAATTAAGAGGTGGAAGCTCCCTCATAAGAACCCGCATTCCTTTAGAGCTTCAATTATTAACGAGAATTGTGTAAATAATCTATATTGTTTTATTTAATTGAAATGAAATTCCATGAAGTAAGGATCGATTCTATTAAATTTTTCAGTTAATGGATGATGCTAATGAGAAAAGCAAGAGCTACTATTTGTACAATAAATACGAGAGACCTCTTAAGCTAAAAAAAAAGTCTCTATCCAATAGAATTTGAGAAGTAAGTAACAGATGATGGTGAAAAATTATTCAAATGAACCATAAGTAGGAAGTGTGAGGCTATGATAATAGAATGTTCTACGAATCGAGACAGTGAAACATACATTTGTATAACAATTCTAAACTCAAACAAACCCGATTGGGTTTTGTTGATCGCTGGGACATTAGTAGCAGACATGCGCACGTTTCGAAAGTTGTTGCTTTCTCGTCAGTGCACTGTAATGTCAAACGATTACAAATCTGTCAAATATTCGCTATGCACAGGAACATTAAGGTATTAATAATACACCAGCACTATCTAGTGCACGCTAATACACATACACGCCAATTCACACAAAGAAATGTATTCCCAATTCATTCACGTTACAAACGCAGAAAAAACTGTCCACATGCTCAATTCAGATCTTAATATGCCGTAACGTTCAAGATTAGCATATTCATATTCAAATGAATTAATTCGGCCGATCTGTACCAAATATCATTAGTAAGGGTAAACTATGGTAATTGTCTGCAACTTATGTTCCAGCAATCAGCAGAACCTGATCGGGCTTGTTTAAGTTTAAAATCGTTATACAAATGTCTCGATTTGTAGTACTTTCTATTACCATAGCTTATAGTCCTTACTAATGATACTTGGTACATTAATTTAATTATAATTAATTTATTTGAACCATAATAACTCAAGATATTTCCTTGAGGTACAGCATTTTTCAATTCATTGGAATCACTACGTTTCTTATAATACAGGGATTCCGTCTATCAAGAGACTTTATAAGATTAAGAAAAATCTCCAAATAATGATACTTGATTTGAGACATTGACAAATTGAATAAGAGATATTGATAAAGAGTGAAGGTGAGAAAACATCAACCTAAATTGAATTTAGATGAGACAGAGTTAAACGAGAAGAAGCATGCATATCTAAGTAACATCTCACCTGAAAAGGTACCCAAAGTGAATGCACTCAATTTATTATTCGACAGATTCAATGTCTTCAAAGACGGTAGCCTTCCAAAGGTACCAAGAGGAATATGACAAATCCTGTTTTCCTTCAGATCCAATAACTCTAGTGACTCCAGGCTCTCAAAGGATCTCTGGGTGAGTTTAGCGATCTTATTGGAAGATAAATCCAGAAATAATACACCTATGACTCCTTCAAACACATCATCTCCTATTTCTACCAGTTGGTTATGGCTGAGATCTATGGAATTAGACCCCAGCTCGTTTAAGAACCTTGGTTTCAACCTCTTCAGATGGTTGTACTCTAGATGCAGTTCGTACAGTTGTTTTGCTCCGGCGAAAGTGTTCTCAGCGACATCTCTGATGTCATTATGGTCCAAATAGAGAAATTGGGCAGAGGTGAATTTCGAGAATGCTTTTCTGTATATCCCTCGGATTCCGCTATAGCTAACATTGAAAGATTCCAGGCTGTTCGTGTAGGGGAAGGTGTTTTCTGTGAATTTCGTTATGTTACACCCGATGCATCTCAGATGGTAGTCTCCATAATACTGGTTTGGGAAGCTAAAGGTTATATCGTTGCAGTAATACATTCTCTGAATATTGTCATAATCGCAACCCTCCATTATATCGTTGGCACTGTGCTTTTGGGCAGTCCAAAGAAATACGAGGAGAGGCAGGAAATGTTGATGCATATTAACCTAAAACATAAAGATATCATGTTTGGATTTTCACTAAGAAACTTAGCCATCATGACGGTAATTTGATTTTTCTATATTTCTTGAGGCACACACAATACACACTCTAATTTTTCCGTAACATGTCATTAATATTATTTGATTTTTTTTCAATGTTACCCTAATATAAGTATCTTCCTAAGATTCCTCAGAAGCTTCATACAGCTTGTATGAGAGAGGAGTTCCGTTATTTTCTGGTTAGACTTCGGTACTTACGCCACCTTAGGCGCTGCACTGTTAATTTTCGACCCAACAAAGAAAAGATAATCGAAAACGACCAATTGATCTGGACTAATAAAGTCTAATTTCATGAAAAAAGTTGTGTTTTCTCCATTAAATCGGTAACTCAGCTGTTGTATTAGACTTTTTTATGACATATAATTTTTAAAGCTCCCTAATAACCTGATTTCAACGAAATACACACATCGTCAGAAGTCTTGCCCCCCTATCAACTCTCAACTTGAATGTAACATGACAATTTTTTGTGTGTGGAATCTTCACTATTATCTTATAACTTAAATGTTTCTTGTTAGGGAGAATACAGGTGTATTAGAAGTTAATCAGTTTTCAGCGAGTAACGAGAGTTGTAGTATTGAGAATAATCCGTGGAAAATGCCGTCAAAACCCACCTTCAACTTTTCAGGAATTAAGTTTAGCCCTTCAGGAAGAATGGAACGATATGCCTGAAAATGTCATTAATGACTTGATTCGTGGGATCCCTAGGCGTATTGAGCAGTTGATTGAAAGAAGAGGTGGTAATACGGACTATTGAATTTGGATTCAGTTGAACTATAATTAATCAAAAAGAAATAATCGATAAATTTAGATCTTTTCTAATTTTTCCTATTTTATCTCATCCTGTATGAAACAAAGAGTAACAAACAAAGATTTTCTTTCAAATATATTGCAGTTGAAATAGAGGAAAATATTCATCTCATTTCCAGAACATAGATTGTTTATTTCTTGAGAAACATAGAGGGGCCAAAACTTTTGACTATGTTTGTATATCATGTATGGTCTGTTATGAATAAAACCGGATGAAATTTCTAAAGTATTTATAATTGGTTTCAAGAAACTTAATACTTAAATTACATTATGTATCCACAGAAATCGATATTTAGAAAATTCTCTACAGTTTTAAGTTTGTTTATTGAAAGAAATGTGGTTCTAGTCGGGTGAGATATATTTTTATTAATTACTTTAATTTTTTAGATACGAAGTTCGATTGACGAATTATCGATGTGATAATTCCTAATGGACTTTTTGAAGCTGCATGTTTTTGGAGTTTTTTTTTCAAAGAAATTTTCAAGAGAGTAATTTTCGAAGAAATTATTGAGGTTAAGTTGTGCATTTTTGGAAAGGGAATTGGGTCT
Source organism: Megalocaria dilatata (assembly GCA_034642435.1). Lineage (NCBI taxonomy): Eukaryota > Metazoa > Arthropoda > Insecta > Coleoptera > Coccinellidae > Megalocaria > Megalocaria dilatata. Next base: position 71,474,971 of record CM067858.1, read on the forward strand.
CATAATACATCGATTCGAAACAAAGTTTATATCCCTCAGTATTATTTAATATTTTCAATTTATATTTATATTCTTTAATTCCTTTTAGTGCTGTGTGATGAGTATTAACTATATATGTCTAATAAATTGTAATGTTGTTTTCTGAGACATTCAATATAATTCTAAAAAGTATTTTGAGAATTTTTTTCATAAAATTACAATTTGTAATGAGGTTAGCAGAATAAATCTGTATGATATTTTAGATATTGTAATAAGCCTTCTATCGAGTGAAAAAAACTACCCTTTTTATAATTTTACCTACATTTTTGTTCAAGAACTAACAAATGGGACACTTACTTGCAAAATAACATACTCACTTTTTCTTGTGGAAACTTTCATTCGAATAAGCCGACTATATGAAACAATTAATTAAAGTAGCTTCTGGAAGTGGGTGTGAAATGATGAAGACATCAAATTGGGTCGAAATTTGAATGGAAACACGCAAACGGAACTGTCCTATGTCGGAAACCGAAATGAAGCGATGGCACCTACAAGTGAAGATACGCAGTAAATTCTTAATTGAAAGTTTCCCATGTGATAATAGTTCCAATTTAGCTAATTTTAGTTTATGTTCATCTTGGCTAGACGGCACATAGTTGTGAAGCGATGGATATTTAAAGATAATGGGTTGGGAAAATCCATCATTTTGGCGTGAACTTCAAAACAGCATCTAACATGTTTCGGATTGTCCAATTTGGGTCAAATATGTACCATATGTTGTTGCCATTTTAAATGTAGTTTCAAAATGACTCTCTCATAGAAGCTTTGCTACTTATTGGCGAAAAACTCTAGTAATCGATTTTTACAATCTTCAAAAAGGTGTTAATCGCTTGATGTCAGGTACGGACTATATGGTGGATGCGTTAAACCTTCCCAACCAAGCTCCTGGATTTTTTGGCGATCACTACAGACGTGTGTGGTCTGGCGTTGTCGTTATAGACCACATCACTTCTTCTGTTCGTCAATTCTGGCCGTTTCTGGTCAACCGCCAGCTTCGAACGGTCCAGTTTTTGACCGTAGAAATATAAATTTAGCGTTTGGCAATATGCAAGCAACTTATAATATTTACAGTAGAACATTCCTGGCGGTTAGTCCTGGTTTGGTCACTGGTTCAGCTGCTTAACCGTAGTTTGACCACGTGTAATAAAGGGCCTATGTTATACTTAGGAATACCGAAATAAAATTTGATCTAAAGAAGTCTATTTAATAAAACTCGAAGACTTAGGATCGCAGCCGACAAGCGGGGTTAATAATTGAAGTTGGGCCTCCAAATTCGGGAAATGGCGTTTCGTTCTGAGCATGCACACCTGAAATTCTTCAGATAGGCGTGCCTGTGACGCAAGGCAGGTGTCTGGACGAGGAGTCAAGAAGATGGTTGCTACAGAACAAATCATTTGGGGATAAATCTGGTGATCTGAGGGGCCACGGAATTGTACCATTCGTAGATATTACTCGATCAGGAAACGTGTTTTGGAGAAACTGTGTCACTTCTCGTGAGTTATGACTCGAGCAACCATCCTGTTGAAATCCAATGTCCTTAAAATTGATAGGAAGCTGAAGAATTGTCGGAATAATTATAGTTTGTAAAAGCTCTTAATATTGGGCAGCATTTAGGTTTCCATCGATAAAAATGGGACCAATGATGAACTCTCCTAAATTTCCAAACATTGAGATTTGATGGAAATACTCCAATGCTGATTCTCTCAGGACAGTATCCTACAACGGATAGATTATGTGTCTGTTTCAAATAAAATGATGACTCATCAGTGAAAAGTACATTCTTCAGGAAATAACTTTTTTCATTTTGTCTTTCCATCATCCTCATCGACTTTCTAATAAACGGAGAATTCTACACTACAGAAAGCGGTTGAGATAGAGTATACCTCGACTTCAAAATCAATTATTACATTGTAGGCGTTCCTGTTCTGAAGAAGAAACCTATGGGAATAACGAAGAGTTCAGCACGTCCCCAGAGATGACTCTGGAGATATCGAATAGAGACCGATTCCACCAAATTTTACGAGACAACGACTAGACAATATTTTTTGACAAACCGCGAGTAGAATTTGATACACAAGGTTGTCGAGTCGAAAAATATTAGCTGTTTCGAAGAATATCGAAATAAGATCTACGAATAATAAATTGTAATCTCTTATTACTGTGGATTACATTCATTTTTTTTTAGTGGTGAACTCATATTTGTTTGTGATAAGTTATTTTCAATTTTAAATAATTATTCAATGTATTTATATGCCAAATAAATATATACATTCTGTCAAGAAAGTACCGGGAATTATCGATTTAAATCTGGCGGAGCAATGAGGCAGGTAAAATTTTTTTTCCTAGGTTGGTACCACTGTCCTTAATTACTATGCCAAGCTTGAGCAGGATTTGTCAACTAGTGTGTTTGCAACAGCTGATTAAGTCAGTCGATGTCAGAGTGCGTGCCGATTTTTACTATGGGTGATTACGTTGAGCAAAGAATTTGTTTAAAGTTTTGTGTTGCAAATGAATTTTCGTGTGCCGATGCATTGAAAATGTTGCAAAAGGCCTTTGGTGATAATGCTCTATCGAAAACTCGTGCATATCAGTGGTACAGAGCCTTCGAGGACGGTCGTGAAGTGGTCGCCCATCGACGGCTTCGATCGAAGATAACGTCGATAAAATTAAGGAAAGGGTGCTGGAAAACCGTCGTACCAGCTTGAGAGAGATAGCACATGATCTTAAGATATCCCACGAGTCCGCACGTACGATTTTGATTGATATTTTGGGCATGAGAAAGGTGGCCGCACGACTCGTACCGAAAGACCTGAATTTTCTTCAAAAACGTCATCGCGAACAGGTTGCTTCAGACATGCTGGACCGCTGTAATTCCGATTCTACATTCATGGAACGCATTATAACTGGTGATGAGACCTGGGTCTACGAGTAAGATATGCAAACAAGCCAGCAATCATCGGAATGGGTGGCAAAAAATGAGTCGAAACCGAAAAAACCACGCCAAAGCCGCTCTAAAATGAAGGTGATGCTCATTGTTTTCTTCGATATCCGTGGCGTGGTGCACTACGAATTCGTTCCAGAGGGTCAGACGGTAAACAAGCAGTATTACCTAGGCGTTATGAAACGTTTGCGTGAGCGTATCCGTAAGAAGCGGCCAAATTTGTGGGCGAACAACTCATGGATTTTGCATGACGATAACGCGCATAACTGACTTTCTCGCCAAAAACTCAACAAACGTGCTTCAGCAACCACCGTATTCGCCGGATTTGGCTCCCTGTGACTTTTTCCTCTTCCCAAAACTAAAATTGCCCCTTCGTGGCACCCGTTTTGAGTCGATTGAAGCCATAAAACAAAACTCGGCGCGAGAGCTAAAGTCCATCACGGAAAGCGCCTATAAAAAATGTTTCGATAATTGGAAGTGCCGTTGGCATAGATGTATTGGAGCAAATGGAGCCTATTTTGAAGGCGACCCAATAAATTATGACGATTAAATGTAAATTTGTTGTTTTAATTGAAAATTCCCGGTACTTTCTTGACAGAGTAGTATTTATTTTCTATTATCACTATTATTTTCTGTCGAGCTAATGTAAATTTTTCTCAAGAGCTTAAAAGATTCTTCTTCGCTCTGGTCTCTTTGTCATGATATTGATAATACTATTGTTGTTAAAAATCTGGAAAAGAAATAATGCTTATCGACAGAAGTTGCTATGGCGTAGGACAACATAACAGAGAAAGAAACAGAGAAAAGGTTGAAATATAAGAATCTGCAGATTGAAATACAGAGGATATGCGGACTTAACACTCAAATCATCCCCATTGTTGTTGGAGAGACGGGAACAATCAGCACAAACGTAGCAGCTAACTTGAAGAACCTACCAGGGATCATGTGCTGCCTTCAGAAGTCAATTATACTGGCGACAGCTCACATTACCAGAACGATATAGGCAGACATGCGCATCACGCCTGTCTGAAGAGTTTCAGGTGCGCATGCTCAGCACGAAACGCCGTCTCTCCAATTACGAGATGGAAGCATCCTCGCAACACCGAATTTTCTTCCAGGGCTTCAAAATATTGTGAGAATGGCATTATAATAATAGAAAAATTCATTCACAATTATAACTGTTATTGTATATTGTCAAGTTTCTTTCATGGTAGGTTTTTAAAGTAATGTATAATTGGACGAAAGGATTATTTGAGGTGGGATGCATTAAATTAAAGAATAATTTGAAACTACGTTTTAATTCATTTTTTAAAGGTAGATAACAACAAATGTAGAACTAGTAATCATTTTAACAATCACAATATTACTGAAAAATTATTGAACATCACAGGAAAAACTTTCGTCTTCTATCAGTGTGGTGGCTGCAACAAAGATTACAATTAGAATTCTCATGAGCTCTACTTGATATTGATTGTGAGTTGATAAATTCAAAATTCAGAATATTTTTTAAACCCCTGCAAAATCGATAATAATAATTAGGGGCCTTTTCCAAGAAACCGGCAGCGTTGCCCGAAGACCAGTGCATGGTCGACCCAGAGTAACATCTGCAAGGGAAGACCATTATATTGCAAATTTTACTCGAAGTAATGCAAGGGTATCTGTAACAGCCCTTCGAAGTCACTTTTTGAGGACCAATAAAAGGGACCGTTGCATTCCTCAAATGTAAGGGCAAGACTTTTGATGATGTGTGTATACTAAAAAAAAAACAACAACTATTTTTTCTGTCCATTACATAAAGGAAAACCACTTCATCGACTTCTGTAAAACCAAAATATATATATATTCAGGTAACAAAAGGAAATAGTTGGACCTACTCGAATATCTGGAGATTTCAACTCATTTGGCGATAACAAACGAGTTGGAATTTCATCTATCCTCATTACTGACATCTGTTTAAAGCTAGTTCCTTCGAAAAATAAGGAAACATCGTCAACAGGTATAACTTACTGTTAACAACTTCAAATAAAAAAACCCCTTTTATCTGTTGTCCGAAATATATAAATTGTAATATAAAGTAAGTTTTCCTTAGGTTTGAAAATGGATTGAAACCCAAAACATATATCTCAACAACATAAATTGAATTTTTGTGAAACTTAAAAAGCATATTGAAAAATATTCAAAGCAGTTTTCGAATGATGTTTTTTTACAAAATTTGAATATCAAAACAGATTTAATCTGTTGTCTTCTACAATTTTATTTCAAAAAATTTTTTGAAGAAACTTTAAGAATTAAATTAATGTCTATAAGCACTGCTCATATTTAATAGACGTATAAAATCAAAATTCATCATGCAATATCAAATGGAATTAATAAAAACCAACGAATATAAATTGTCAATTGAAATTAAAATATAAATAAGCAAACATTTTTTGTTTCGTTCCAGGCATACGTACTGAACTCTTCAGACAAACGTTCGAAGCCCTGTTTGTTACAAAATGTATAGTTTTCTGATCCTATATCAATGAAAAATAACTCTTTCTCAAAAATATAAAACATAATTTCAAGAATTTCTCAAAAACTAATTTATTTGAAATATTCAATATATTTAAATAAATTACTTCAAAAAATCTCAAAACATGTAGCACATCCTCAAGAAATAATTAAAATTACGATAAGATCAGTTCAACTTTACATATAAAAAATAATAAAACCAATTAAACAATGTATAGTTGTATGTTATATATTATATATAACATAAAATAAGAAGGAACGGTTTTTTACTTGATAGAAGGATTATTACAAAATTTAAATATCAAAACAGATTTAATCTGTTGTCTTCTACAATTTTAATTTCAAAAAATTTTTTTAAGAAACTTTAAGAATTAAATTAATGTCTTTATAAGCACCGCTCATATTTAATAGATGTATAAAATCAAAATTCATCATACAATATCAAATGGAATTAAGAAAAACCAACGAATATAAATTGTCAATTAAAATTAATAAAATGAATAAATATTTTTTGTTTCGTTCCAGGCATGCGTACTGAACTCTTCAGACAAATGTACGAGGCCCTGTTTGTTACAAAATGTATTGTTTTCTGATTTTTTTAGTATATGAGAAATAAAGAAGTCTCACCTGCCATTTCCTCAAGGCAAACAACAAATACAGCAACCTTTTACATTCATATATGGATAAAAGCAATAACCATATGGACGACTGGGGGTGATATTACTTGCTGGATGCTTACAGGAAGGATCCACACCCATGACTAGAGCAACCAACATCACAAGTATTGTAAGGGTGAGCAAAAGGTTGAATATAAATTTACCCATGTTGTTTCTGAATATTCTGTTCTGGAATGGATTTGATACTGCAGCATATTTATATATCTTCCTCCACTGTTACACCTAATCTGATAGAGCTAAATATAACAACAATTGAGGGGGTTAACAGAGAGATATAATCGATTATTGAATGTAAACTTCGGAAAATCCGTTAGTGTCATAAGGATGTTTGATTAAGGCTGATGGCTTCTATTTCCGTAGCAAGATAAAGGTAAAAATGTATCAGTTAACCAAAAAATTTCATATGATCTTCACCTACAGGAATGTGTCATATATGTTTTCGAAGCTGTTGATCGATAACACTTGATTGTTATCTGCTACCTATTTTAAAATCAATCTTGTTTGTCGGATTAATCGAAAATGGTGTAATTCGAATTGTTTACGATGTAACTTCAAATTTGAAGATGCAGTAACAACGAGGAAGTTAATTTCTCCATAGAACTTCGGTAACACAAATGAAAAATTGACCAATACTTTCAAATTTAATTCGAAACTATTCATCAGAAATAACTAAAATTGTACCATTGAATGAAAAATGGATTAAAAAAGGTAGATTTACTTATTGAATGCCACAGGGCACTATTCTCGGGCCTCTGTTGTTCAATTTGTAATTGCTCATTTAAAGTAAAAGAAAAGGGTGAAACCACAGGCTTCGCAAATAATATAAAATAAAATAGAAAGGCCCTTTACTTGATAGAAGAAATATAACAAAATTTGAATATTAAAACAAATTGACATATGTTCATCTTCTACAATTTTAATTTCAAAAAAATTTTATTCAAAAAACTTTTAGAAATAAATTTATGTCTAACAAGCACCGCTTACATTTAATAGACGTATATAATCAAAACTCAATATATAATGTCAAATGGAATAAATAACCCAACAGATATACGAAAGTAATTCAAATTAATAAATGAATATTTAAAGGAGACACAATTTTGTTTCTGGTCTTACCTTTAAGAAACACCACTTGCCTTTTAAAAACATGAACACACTTAAAGGACTTCTCTTATAATATAATTTATTTGAAATATTCAATATATTTAAATATTCGAATAAATTATTTCAAAAATCTCTAAAAAAAATGTGCACTATATCTTCAAAAAACGAATATAATTCTAGACAATCCCGTCTTCAGTCCTCATTTGATATTCCAAATATCAAAATCAAAAACATAACCTATATCACTCACGTGTTAAAACGTGTTAATTACTTTCGTATATCTGTTGGGTTATTTATTCCATTTGACATTATATATTGAGTTTTGATTATATACGTCTATTAAATGTGAGCGGTGCTTGTTAGACAAAAATTTATTTCTAAAAGTTTTTTGAATAAAATTTTTTTGAAATTAAAATTGTAGAAGATAAACATATTTCAATTTGTTTTAATATTCAAATTTTGTTATATTTCTTCTATCAAGTAAAAGGCCTTTCTATTTTATTTTATATATAATATATAATTATATTTTGGCTTCAATAAATCTCATTATAGAATGTCAATGAATTTAAATAAACCTTAAAATAACTCACACTATTCTTTGATTTTTTTAGAACATAGATCAATCTTGAATTATATAGTTGATCTGTATTTCGAAGCTTAAGTCTTTTAACACGTGAGTGATATAGGTTATGTTTTTGATTTTGATATTTGGAATATTGAAAGAGGACTGAAGACGGGATTGTCTAGAATTATATTTGTTTTTTGAAGATATAGTGCACATTTTTTTAGAGATTTTCGAAATAATTTATTCGAATATTTAAATATATTAAATATTTCAAATAAATTATATTCTTTGAGAAGTCCTTTAAGTGTGTTCATGTTTTTAAAAGGCAAGTGGTGTTTCTTTAAGGTAAGACCAGAAACAAAATTTTGTCTCCTTTAAATATTTATTTATTAATTTTAATTACTTTCGTATATCTGTTGGTTTATTTATTCCATTTGACATTATATATTGAGTTTTGATTATATACGTCTATTAAATGTAAGCGGTGCTGGTTAGACATAAATTTATTTCTAAAAGTTTTTTGAATAAAATTTTTTTGAAATTAAAATTGTAGAAGATAAACATATTTCAATTTGTTTTAATATTCAAATTTCGCAAATAATAACTATAGTCCTGTCTGAAGATAATTCTTGGAAAAATCTGAAACAAAAAAGAAGAGAAGATTTCGACACGATTCCAGCTGCATAAACGTACCTTGAACTACGAAAAAACTCAATGCTTTACATCACATCTAACAAATCTTCCAAAATTGAGAAATCTTCAAATTAATGACCAACTATATGAATATCCCTAAAATACATTACAGCAAATATCTGGGTCTAATAGAAGAAGGCTTTTTACTTGATAGAAGAAATATAACAAAATTTGAATATCAAAACAGATTTAATCTGTTACTCTTCTATAATTTTATTTTCAAAAAAAATTTCATTCAAAAAACTTTTAGAATTAAATTAATGTCTACAATAAGCACCGCTTATATTCAATAGACGTATATAAATAAAACTAAACATACAATGTCAAAAGGAATAAATAAACCAACAAATAAAAAATAGGCAATTAAAATTAATAAATAAATATTTCAAGCAGACAAAATTTTGTTTCTGATATTACCATAATGAAACTATTTCCTTTTCTAAAACATAAAACACAACTTAAGGATTTCTCAAAAAATATAATTCATTCAAAATATTTAATATATTTAAATATTCAAATAAGTTAATTCAAAAATCTCTCAAAACATGCACTATATTTTCAATAAACAATTAATATTCGGATAATCTCTTCATCAGCCCTAGATAATATTTAAACTATCAAAATCAACTAACAATCAGTATATCATACCTTAGAGTGTAACTGACACTTGTTTGAAACAGACTAACTTTAAAAATCCAGGTAGTCAGTTGGTCACAAAATCACAGAAAACTGTAAGGTATTATAAGGTGTTCTTTAAACCATTGACATTTCAGAATGAGATTTATTCAAGCCTAAATATAATTATATATTATGTATAGAATAAAATAGAAAAAGGCTTTTTACTTGATAGAAGAAATCTAACATATTTTAAATATCAAAACATATTTAATCTGTTAGTCTCCTGTAATTTTAATTTCAAAAAATTTTATTCAAAACTTTTAGAATCAAATTAATGTCTTATAAGCACCAGCTGATATTTAATAGACGTATAAAATCAGAACTCGATATATAATATTAAATGGAATAAATAACCCAACAAATATTATTATTTTATTATTATATTAAAATTAATAAATAAATATTTGAAAGAGACAAAATTTTGTTTCTGATCTTACAATTATCAGAACTAGACCCTTTTAAAAACTACGAAACATAATCTCCAAAACATGTATTATATCTTCAAAAATCAATTAGAATTCTGATAAGGTCTTCATCGGTCCTACTTCACATTTAAAAAGACCTTATCAAAATTCTAATTGTTTTTTGAAGATATGATACATGTTTTGGAGACTATGTTTCGTATTTTTTAAAAGAATTTAGTTCTGATAATTGTAAGATCAGAAACAAATATTTGTCTCCTTCAAATATTTATTTATTAATTTTAATATAATAATATTATAAAATAATAATATTTGTTGTTCTGATCTTACAATTATGAAAACTAACTGACAGATTTAATTTGTTTTGATATTCAAATTTTGTTATATTCCTTCTATTAAGTAAGAAGCCTCTTCCTTTTATTTTATTTTATACATAATATATAATTATATTTAGGCTTGAATAAAAATCACATTATGAAATATCAAGTGGTTTAAAGAAGACCTTATATAATACCTTACATTTTTCTGTGATTTTTGTGACGAACATAGAATATCTTAGATTTTAAAGTTAGTTGTTCAAAGCAATGATTCCAGGGGGACTATGTAGTTGAGTTATATTTGTTGTTGATTGATTTTATTTTTTAAATATGAAGTAGGACCGATGAAAACCTTATTGGAATTCTAATTGTTTTTTGAGGATATAATGCATGTTTTGAGAGATTCTTGAAGTAACTTATTTAAATATTCAAATATATATAATATTTCAAATAAATTATATTTTCCGATAAGTCCTTAAATTATGTTTTGTGTTTTTAAAAGTTAGTTGGAGTTAGTTAGCCAATTTCACTCTGATTTTTGTAAAACTCCAAAGATTTTTAAGGAAAACATTGATCTGCTACAGTTCATTATATCAATTTTATTTCCAAACTGTCTGTAACTCAGAAAGTTACTGAAGAAGAAAAAGGTAGTAATCACTTAACAAAATGTTGAGAGACTATGGAGGATTTGGTAATATTTCTCAGCCATCTTCTAAAATTATTTCCTTGTCAATCTAGTGGTATGTGGTCAGGAATTATCCTGTACAAATAGTGCCTTGAATCACTAAAGAAAACTGTTTCGATGAGTGCTGTTTGTTTTCATTCAAAATGTTCCGCGTACCTACAAGTTTGCAGTAATAGTTTGTACCTGTTTCCAAACACTCTTAATGGACTATTCCAGTTGCTGCCCACTAAATAAATAATAATAACTTTTATGGCTGCATAGATCAAAAACAAAATATTTTCTCCTTCAAATATTTATTTATTAATTTTAATCGACAATTTATATTTGTTGGTTTATTTATTCTATTCAATGTTATATATCGAGTTCTGATTTTATACGTCTATTGAATATAAGCTGGTGCTTATAAGACATTAATTTGATTCTAAAAGCTTTTGAATAAAATTTTTTGAAATTAGAATTACAGGAGACTAACAGATTAAATATGTTTTGATATGCAAAATTTGCAATATACCTTCTATGAAGTAAAAAACCTCTTCTTATTATTTTAATTTATTATCATATTACAGCTCAAGGAATGGAAGGACGTGAAATGTAAAAACAAGACTTATTTTCTTATTATTAACATAGATTATTATGAGAATACGGCTTATTAAATAGACAAAAATATAATTATTGCTATCTCAGTACAATATTTATAACAATAATTTTATATCAATTTGGCACCTGTATCTTATACGATTTAAAATTATGGATATTTATTTACTATGGAATTTCTGAAATTTTTTTTAATATTTGTCTTTTACATTCATAACTTCTCAGAGAGATCGATTAATGAAATATCTAAACTTTTTGTAGTATGTAGTATTCCGAAACCATATTCAAGGTTGTTTTATTCCTTTGAGGAAAAAATATGACCTATTTCGTGAAAAATAATGGGGAAGATATATTTTTGTGTCAAAACCTAAATGACATAATATATTTTAAAAACCAAGTGATTATTAAGACATTATCCGTAATATATATATATAATATTATGCATAAATTATTAAAAATTATCATCCAGAAAGTTTTAATGATTATTAATCACTTTGCCCGATTCAACTGGTAATTATTTATATGAAAGTGGCATTATTAATAATGCCCTATTTAGTCACTTGACCATGTTAACATGATATATTTGAACACCATAATATATATTCACAAAAGAAAGCTCATCTTGAAAATTATTGAACATTTCGACTGATTTTGTGTTGTTGAATGGGAACACAAAATGCATAGCCTATCAAAGTGAATTTATTCTTGAGTGATGCAGTTTTTTCAAACGTATATTTTATGCGTATAGCCTCCAAAAAAAAAATCGGAGAAAATTAAATCAATTCCCCATAAAAATATAGGTTTTTTGTGTCCCTAACTTTTTGCATTTTAAAATATTTACAAATATTATAATTGCCGCTTGTTTTGTGAAATATTCAGTCTTAATGTGGAACATACAAGTAAATCTCAAAACACCATTCTACAAAATCCAGCAACGTAAACTGATCCACGTGGGCAAGACTGCCTCTGCACGAAGTTGTTGACTAAAGGACCTCCAGGTACCCCCCAAGATACATTCTTCCTCACAACGAAATAATTTTTGACACCTGGTCTTTTCCTCATGACGGTTTTTCTACCAGCGGATGTCAAAGATGTCAGTAGGATGAAAGAAACTACGAAGATCCATAAGCGAGAACAATTCATAATGATGAACTGAAATAAAATAAATACGGATAGTTAAACATTTCTAAGCACAATCTGAGTAATATTAGAATTATATCGGGTGTTTTTTTAGAGTGATAGAACTTTCGATAAGGATAACTGTGATTTGACAGAAGGTATAAGCCATATTGTTTTGACACTTCTATTCAGTAAGCATTGAAAAATTATCACGGAAAGACCCACGCCGTAACAACGTTTATAAATTGTTGAAATTTATTTTCAAAATCGGGAACCGCATTCTACCAGACCAATTTTGTACCACTTTTTCGAGTAATTCAGGCTTTATTTAATCAAAATTTGAATATCAAAACAGATTCGATATGTTAGTCTTCTACAATTTTAATTTCAAAAAATTTATTCAAGAAACTTTAAGAATTAAATTGATGTCTTTATTAAATATGAGCAGTGCTTATGAAGACATCAATTTAATTCTTAAAGTTTCTTGAATAAATTTTTTGAAATTAAAATTGTAGAAGACTAACAGATTAAATCTGTTTTAATATTCAAATTTTGAAATAATCCTTCTATCGAGTAAAAAATCGTTTCTTATTTTATTTCATATATAATATATGATTATATTAGGTTTTTAAATAAAGAAATTTAATATACAGTGTTGAATGTTTCCAACTAAGACCATTTAAGTGTCTTATAAACTTTGTGTGATTTTGTTATGAGCATAGAACATAGAGTACCTTGGATATTAGTATACCTAGTTGAATGTTCTTCAAATCACATATCTCCAGAGACGGCATTCGGTAAGTCTATTTATTGTTAATTGATTTTATTATTTTTTATATGTAAAGTTGAACTGATCTTATCGCAATTTTAATTATTTTTTGAGGATGTGCTACATGTTTTGAGATTTTTTGAAGTAATTTATTTAAATACATTGAATATTTCAAATAAATTATAATAGTTTTTGAGAAGTTCTTAAAATTATGTTTTATATTTTAGAGAAAGAGTTATTTTTCATAAATATAGGATCAGAAAACAATACATTTTGTAACAAACAGGGCTTCGTACGTTTGTCTGAAGAGTTCAGTACGCATGCCTGGAACGAAACAAAAAATGTTTGTTTATTTATTTTTCAATTTTAATTGACAATTTATATTCGAAGGTTTTTCTTAATTCCATTTGGTATTGTATGATGAATTTCGATCTTATACGTCTATTAAATATGAGCAGTGCTTATAAAGACACTAATTTAATTCTTAAAGTTTCTTAAGTAAATTTTTTGAAATTGAAATTGTAGAAGACTGACAGATTAAATCTGTTTTGATATTCAAATTTTGTAATAATCCTTCTATCAAGTAAAAAACCGTTCCTTATTATTTTATTTCAAATAAATTGTTTTTTGAGAAGTTCTTAAAATTATTTTGTATATTTTTGAGACAGATTTCGTCTTCATAAATATATGAGATCAGAAAACAATACATTTTGTAACAAACAGGGCTTCGTACGTTTGTCTGAAGAGTTCAGTACGCATGCCTGGAACGAAACAAAAAATATTTATTCATTTTATTAATTTTAATTGACAATTTATATTCGTTGGGTTTTTTTAATTCCATTTGATATTGTATATTGAGTTTCAATTTTATATGTCTATTAAATATAAGCAGTGCTTATAAAGACATTAATTTAATTCTTAAAGTTTCTTGAATAAAAATTTTTTGAAATTAAAATTGCAGAAGACTAACAGATTAAATCTGTTTGGATATTCAAATTCTGAAATAATTTTTCTATCAAGTGAAAAACCGTTTCTTATTACCATATTTAATCAATAACACGAGTTATGTTGGCTTCCGAAGCGTTTATTCTTTCTGATTTATCAGCATAAACCAATGACTTGACATAACCCTAAAGAAAGTAATCAAGTGGAGTTATGTCGCATGATCTTGGAGGCCAATAAATTGGACCATTTATCGAAATAATATTTTCGCCAAATCTTTCTTCAATAAATCAATTGTTACGGTAGCAGCATGAAGTGTAGCACCATCTTGTTGGAACCAAAACACTTCTGGGTCGATACAATTCAAATTTTGAAACAAATACTCATTGATCATCAATCTTTAACGAGCATAATTCACTGTAAAATTAGCACCAGCATCGTTTTTAAAGAAATATGGACCGATGATGCCTCCAGCGTGTAAAGCACACCATACAGTGCATTTTTCAGGATGCAATGGAACCTGCAGAACTTCTTCAGGACAGTTTTCACTCCATATACGGCAATTTCGTTGTGTACATAGCCGTTCGTTCAACCAGAAATGAGCTTCATCACTAAATACAATTATACGATAAAAAAGTGGATCAACTTCAAGCTGTTCTGGGGCCAATCAGCAAACAAAAGACGCTTTTTATGGTCAAGTGGCTCTAGTTCTTGAACCAGTTGGATTTTGTATGGGTGTAGACCAAGATTTTCACGCAAAATTTTCCATGTAGTGGATGCACAGAGTCCAACTTGTGAACGTCGACGAATAGACAAATCTGGATCATCATTAACGCTATGACTGACAGCAGCGATATTTTCTTCTGTATGAACAGTTCTTTGTCTGGTTGTTGTTGTTGCATCGAGTAGAGAAAATGTTGTCCGAAATCTATCGATAGTTCGACGAATAAGCTGCTCTGATGGACGATTATGTAAACCAATTCAAAAATCGGGTGTTTTTTTAGAGTGATAGAACTTTCGATAGGGAAAACTGTGATTTGACAGAAAGTAGAAGCCATGTTGTTTTGACATTTCGGTTCAGTAAGCATTGAAATATTATATTATTAGATCACGAAGTGCTCTATAAGTTTGGCGAATAGAAAACTGATTTTGAAAATCAATTCCAACAATTTGTAAACGTTGTTGAGGCGTGAGTTTTTTCACGATAATTTGTCAATGCTTACTGAACAGAAATGTCAAAACAAAATGGCTTCTGCCTTCTGTCAAATCACAGTTTTCTCTTTCGAAAGTTCTATCACTCTAAGAAAAACACCCGATTTTTGAATTAACCCTATTTGCACATAGAAATAGTGCTTTTTAGAAATGTTTCTGTTATTGGTGTTCATTTTCGTAAGGGTTTGGGAAATAACTTCTATAAAATTGAAAAATTTCGAATTTTATCTTCTGTTGAGTACATACTTCAGAAATTGATTTCATTTATGAATTATTAATATTCGTTAGGCGAAATTTGAAGACTATTTTGAGGATAATTGTGAGAGATAAAAAAATACCTCTTCGCTAGCTGGTAAAGTGGCGGGGTCAAAAATAACGGAAACGAATCAAAATCGACTGGTTTGCACGTTTCTCTAAAATGTAAACGCAGCTGCTTAAAAGGAATTTGTATCGTTTTGAGTTTGCCAACCTGAGTATGTATCCATTTAAGAGGAAAGTATGTTGAATTATAAAATATTTCAATCTTTAAATTTTGTGTACTTTCTTAGTAAGCTGAGAATTGTGGAATCGTATCTTTGTATTTTAAATAGTGATCATCATTATTGGCTAGATAACTATTATCATCGAGGTGTTTTGATTTTATATTTTAGGGAAATTACTGTGAACCATTCTCAATCGAAATTAACAGTGACAACACAAATGTTGCGCCTGAACTTTCAACACTTTAAGTTTGCGTAAAAAATTCTTGCGAAGGAATATAAAATAATAACTCGAATTTCATCCAAATGAATATACTAGAAAAAGCAGTTGAATTAAGGCGATCTTACGGAACAACATTATCAAATAATTCCAATAACCTCTTATCTATAGGCATAAAGCGATAAGTAGAAGATAATGCCATTTATATTGCGAAATGCAAGAACAATGCAGGTTTTGAATTTGTTTGTTTTACTTACACTTCGGGGAATTTTGAGAAAAAATAGTATCATACCTTTAGTAAATTGTACTCTATCGAACAGCCACTTCAACTACTTATCACTGAATTAATTATTTTAAGAATATATCTACTTACAATGAAGCACAGCGTGAGTAATATCAATCGATAACGGTTCGTAACTAAACTCAGAACTTTATCGCACCTCCTTGAATAGTTATTTGTCGGTTTTTAAATTTTCCGTGGACAATATTTACCAGAAATTCGCAGTTTGAGACAAATATTATTAGTTTCGAGAACAGTCTGTGGATTTTTGGAAATATTACAGCGTCAAAATAGTACTGGTAATCGGTCAAGGAAGTTCTTCTGACATGGTACTCTTACCCAACGAATAAACTAATCATAAAAAGATTTTTTAAACGGTTTCAGATTTAACTTAATATTTTAGAAGTGCTCTAGAGAATAACCTTCATTGCAATATTTTATGATGAAACTGTTATGCCTGCTTCAATAAATTTGAAAATAAATCACAAATACGAGTACCTCCACAATTTTGAGGCTTGAGGTTCTTAGCAATCTTTTCATAAGAGTCCCCCAATTAACTCTGCCTGATGGCAGAGAACAGAAAATAGTTTTTCTTATTATCAAGAAAATTAATTTAGTTACCTAAAACTCCCCGAAAACTGAACTCCAGTGAAATATGCAAAATTTCGACAAAATAATTAAAAAAAATTTAATTTAATTAAAAAAAATTTAATTTAATTCTAAAAGTTTTTTGAATAAAAAAATTCTTTTGGAAATTAAAATTGTAGAAGATAAACATATTTCAATTTGTTTTGATATTCAAATTTTGTTATATTTCTTCTATCAAGTAAAAAGCCTTTCTATTTTATTTTATATATAATATATAATTATATTTTGGCTTCAATAAATCTCATTATAGAATGTCAATGAATTTAAGTAAACCTTAAAATAACTCACTTTGTTCTTTGATTTTGTTAGAACATAGATCAATCTTGAATATATAGTTGATCTGTAGTTCGAAGCTTAAGTCTTTTAACACGTGAGTGATGTAGGTTATGTTTTTGATTTTGATATTTGGAATATTGAAAAAAAAGGGCTGATGAAGGGATTATCTAGAATTATATTTGTTTTTTGAAGATATAGTGCACATTTTTTAGAGATTTTTGAAATAATTTGTTCGAATATTTAAATATATTAAATATTTCAAATAAATTATATTCTTTGGGAAGTCCTTCAAGTGTGTTCATGTTTTTATAAGGCAAGTAGTATTTCTTAAGATAAAACCAGAAACAAAATTTTGTCTCCTTTGAATATTTATTTATTAATTTTAATTACTTTCGTATATCTGTTGGGTTATTTATTTCATTTGACATTGTATATTGAGTTTTGATTATATACGTCTATTAAATGTGAGCGGTGCTTGTTTTAGACATTAATTTAATTCTAAAAGTTTTTTGAATAAAAAAATTCTTTTGGAAATTAAAATTGTAGAAGATAAACATATTTCAATTTGTTTTGATATTCAAATTTTGTTATATTTCTTCTATCAAGTAAAAAGCCTTTCCATTTTATGACAAAATAATTGGTAAAATACGGTTTTTGAGGGTCATTTCAGAATGCTGGTTGATATGGAGATTTTTCCATATTTCGACCACATGAATCATGTCCTGAAATATACTCACGTTAAAACAGGATTCCTTATATATAGTAATTTACAAGTTTTCAGCTTAATCAAGTCAATTATATCCGATATTATTCAAACATTTTAATATTTACAGATTTATTCTGTTAGCCTTCTACATATTTAATTTCGAAAAATTTTATTTAATATTATAACTTCAAGAATTAAATTAATGTCATATAAGTATAATACTTATATCAAAATAAAATAAACATTCATTAAAAAACATAAAAATGATATAACAAAATCCAATAAATATAAATTGTTAACAAAAATCTTATAAATTAAATATTTTGAGTAGACAAAATTTTGTTTCTGCTTATCCCTCTTATGAAAACAAATATCCTCCAAAGATATTTAACATATTATAATATTAAGAATTTCATCATAAAACTATCTCACTTAGAATATTCAACATTATTGGATATCTAACTAAGTTACTTCTTAGAAAATCTCAAGATATTTATAGATTTATTAGATTTTTGTTAACAATTTATATTTATTGGATTTTGTTATATCATTTGGATGTTTTATAATAAAAGTTTATTTTAAATGTCGTTTGATATAAGTGGTACTTATATGACATTAATTTAATTCCTGAATTTGAATATCAAAACAGATTTAATCTGTTAGTCTACTAAAATTATAATTTCAAAAAAAATTTTATTCAAAAAACATTCAGAATTAAATTAATGTCTACAATAAGCACCGCTTATATTTAATAGACGTATATAATCAAAACCCAATATATAATGTCAAATGGAATAAATAAACCAACAGATATAAAAAAGTCATTAAAATTAATAAATAAATATTTAATCATTAATTTTAATGACTTTTTTATATCTGTTGGTTTATTTATTCCATTTGACATTATATATTGGGTTTTGATTATATACGTCTATT
Organism: Megalocaria dilatata; assembly: GCA_034642435.1. Classification (NCBI taxonomy): domain Eukaryota; kingdom Metazoa; phylum Arthropoda; class Insecta; order Coleoptera; family Coccinellidae; genus Megalocaria; species Megalocaria dilatata. The sequence goes on from CM067858.1 coordinate 71,493,784, forward strand.
AAATATCAGCGGTGCTTATTGTAGACATTAATTTAATTCTGAAAGTTTTTTGAATAAAAGTTTTTTTGAAATTAAAATTGTAGAAGACTAACAGATTAAATCTGTTGTGATATTCAAGTTTTGTTATATTTCTTCTATCAAGTAAAAAGCCTTTTTATATTTTATTCAATTCCTGAAGTTATAATATTGAATATAATTTTTTGAAATTAAATACGTAGAAGGCTAACAGAATGTATTTGTGAATATTAAAATATTTAAATAATTTTATATACCTTCTATCAAGTATAGACCTCCATTTATTTTATTATATATTCTTCATATAAAATTCTATATTTGTAATGCTCTGATTTCATGAAATATTGATAAACATTCTATACCTAATTTTTCGATTTCAACTTTGGTCATCTCCTTTATTGTGTTAAGGATGAAAAAATTTCTAATTGCAACGAAACACAAACTTGATGCTTTCAACTTATCATCTACATTACGAGTGTCAAGTTATGTCTGTTTACAACCTGAAATTTTATCATGGAATCTTCACCGATTTGTTGAATGTAATCATTAAAGACTATTTTCGGCTTAAACTTCCTATAATGAAGACCTTGGAACCAAAAATATTCATCTATATCCAGTAGGCTGCTGGGGTGTGCAGGCAACACATCATACTCCAACTAGAATTAAGTATTATCTGAATTTTCCATACCGTGGAGGTTTTTTTTAGAGATAAACTTCAAATTGATATAAAACACATTTAAATTAAGATTGTAGCCAATTTTTTTTTATTTGAGAGATAATTTTATGACATTTATGTTTTAAAAATAATATCCGGCATATGTCCACCACGACTAGCTCTGAGGAACCGCATTCGACCAGACCAATTTTGGACCACTTCTTCGAGTAATTCAGGCCTTATTTCATATAATAATTTGTTGCCTTTTTTAAAGGTAGCTTCATAATGCTTCTCTCATGGAAGTCTTGGTCCTTATTGGCGAAAACCTCTAGTAATCGATTTGCACAATCTTCTTTTGATGCCAATTTCTTATAACTCAGGAAGTTTTGCAATGCGAGAAAAAGATGGTAATCGCTTGGTGCCAGGTCCGAACTATATGGTTGATGCTTTAGAACTGGCTTAATCATATTCTACATTTGAACTGCTACTGTGTGAAAGCTTATATAGGTTCTTATGTATGTATTGGCAGGTATTAAAGGAAGTGGGACTACAAGTAGAATAGTATTTATTAGGGTATTATGAATTAAGTGGAGAGATAACGTCGATGGTAATAAAAGTTATTGAGGTAGTCCTTGGTTTTCTCAAATTCATGAAAATATTCAATAGCGGAATCGAAACCAAAATTGCGCGTAATTAGCTGTTACATTATCGGAATCATAAACATCATTCAGAAATTCAGCCGCCTGACTTTTGACATTTTCGCCTTCATCAAAGAAAAACTGTAAAATGTACTGACTTTTCTCTTTATTGATTTCCTTTTTTAACACTCTCTAACTCACAACTGCATGGACCAAACAAAAAAATAACAAGAGAATTTTTTTAGTGTAAAATATCACCTTAAGTTTTTAAGGTGACAAACAATTCCAGACTTATGCTCGTTCGAGAATAAGTCTGAAATTGTTTGATCGATACTTCACGAGATATAGATCACTACAGCCATTTATCGCAAAAATAATGGATTTTTTCTCCAATCTTATATGAGCTATTATACGTATTTCAATGTTGTTGCCAATGATCGGACAGCTCTGACATTAGAGAATTGAAGACAATTACAAAATCAAAACATAACCTTTAAGAGAAAATTCAGAACAAAAAGCTACCCGCTGTTTTCGCCTGTCATAACTTTGAAATCCAAAATTTCATTTCAAGGTAAAAACAGACGTATCACAAAAGCATTCGAATTCATCTTCTAAAAATTTCTGCTCATGCTCCAAATCTTTTCTTTATTCTTTAAATTTCGAGTATTAGTCACGCATGGAGAATAAGACCGCATTATTTCAAAGGGAGATAAAAACTAAAGAAAATAAAATTCTAGGTATGGAAAATTTTCTTTATCATCGATATCACCTGTAAATTTTTGTAGTCAATTAAGAATCATTACTTCATATTGCATTCATATGTCTAGATAAGATTACAGAACTTCCAAATATTATTTAAGTGGAGGACCACTGGAATCGTGTTCAGAATAGTTAGGATGATTATTAAATGCTTAGGTGAGTTCGTGTGAAGTGGCTTGTAGCATAGCTTTCTGATTTTTCTTCCTGTGATAATGCTTCACGTACCAAGTCTTTATTTCATTCTAGGGGTTCATTTTTATCTAAATCTTTCGAAGAAAAGCGGTTCAATGTCAAAGGGAATATAGTCTATACAATTATTTATTGTGGAAACTACTTATGGTATAAAATTATTTATGTCCTTATGTTAGAAAATTATAGGTCTGCGATGATCGTCGGCTGTGTTTCATAAACTTGGTTTTTAAGATAACCTCACAGAAAACATCCAACGGCGTGAGATCTGGCGATCTAGCTGGCCACTTAATAGTACCTCTTCGTCCTATCCATTTATTGGGGAAGATTGCGTTTAAGTAAGTTCTGACCATTGAAGCATAATGGGGTGGGGCTTCATCCTGCTGGAACCATACATTTTCATTCTGTAGGCTTGGACCTATTGCATTAGGAAATAATTTGACTAGTTTAGGAACTACTTCGTTTTTAATCAAATTAGAAGTCCCATCTATAAATATACCTGCCAAACGTTCACCTTTTGAGGATACTGCGTATGTATCTCATGCATCCAATGAGGATTCGTCGTTGATCAATATCTACAATTTTGTCGGTTTACCTCCCTGTTTAATGTTAATTCATCAGAAAAACGGTTTGTACAAAAAACTATTTCATTTCTGTTCAGTTTAATCATCATTATTTCGATCTGGATAGTCCTCTGTTAGCTGCTGCACTAAAGTCATTTGATATGGATGAGGTGTTTCTTTGTGGAGATACCTAATGACAGTTGTATGACTTACATTATTTTCACCGGAAATTTGATATGTACTTGTCGTTGAATTCCTATGCAACACCTAACAAAATATCCAATTTCACAGTATCTTCAACGAACTGCGGTATTCTTTTTAATGGTTTGACATGTCCAAGTTCTCTGAATTGTGCATGAATTTTAGACACAGTACTCGTACCTTGTGAAATATCAGCCAACTTGAGGATACCTCTGGTTAAATGGTTTGCCACTTCAACTTGACTTTGGCAATTATCCCCGATCATCATTAGGATCTCAATTAGATAAGTCTCAGTTAAATGTAGGGTATTTTTTTTAGACTGAAACACAAGTTCACAACAAGTTGGACTCTGTGCATCCACCACATGGAAAATTTTGTGTAAAGATCTTGGTGTACACTCATACAAGATCCAACTGGTTCAAGAACTAAAGCCACTTGACCATAATAAGTGTCGTTTGTTTGCTGATTGAGCCCTGGAACAGCTTGAAGTTGATCCACTTTTTTAAATTGTGTTTTATGATGAAGCTCATTCACTTCTACAAGAAAAAGGTTTTCTATTAGGAATTTACTATTCCAATGTAAATATCAACACCGTAACATCTGACTGATAACAATTCACATTATTTGCAGATTTTCTTTAATTATCCGTATATGTAAATAGTCTTTTATATGTTCGTGACAAATAACCAAGATAGTTCAAAATTTTCTGTATTTAGGTTTTTCAAAAAATACCATTATTTAACGCGTGATAAATAATTATTTTCATTATTTAACCCGGTATTATTCATAATAGATCATACATAATATACTTCGTTTAAACCAGGTTGTGAAGGAGCTTCAATAAATATAAAGATGTTCCATTCAAAATATAGAGAGAGGATGGTCAGTGCGGTATATTTAAATTTATACTTAAAAAGCGCACCATTGAATTCAAAACTTTACGTAGTGTTTTTTATAATTTCCCAACCTAAGGACACATATAATTTCATTCCGTAAGCGGTTTCCACACTGTATAATCTGAAAAGACTATTTAAGTTTTGTGTGCTGATATAATCAAAATTTCCACGTCTTGCAATCTTTAAGTTCGTCAACAGTACAAGATCTGGTAATATTTCTACTAGAAATTCATAATATAAAGGTGCTTTTGAAGTTGAGACCTTTTTAACGATTCAACAAAATGAACCGTTCCAACAAAAATTGTTATTATTATTAGTACCGCGCTATAGAGAGCTATTTAGAACAATTTTTTGTTTTAGCTTGTGTTCTCTGCCTCACTGTAATCGTGAGGTGCGATGTGGTGATTTCAGGAGATCGCCAATCGAAATTAGTAACCACATATGTCCCAAATGATGGATTTCTTCTGGATCTCATTGTCGGTAAGTTATCGCTCACTTGTTTCGAACGGAATAATGAATGAGACTTATTTAGGGTCTTTGATGAAATAGCTGATGAAAAACGCTTTAATAAAGAACGTTTACTATGAGTTTTTATTGCTTCTTTTACTTGATAATAGCTTGGGGAAAAAAATGCACCATTTTTTCGGTAGATAGTGATCGATATCTCGTCAAGTATCGTTCAAACAATTTCAGATTTATACTCGTTGCGAAGGTAACATTTCACACTGGAAACATTTCTGTGTTGTTTTTTGTTTGGTCCATTCAGATGTAAGTTACTGGTCGTTAAAAATGGAAGGCAACAAGGAGAAAATTCGGTAAATATTACAGTTTTTTTCATAAAGACGAAACTACAAGCCAGGTGGCTAAAATTGTGAATGGTATTTATGGCCCCGATACTGTAACAGCTAGTTACGCACAATTTGGTTTCGTCGATTCAATTAAGATATTTTTGATGTTAAAGATGCACCTCGCACAGGAAATAATCAAAGTTGACCGGCTTAGTGGTCGTAGCATCGCCTAAGAGCTAAAAATCCGCCATAAAACAGTTGTACGCCATTTGCCAAAAGCTGGATTCAAAAAGAAGTTCGATGTTTGGGGTATCACATTAGTTAACACCAGAAAACATATATTTGAAACTGAATAACCGAATTTGAATATTAAAACAAATTGAAATATGTTTATCTTCTACAATTTTAATTTCAAAAAAATTTTTATTCAAAAAACTTTTAGAAATAAATTTATGACTAACAAGCACCGCTTACATTTAATAGACGTATATAATCAAAACTCAATATATAATGTCAAATGGAATAAATAACCTCACAAATATACGAAAGTAATTAAAATTAATGAATAATTATTTAAAGGAGACAAAATTTTTTGTTTCTGGTCTTACTGTTAAGAACACTCATTTGCCTTTTAAAAACATGAACACACTTAAAGGACTTCTCTAAGAATATAATTTACTTGAAATATTTAATATATTTGAATATTCGAATAAATTATTTCAAAAATCTCTAAAACATGTGCACTATATCTTCAAAAAACAAATGTAATTCTAGACAATCCCGTCTTCAGTCCTCTTTTAACATTCCAAATATCAAAATCAAAAACATAACCTATATCACTCACGTGTTAAAAGACTTAAGCTTCGAACTACAGATCAACTATATAATTCAAGATTGATCTATGTTCTAACAAAATCAAAGAACATTGTAAGTTATTTTAAGGTTTATTTAAATTCATTGACATTCTATAATGAGATTTGTTGAAGCCAAAATATAATCATATACTATATATAAAATAAAATAGAAAGGCCTTTTACTTGATAGAAGAAATATAACAAAATTTGAATATTAAAACAAATTGAAATATGTTTATCTTCTACAATTTTAATTTCAAAAAAATTTTTATTCAAAAAACTTTTAGAAATAAATTTATGTCTAACAAGCACCGCTTACATTCAATAGACGTATATAATCAAAACTCAATATAATAATAATAATAATAATAATAATGTTTATTCAAAGCAATCATATAAATAAACATATATAATGTCAAATGGAATAAATAACCTCACAGATATACGAAAGTAATTAAAATTAATAAATAAATATTTAAAGGAGACAATATATTAAATATTTCAAATAAATTATATTCTTTGAGAAGTCCTTTAAGTGTGTTCATGTTTTTAAAAGGCAAATGGTGTTCTTAACGGTAAGACCAGAAACAAAATTTTGTCTCCTTTGAATATTTATTTATTAATTTTAATTACTTTCGTATATCTGTTGGGTTATTTATTCCATTAGACATTATATATTGAGTTTTGATTATATACGTCTATTAAATGTAAGCGGTGCTTGTTAGACATAAATTTATTTCTAAAAGTTTTTTGAATAAAAATTTTTTTGAAATTAAAATTGTAGAAGATAAACATATTTCAATTTGTTTTAATATTCAAATTTTGTTATATTTCTTCTATCAAGTAAAAGGCTTTTCTATTTTACTGAATAACTGAATTGAAGATTTTATCCTTCTGTATTATTCAAACAACATGAGGAAACAATCACGCTATATGTATGTTAGTTTTGTTACTTTATTCCTTTGTTGTATTCATGGTAATTTCTTCTGAATTACAGATCTTTGAGAAAGGTAAAAAGCTTTACCGAAAGCTTGGATAATGTAAAAGTGTTTTACTAATCCTTTTAGACCGAATATCCTAAAAACTTAAGTAACAATTTCCTAGACTTAAATATCATAATATTAAATAATTCACATGAATTCAGCATATTTCACAAACCTACACATAAAGATATCACTATACATAAAACTTCTAATAATCTCTTCAATCAAAAATGTCAGCCTCTACTAGCTTTATTCATAGTTTACTGAAATTACCGATGAACCCGCAGAATTTTTCCAAAGAACTCAATATAATCAAAAAAATTTAAAAATGGTTTCAACCCAACCCTAATAGATAAAATGATGAACAATAAACAAAGAAATATGACATTAACTGACGTCTATCCTACTACAAAAGATCCCAATCCAAAAAAAATCATACAAATTTCATATATAAATAGAATATCGGAAGATATTGCCAATTATAAAATAAAAATTTTAATTATGCAGCAGTTTTCAGAACCATTAATAATAACATAGACAAATACAATAAAAATATACAGTGTGGTCCAACTTAACACCTCGATTTTCCAACTTTAAAATGAAAATGTGGAAAATCGCTCGGACCCGTCAATTTCTGAGTCGAGAGAAAACAACTTTTCCGCTCTTGAGGTGTGTTGCGATACCCCATTTTGAAGATCTTATCTAGTACTCTCTGATCCTGAGATTTTGCTTTAAAATTTTCATCGATAACGAAATGACAGGTAAAATAGTGAAAGAGTACTTACTTTTGTGATTAGTTTACTAAATGCTGGAAATGGGCACCATTCACTTCCATGCAGTGATGTAAGTTTTGCTGAAAACGTTCACGTACGTTACTCAAGATTTCTGGTGTAATTTGACGGCATTTTCATAAATTTTTGGATCTTCATGTACCGTATTATTATTCAAATCATGTATCGGCTGTTTTGTTTAGGGTGATAGAAACTTAAATTGATATAAAATACATTTTACTTAAGATTGAACTTGACTTAAGATTTTTTATTTAAAAGATAATTTTATGACATTTATGTTTTCAAGATAATTTCCAGCATACTATATGTGAATTACTATGTTAACAACAATAATCGCGATAATCTTGTGCCTAAAGGACACAAGCAACAAGGTTGACTATCAGATTGATAATGCAAATCTCAGACTGAAAGGCTACAACTGACAAGGGTGACTATCATAATGTAAAAATTTACAGTGCATTTCTCCTAACAAAAAAAAGAAATATGTCTACCACGACTAGTTCTGAGGAACCGCATTCGACCAGACTAATTTTGGACCACTTTTTCAAGTAATTCAGGCCTTATTTCATCAATAACACGAGTTATGTTGGCTTCCAAAGCGTCTATTGTTTCTGGTTTATCAGCATAAAACAATGACTTGACGTAACCCCAAAGAAAATAATCCAGTGCAGTTATGTGGCATGATCTTGGAGGCCAATTAATTGGATAATTTCTCGAAAAAATGTTATCGCCAATTTTTTTTTCAATAAATCAATTGTTACGGTAGCAGCATGAGGTTTAGTACCATCTTGTTGGAATCAAAATACTTCTGGGTCGATACCATCTTCGATCTGTAACGAGCACCATTCACTGTAACATTAGCTCTAGTATAGTTTTTAAAGAAATATGGACCGATGATGCCTCCAGCGTGTAGAGCAAACCTTACAGTGCATTTTTCAGGATGCAACGAAACCTGCAGAACTTCTTGAGGATTGTTTTCACTCCATATACGGCAATTTTGCTTGTTTACATATCCGTTTAACCAGAAATAAGCTTCATCACTAAACACAATTTAACGATAAGAAATTGGATCAACTTCAAGCTGTTCTATGGTCCAATCAGCAAATAAACGACGCTTATTATGGTCAAGTGGCTTCAGTTCCTGAACCAGGTGAATTCTACCAGAATAGTTATTGGCTATTTGAGGAAGGCCTCTTTTCAAAGTGACTACCAAGCAGTCTCCACAGTCCACCCCTAGAGGTAGAAAGTGTGATAAGGATTACGCCATATCATCGCGCGTGGCGAGAACCCCTCCGAAGAGATGAACCCACCAGCTTCCAGTTTGGGCCCCGACTCGAAAGCCAGAACCGTCTGACTGGTAGCAGCGAAGCACTATCCAACCTCTACTGGCTCAGCAGGTCAGTACCCGAGTTGTTGGTTTGAGACGAAACTCACCCGCCGGAGGGAATTCTTATCCATCCACCCGAACGCAGTCCCATGAACTAAGATAAACTCAAAATTGACGACTACAAATGATCCGGTACGAGCACCGTCTAGCGGACTATACGTCCTGACCCACCGAACCCATGTGAAGTCATTTGATTGATCCTAGCATCAAGCACTAATGGCGGAGCCATTTCGTCGAGATCCACAAACCCTAAATTGTTACGCACAGATCCAGGGGCCAGGACAGGCCGGTTGAACCGTCAAGTCCCGTTAAACCCAGAGTCGTTTCATGGGGGTCTGCGAACCGATAAATGAAATACCCCCCTAGTCCAGCATGCGGACTTTCAACCACTGCCCCCTCGAGTCCAACACCAATTGAAGTGGCCAGGTGGTACAAGTAACACCTGTGGGCAAGACCACCCCCCCGAGGTAAAGCAGTATGCTACATAACGCACTCGCCCATTACACAGAATCCGGAGATTTATACTGGGATAGGGTAGAGTACGCCAGTTTTAAGGGAGAAGCCCTGTGCTGCGACAGACTCCCTTGTCACTGAGTTAATCAACCAGCTCAGCCCTCCATTTCACCTGAGTAAAACTAGGGCCCCATTCGGAGATCTTTCACCATACAGGTCCAGTGACTGGCGCGAAATGGCATTACGTTAGACACCAAGACTTAACCCTCCAATTCGCCGGGACGAATCTAGGGTCCTAGTCAAGAGAGCGCCCCCATCACGTCAAGATCTAATGCCTGGGGAGCGAGTTCTTGAACCAGGTGAATTCTACCAGAATAGTTATTGGCTATTTGAGGCATGGCCTCTTTTCCAAGTGACTACCAAGCAGTCTCCACAGTCCACCCAGAGGTAGAAAGTGTGATAAGGATTACGCCATATCATCGCGCGTGGCGAGAACCCCTCCGAAGAGATGAACCCACCAGCTTCCAGTTTGGGCCCCGACTCGAAAGCCAGAACCGTCTGACTGGTAGCAGCGAAAGCACTATCCAACCTCTACTGGCTCTGCAGGTCAGTACCCGAGTTGTTTGAGACGCAACTCACCCGCCGGAGGGAATTCTTATCCATCCACCCGAACGCAGTCCCAAGAACTAAGATAAACTCAAGATTGACGACTACAATTGATCCTGGTACGAGCACCGTCTAGCGGACTATACGTCCTGACCCACCGAACCCATGTGAAGTCATTTGATTGATCCTGGCGTCAAGCACTAATGGCGGAGCCATTTCGTCGAGATCCACAAACCCTAAATAGTTACGCACAGATCCAGGGGCCAGGACAGGCCGGTCGAACCGTCAAGTCCCGTTAAACCCCGAGTCGTTTCATGAGAATATCCCGAAAATGGGGGTCTGCGAACAGATAAATGAAATACCCCCCTAGTCCAGCATGCGGACTTTCAACCACTGCCCCCTCGAGTCCAACACCAAGTGGGGTGGCCAGGTGGTACAAGTAACACCTGAGGGCAAGTCCACCCCCCCGAGGTAACGCAGTATGCTACATAACGCACTCGGCCATTACACAGAATCCGGAGATTTATACTGCGATAGGGTAGAGTACGCCAGTTTTAAGGGAGAAGCCCTGTGCTGCGACAGACTCCCTTGTCACTGAGTTAATCAACCGGCTCAGCCCTCCATTTCACCTGAGTAAAACTAGGGCCCCATTCGGAGATCTTCCACCATACAGGTCCAGTGACTGGCGCGAATTGGCATTACGTTAGACACCAAGACTTAACCCTCCAATTCGTCGGGACGAATTTAGGGTCCTAGTCAGGAGAGCGCCCCCATCACGTCAAGATCTAATGCCTGGGGGGCGAGTTCTTGAACCAGTCGGATCTTGTATGGGCGTAGTCAAAGATCTTTACGGAAAATTTTCCATGTGGTGCATGCACAGAGTCCAACTTGTTGTGAACGCCGACGAATAGACAAATCAGGATCATCATTAACTGTATGACTTACAGCAGCAATATTTTCTTCTGTACGTACAGTTCTTCGTCTTGTTGTTGTTGTTGCATCGAGTAGAGAAAATGTTGTCCGAAATCTATGGATAGTTCGACGAATAAAGTGCTTTGATGAACGATCATGTAAACCATAAATTTCACGAAGTACTTTATGAGTTTAGCTAATAAAACACTGATTTTGAAAATAAATTCCATCAATTTGTTAACGTTACGGCGTGAGTCTTTCCATGATAATTTGTCAATGCTTACTGAACAGAAATGTCAAAACAACATGGCTTCTACCTTCTGTCAAATCACAGTTATCCCTGTCGAAAGTTCATTCACTCTAAAAAAACACCCGATACTTATTTAGTGAAAAACTAATATTTCTTGAACTTCGCAAATATGAATAGTTTCTGTGATATGAGCGAACCAGATTTTTTCACTTTCGTCTTCTTCTAGGCAACGAAACGAAACTGTCCGGGCACATTGGAAGAAATATCACATTCAGCCCGAAAACCTGCCGGCAGAACTTGTGCTCATTCAAAGGTTCTCGTAATGTAACGCTGGCTATAACAATTCTGTACGACAGCTTCGTCCTAGACTGGTACAACTGGAACAGCCCCAACGTTTCCCACTTGGTTTTCAAGGATTGCTTCGATCTGAATAGCAGTAATGTTTCTTGGTATGGAGGACCAGAGGTGCTTCTTACAGCCTGGCCGATTGAAAAGTTGCAATTCAAGAATCGACCATATATTTCTTCGAAACTCGATAACGGAGCCGTTGTTGATCCCTATTGGTTGAATTCCAGAGGAGGTTTTATATGGGTTAATAGCACTGTCCCTCTGTTCGTGGATCAAAACAACGAAGAAGAGGATAAAGTATGCTTCAAGAGTGCAGTCAAAGAGCCGTATAGAAAGTCAAATGTAAGTATCCGAAACGGGGTATTCAATGGGGGCGGGTAGTTGTGGAATAAAACAAGACCTGTGTAAGGTATAAACGAAATCATTTTATATTTGAAAGATACGCGTATGCCATTCAATATGGAATATATCATCGCTCAAATGTCTGCCTTGATCACCCACAATTTCCTATGAACTCACTGACACACCTAGGTACCGAGGTGGTCTATGTATCGCATTACAAGCTACCCTAAATCCATGAGAAATGGCTGATAAAGTTTTTGACTGATGTGGCAAAGTCAGCAGCTGGTAACCAATCATATTCCAGATATATTCAAAAGGAGATTAATCAAACGATCTTGGAAATCAAACTGAACCAACCAAGTTGATATGATGTCAATCCATGAAGGCAATCGGTTCTCTGGCACCATGTTGTTTGGCATTATCTTGTTGAAACCCAGCATAGGTGTAGAAGATCTGCACAATATAGATATGCAACAGAATTCCATAAAATAACGCTCACTATATGGTGAAATTGTGAATTAAGTCTTTCACTATGTCATAGATCAACAAGACTATATGGATGGGACATTCACTGTAAAAAGTCTGAATCAAGTTTGTCGCTTTTTTTGTAGCGACTGGTGCATGAAACAAATCCAACTAAAGAAAACTGTATTACCAACTCACAAGAGAACTGCATTACCTCTGCTTTTAGAATACTGCATTATCGACGCTTGGCGCGAATATTTGAATCTTCTTTCAGTTTTTCTTTGGACTAAAATTAAACTAGTGTTCAGAAATTACTATGTTTTACTACCAAAACATTGAAATGCTTACATTCACAAAACTCTACAACAAATACATTTCAATTTTTTGGTAGTGAAACATAGTAATTTCTGAACAATTGTTTTAATTTTAACCATAGGAAAAACTGAAAGAAGATTCAAATATTCGTTTCAATCTTCAAACTCACTATTTGAATAACAGATACATGTTTGAACTATAATTATTTATTCATTATAAAAAATAGAAACTATTAAATAAAAAAAGAGATGAAATTAACATGTTTTTACAATATTTTTTCTTGTCCAACGCACATTCATGCTGTAGTATAACGCGTGAAGATTTACTGCATATTCTGAAAACTTCTCTTATCGACAGACCGGCTTCATACATGGGCTACATTTATTTATTCATTATTAGTTCTTAGATATTGTGCCGTAATGAGGGTCATTAATTTTTTTTCAGAATTTCCTGACTTACAATATTGTTGCGAAAAACAATTCCAGGCAAGCTCATACACTTGCAGTTAACCGCTACCTTGGAAAACCAGAAGGTAAGTATCAAGAAAATTGGTATATTGGGGAGAAATAGGAACGAATAATTCCTGACAATGATGATGTTTTACTTAATTAAAAAAAAATGTATATGAGACAGTAATTTATTTCCACAAAAATGTTTGTACTAATACAACAATTTTTCACCACGATGTGACTTCTTCAGGTATTACATTGTACTGTCTGATGGTATTCAGTGTAACCGAGTTTAAATACATTGTTAGGTACGTGACCAAATAATGGAAGCACAAGCCATTAAATCTCTAGGTGTTTATTGGAGTTTGCCGCTAAAAATGCCATGGAAAAATATTCAGTAATGGGGACTTATTAACATCTGTTTGTTCATTCAAAAGGATTTTACGGGCATTATACCTGTTGATTTCAAGAAATTCTAAAAGTGTTAATCTAGAACTTTTGCTTTCAACGTGGATAATTTCATAATTATTGTTGAAATTATGCCTGAATTCCTTAAGATGATTAGCATATGTCGAATGTACAGAATTGGATATATAACTCCTTTGGTGTTCTTGGACACGTTTCTTGAATGATCTACCAGTCTGACCAATGTATACTAAAGGGCAATCTTTGAAAGTCAACTTGTAGACTCCGTGGAAATAAATTACTGTCTCATATACATTTTTTTTTAATGAAAATGAGTTTCCACCAAGTAAAGACCGAATCTATCAAATATGTTTTACTTAAATAAAATAGAAAGGCTTTTTACTTGATAGAAGAAATATAACAAAATTTGAATATCAAAACAAATTGAAATATGTTTATCTTCTACAATTTTAATTTCCAAAAGAATTTTTTATTCAAAAAACTTTTAGAATTAAATTAATGTCTAAAACAAGCACCGCTCACATTTAATAGACGTTTATAATCAAAACTCAATCTACAATGTCAAATGAAATAAATAACCCAACAGATATACGAAAGTAATTAAAATTAATAAATAAATATTCAAAGGAGACAAAATTTTGTTTCTGGTTTTATCTTTAAAAAATACTACTTGCCTTATAAAAACATGAACACACTTGAAGGACTTCCCAAAGAATATAATTTATTTGAAATATTTAATATATTTAAATATTCGAACAAATTATTTCAAGAATCTCTAAAAAATGTGCACTATATCTTCAGAAAACAAATATAATTCTAGATAATCCCGTCTTCAGCCCTTTTTCAATATTACAAATATCAAAATCAAAAACATAACCTACATCACTCACGTGTTAAAAGACTTAAGCTTCGAACTACAGATCAACTATATATTCAAGATTGATCTATGTTCTAACAAAATCAAAGAACAAAGTGAGTTATTTTAAGGTTTACTTAAATTCATTGACATTCTATAATGAGATTTACTGAAGCCAAAATATAATTATATATTATATATAAAATAAAATAGAAAGGCTTTTTACTTGATGATTTAATTCTAAAAGTTTTTTGAATAAAAAATTCTTTTGGAAATTAAAATTGTAGAAGATAAACATATTTCAATTTGTTTTGATATTCAAATTTTTTTATGTTTTACTTAGTTTGAAAATGATTCAAGAAACTGGTTTCACGCAAATCACTTAGTGGAAATTTTCTAAATTCATTATTTATTCTTGTTGTTGACATATGTTTCGAATTTTTTAAATCCGTTTTCAAAACTGTCTTGACTGTTATGATTGTGATCAACAAAATTAAATTTAACAAAAACATCATGAGGATATTGTGATAGTTTCAAAGAAACTAGTTAAAGTATACTTGGTTTTTTCCATAAAGTTCGCTGACATTTTCTTTTATTTCTCCTTCTTCATTTATACTAACAGGCCTTCCGGACTTGCGGATGGTCAGGGAACCGATTTGGACAACTTGGGGTAAGTACAAAGCCGACATCAATGACAGCAGTGTACGAGATTTTCTCAAAAATATCCTCAGACACAATTTCACGAAAGGGCAGATAGAAATTGATGACAAATGGGAGGTAATTTCACTCAACTTTCATAGTGACTAGAATCACTCAAATATATCTTTTTTCAGACTTGCTATGGGGACAAGTTCTTCGATACCACGTCGAGGTTCCGATCAATCAACGAAACGGTGAAGATGATACACGATAACGGTATGAGGGCAACTTTATGGACTCATCCCTTCGTGAATACAAATTGCACCCCAGTTGCAGAAGGAATTAGGAGAGGTTTGTTTATAAATTTTTCTTCGAATCGCTCTTTGCTTTGTATCAATTTAAACTCATTGAAACGATAAATTAAATAATTGAAAACGCCACATTTGAGCTTTTCAAATTATACAAATGGTGTAAATTTCGCGAAAACAATTCTAAATTTAAAATTAATGCGAATTTTGAAAACCCACACTATATACAGAATGTCTCAAAAGTCGACGTAGTAGTTTAAACGTTAGAGTGATAAGCGGAGGTTCCTCTTCGTTAAGGGTTAACATCTTGGCGAGGAAGAAATTTTCGCGTTAGGAAGATGGGGCACTATTTCACTGTTAGGTCAAAAACTAACAGTCTGTGTCTGAGCATTCGTAAGGACACAGTAACATAGCTCAATCAGAACACAACTGATCTCCTAATTCACACAGGCTACAACTTCTGAGGAATTTTCACAATCTAGTATTTTCAGGATAACATATAAAAAAGAAGTGATTCAACTAGTATGTTTGTGAGTTGTAGTTAACGAAAACTATTGTAAAAGGGTTTATTACGGCGAAGGAAGTCAGTTTCAATATGTCAAATATAATTAAATAATGCCTTTGAAACGCTATTTTTGTCGACATATAGAGATAACATAAATAGAGATTATTACTTCATAGAAAGTATAAAAAATTATTTAAATATTTTAATATTAGCCTTCTACATATTTAATTTCAAAAAATCATATTTAATAATTATAACTTCAGGAATTAAATTAAAATAATATCATATGAGTACCACTTATATCAAACGACATATAAAATAAACATTCATTGTAAGACATCCAAATGATATAACAAAATCCAATAAATAAAAATTGTTAACCAAATTCCTATAATTTAAATATTTTGAATAGACAAAATTTTGTTTCTGCTGATCAATCTTATGAAAACAAATATCTTTCAAAAATGTTTAACATAATCTTAAGAATTTCATCATAAAACTATCTTACTTAGAATATTCAATATTATTGAATATCTAACTAAGTTACTTTCTATAAAATCTCTAGATATGTAAAAACATTACTGAAAAACAAGTTTTAAGAGAGACTATGCTTCGTCAGTATTCAAATAATTCATATTCAATGAAATATAACATCAATCAACAACAATTTGTAGTTAACCTTACACTACATATAAAAATTTTTCAGTATTCATTTACCAGAAGTTTTCTAAATTGTTGAAGGGTGAGTATTTGTTGTTGATTCATGTTATATTTTATTGAATATGAATAATTTGAATACTGACGAAGCAAAGTCTCTCTTAAAACTTGTTTTTCAGTAATATTTTTACATATCTTGAGATTTTATAGAAAGTAACTTAGTAGGATATCCAATAATATTGAATATTCTAAGTAAGATAGTTTTATGATGAAATTCTTAAGATTATGTTAAACATTTTTGAAAGATATTTGTTTTCATAAGATTGATCAGCAGAAACAAAATTTTGTCTATTCAAAATATTTAATTTAAAGGATTTTGGTTAACAATTTTTATTTATTGGATTTTTTTCTATCATTTAGATGTCTTGTAATGAATGTTTATTTTATTTGTTGTTTAATATAAGTGGTACTTATATGACATTATTTTAATTTAAATCCTAAAGTTATAATTATTAAATATAATTTTTTTAAATTAAATATGTAGAAGGCTAATATTAAAATATTTAAATAATGACATATAGAGATATTATACATTGCACGGCATCCAAAAGAGATTAAATAATCCAAGGAAAATATATAATATTCATCGAAATTACCAAGCACCCTTTAGCCCATGCAGTAAAACATTTGATTCTCAGTATAAATTAGAAAAATCTGTGGAAAAAACTCTTTTAAAAAAGCTCATTCAGAAGATAATTTAAAAATATGCGGCACATCGTTAGAACATTGTTTGAAACTCCCATACATACTCTTATATTAACTTTTCTCAACGATAAATAATAACAATGAATAAAAAATACATCATATCCCCTCCCCCATACATACGCCATGAGGCCAGAACAAAGAAATCGACTGTTAAAGATTAACCTCAAACATTTGCCACATCTTTTTTTAATTGTTCAATTGTTGAGTTAATTACAGTAAATAACCAAAAAAACTTATACTTTTTTAGAATCTTCGGAAGGATTATGAGATTCCTTTATTCAATCGAGAGGATAATACTCAATTATTAAAATACATCACAATTGTAATATTCAAATAAATTAATTCGGCTGATCTGTACCAAAAATTATTGATAAGGAGTATGAGCTATGGTAATAGAAAGTTCTAGAAATCGAGACAGTGTAACATACATCTGTATAACAATTCTATACTCAAACAAACTCGCTATACACAGAGGCTCTAAGGTATTAATAATACACTAGCGCTATCTAGAGTATGCAAAATATATACAAGACATACCTTTGCGAGTTAATTCAAGTGAAGAAATGTGTTCTTGATATTTTCACGTTTCTAACGCAGCAAAAACATTCATCATGCTCAAATCAGGCCATAATTTTCCGTAATGCTAATTACTAGCAGTTGTTTCTGCGTTGGTAAGGTGACAATATCGAGAATACATTTCTTTACTTGAATTAACTCGCAAAGGTATGTATTGTATGTATTTTGCATACTCTAGATGGCGCTAAAGTATTTTTAATACCTTAGAGTCTCTGTGTATAGCGAATAACTATACTTGACAGATTTGGAGTCACTAGCATACATTGTACTGACGAAAACCTCTGCAATTAGCCTCTGTGATCTACAAAACCTTATCGAGTTTGTTCCAGTATCGAATTGTTATACAGATGTATGTTACACTGTCTCGATTTCTAGATCTTTCTATTACCATAGCTCATACTCCTTATCAATGATTTTTGGTCTGATTTGAGCATGAGGAAAGTCTTTTCTGCGTTGGTAACGTGAAAATATCGAGAATACATTTCTTTACTTGAATTAACTCGCAAAGTTATGTCTATTATATATTTTGCATACTCTAGATGGCGCTAGTGTATTACTAATATCTTATAATCTCTATGTATGTTACGGTATTTCAGAAAATCCTAAGTAACATAAAGAGAAAATTTCTTCAATTTTCAGGTTTCTTTGTGAACAGTTCAACAGGAAACCCAGTGACTTCTTGGTGGAACGGCGATGCCTACGTGATTGATTTCACCAACCCGTCGGCAGCTGAGTGGTTTGTGGACAGCCTGATGAAAATTCATTATAAACATGGTATCGATGGTTTCAAATGCGATGCTGGTGAAAGCGATTGGCTTCCATCTGTAAGTGCAGTTTTTATATTAATTTATATACTGTCAATATTACGTGCAATCATCCTATCAATTCAAAGTTTGATACCGGGAAATTGATCTAGATATAGCTCAATTACACTCAGAGGTAGGAAGCAGGAAAATGAGCTGAGAAATGGACAACGTTAAAATGTAATCATTTCACTTCTCATGTCTATACCACTGCTACTCGCGCTGCCCAAGGCTCTCCGAATTGGCGGTTTTTCGTGCGGAAATCAAAGGGCCGGCAGTGCGAGCGGCAGTGTGTGATTACATTCAGCTTAGGTTCGGTCCTCCGAAAACGGAAAATTCGTACCTACGTTGTTATTTGCCTATTTTTTTGGTAAATTTCTTTTGTGTGCATTGGTTATATCTTAGAAGGAAAGTTCGGCTTGAACTGGCATTTGCCATTGCATATTGAACACGTTAACACATAAACTCGTGATTAAGAATATAAGTTGTGGGCCATTTAAAATTTGCATTTTGAACGGATATAAATAAAAAACTCTAGAGTTTATTATTTCAAAGTTATGAGTCTATTGGAAAGGTCGAACATTGCCATTTACGACTGAAGAACAATATCATTAAATGACCACCAAGACTTGCTGGAGTACTCCACCCGATCAACCCAATTTTTCAGTATATTGTCAATTGTTTGGGGCTCAAGCTAAAAATGGCAACTTCGATTTCGTGTTTCGAGGCATCAATCGTTTGTGGATGGTTAACGTAACACTTATTCTTAATCGATCGCCATCAAAAATAATTCTCAGAGGGTCATGGCTAAAGATGATTTTTCTGGGAAAATGCTCATCTTCGACCATGCCATAATTAGCCCATTGAGCAGAGTGGGAACGCATCAGATGATCACCAGGCTTTACTTCTTGAACTAGTTGAACTTTGTAACGGGTTGTTTTATCAAATTACGATGCAGTTTCCATGAAAAATTCCAGGAATTAAATTAATTAATTTAATTTAATTCCTGAAGTTATAATTATTAAATATAATTTTTTGAAATTAAATATGTAGAAGGCTAATATTAAAAGATTTTATATACCTTCTATCAAGTATTAACCTCTATTTATGTTATTTTATTCATAATATATAATTATTTGGTTTCCTTAACATTCTTTATACAGATAGTCCTTGTGCTATAACAGAGGCCGTTAAATTGTCTTTCAATCTTTTAGATCAAGGGTAAACCACAGAATTATTTATTTGTAGTCAACATTACACTCCATTTAAATTTTTCAGTATTTATTTACCAGAAGTTTTCTAAATTGTTGAAGGGTGAGTAAATATTTGTTGTTGATTGATGTTATATTTTATTGAATATGAATTATTTGAGTACTGATGAAGCAAAGTCTGTCTTAAAACTTGTTTTTCAGTAATGTTTTTACATATCTTGAGATTTTATAGAAAGTAACTTAGTTAGATATACAATAATATTGAATATTCTAAGTAAGATAGTTTTATGATGAAATTCTTAAGATTATGTTAAACATTTTTGAAAGATATTTGTTTTCATAAGATTGATCAGCAGAAACAAAATTTTGTCAACTCAAAATATTCAATTTATAGTTTGGTTAACAATTTCTATTTATTGGATTCTGTTATATCATTTGGATGTATGTAGAAAATGTAAACAAGTAGAAAATGTAAACAAGTGTTTTATTTTAGAATGACAATCATTTGGATGTCTTATAATGAATGTTTATTTTATATGTCGTTTGATACAAGTGGTACTTATATGACATCAATTTAATTTAATTCCTGAAGTGATAATTATTAAATATAATTTTTCGAAATTAAATATGTAGAAGGCAATATTAAAATATTTAAAATTTGAATATTAAAACAGATTTAATCTGTTGTCTTCTACAATTTTAATTTCAAAAAATTCTTTGAAGAAACTTTAAGAATTAAATTAATGTCTTTATAAGCACTGCTCATATTTAATAGACGTCAAAATTCATCATACAATATCAAACGGAATTGAGAAAAACCAACAAATATAATTTAATTGATTTTATTATTTTTTATATGTAAAGTTGAACTGATCTTATCGTAACTTTAATTATTTCTTGAGGATGTGCTACATGTTTTGAGATTTTTTGAAGTAATTTGTTTAAATATATTGAATATTTCAAATAAATTAGTTTTTGAGAAGTTCTTGAAATTATGTTTCATATTTTTGAGAAAGAGTTATTTTTCATTAATATAGGATCATAAAACAATACATTTTGTAACAAACAGGGCTTCGTACGTTTGTCTGAAGAGTTCAGTACGCATGCCTGGAACGAAACAAAAAATGTTTGCTTATTTATATTTTAATTTCAATTGACAATTTATATTCGTTGGTTTTTATTAATTCAATTTGATATTGTATGATGAATTTTGATTTTATACGTCTATTAAATATGAGCAGTGCTTATAAAGACATTAATTTAATTCTTAAAGTTTCTTCAAAGAATTTTTTGAAATTAAAATTGTAGAAGACAACAGATTAAATCTGTTTTAATATTCAAATTTTGTAATAATCCTTAATAAATAAATCCTTAATAAATTAAATAAGATTCTAATAATTCCTAGTTTTGTGGCAGGCGATTGAAGCACTCGACGAAAAATTGCAGAATTTAAACGGATTATTAAAAAAACAACATTGTACATTAGCCGATATGAAATATTCGTACTATATATCTCCCTTTCAGTAAGAGAAAATCATTGATGTGTGATATTATTTTGATTCAGGTGAATAAATTGTGCTTGCCGAACCTAAACGACATCTCTAGAAAGGCTCGTCTCTTACGAAGAGAGATGAATGGCAAAATTTGAGTTGCCTCCTGTGAGGTTTGTACTCACGACCCCTGGTTTACGAGACCAGTTCTCTACCACTGAGCTAAAGAGGCTCGTTATTTAGGAAAAGACAAAATAAGTCGCGAAACGTCATTTTCTCATGAAAACATTTGAATATAAACATTAGTAATTGAACTACAAGAATATTATAGGTATCTCAGTCAAACTACTATTAGTGTTTTTATAACGATGTACAATATAAAAAATTCTTTTTTAATATTCAGCCATGGCTATTTCAAGCATAAAATTTACTGGATAATTATGATGATATTTCTAGTTACCAGTAAAATTACGAGTTTATGTTCTGGTCTGATGAATTTCAACACTTTTATAGAAGAAAAATGATATAAACTTCGTACAAATAACGAAATTAGAGAAAAATAATTGACATTTCCGGTATATTCTTCTGAATGACCATAAAAAATAGTAAGATATAATGGAATTATATAAATTGTTAGAAAATCCTTCTCTAAGTCTACAACTCTTGCAAATACTAATTCGAATCATTAATTACGAATTCAATTTTTTTTGCGGAAAATTATCACGTGTGCAAGCTTGTTCGTCTACTCAGTGTCCAACTTTAGGCATAATAATTTGCAAAATGATGAGCTATCCGGTATTATCGAGTACTCTTAAGATAGTCAAGTCAACAAGTGCCTTTTGGGTCAACTTTTTTCAGCAGTCTCTCTCTTTATTATTTTTTTTTAAATAAAAAAAAATAATGTCTGTATTTGTGGCAGTAAGAAGAATAGGGAAAAAAATATAAAGTAAAAATTTATTAGGAGTACATATAAGTTTCCGCCGTTTTATTGTAGATGGTGCGGCACGGAGATTCGGTTAGCTTTCGCAGATGATAACCGGCTTAAAAAAAAATTGGACCTTCAAGAACAACATAACCTATTAATATCATTGATTTTATATTGGAAAAATATAATTTTTATAAGTTGAAAATGTCAAAATTTGAGCCAAGTAAGCGTCATTTGCGGGAAATATTAGTTTACTTCTTTAATTTAAAGAAATCTGCTGCTGAGGCGCATCAATTGCTCGTAGAAGCATATGGTGAGGGTGCTTTGAGTGAGAGGACGTGTCGAGAGTGGTTTCAAAAGTTTAAAAACGATGATTTCGACGTAGAAAACAAAGATCGCAGTGGAAGGCCAAAAATTTACGAGGATGCAGAATTGGAGGAATTATTGGAGGAAGATTAATCTCAAACACAAAAAGAACTTGCTCTAACATTAGAAGTCACTCAGCAAGCAGTCTCACATCGTCTTCTATAATAAATATTAATTTTGTGTTAATATACGGCGGAAACTTATTTGTATTCCTAATAACTTATGAGGGTCGTGCCACTCAGTTACATACAAAGGCAATACACTTCAGTGAACCAATCTGGTCGAATTAATATAATTGAAGCAAACATACAAGAATGAAAAGCGGCAGAAAAATTCCCCGTTCTGATTCCTTCACAATATGACACGTTACGTAACAGACATTTTCTCGTTATACGGCGACAAGCCTCTTTAGCTCAGTGGTAGAGCACTGGTCTCGTAAACCAGGGGTCGTGAGTTCAAACCTCACAGGAGGCAAACTAAGTTTTGGCATTCATCCTATTTGCTAAATGTGTCGCTCTGAAATGATTGTAGTGTACACTCTTCCCTACCCCAATTTAATGAATAAAACTCAAAGAGATACTAGGATAAATAAATCTTCAACACTGCAGTCTGAATATTCCTCTCTTAGAGAGAAAAAGAAAATTGGTCTTTCGCATCAAATAGCAATAAAGACAATAATTTGTTTTGCGGCTTAAAAGCGATCGTATTAGGAGCAAAAGTGAGAATATAGATGCTTTATTGTGAATTGTGAAGAATTGGCAATATGTTCAAAGTATTGCCACCATTTTTTCCCATCTTCCTGGCAATTGACGGATGCCATCGCGAATAAAGACGCTATCCATACATCGATCCATTTTTTGACCTCATCGTAAGTGGCCATGTTGCATCGATCAGAACAGATGGTAATCGGAAGGAGCAAGGTCTTGGTTTTCTGACGGATGAAGTAAGATTAACTATTTGCACGTTTCTAAGTACGTTTTAACGGCGACATGCTGCAAAATAATTCTGTCGTAACTGTCTGCGTATTGCAGCCGTTTTTCTCGCAATAATCGTCATCGGTAGACCTCCTCTGTGATCCTTTCGTTCGATTATAACAGCTCATAAGACATTACACCTAGCTGGTCTTACCAAATACATAGCATGATCTTCTCGCCATGCATATTCGTCTTGACAGTTGATATATACGTTACGCTACGTTTTGAATTATCGTTATGCACCCACTTTTCATCATCAGTCACAATTCTATGCAAAAACACGTTTCTTTTCTGCCGTTGGAGAAGTTATTTACACATGAAATAACAGCGTCCGACGTCTCTTGGCTTCAGTTCATACGTCACCCAATTTCCTACCTTTGGGATCATTAATTTTGCTTTTAAGCGATGAAGAATGACTGATTGAGTGACTCCAAGAGTTTTTGCGAGTTCCTCTTGCGTTTGTGATGGTTCGTTATCGAGCCTTGCCTCTAATTCTTCATCCTTAATCTTTGGTGGCGTTCCGAGTTGTTCTTCGTCTTGTAAATTAAAAGTGCCACTTTTAAATGGTACAAACCAGTTCTGACACGTTTTGCAGCTAGAGCATGGTCACCATAAACATCCACTAAAATACGATGACTCTTGGTAGCCTTTTTCTTCATAATGAAGTAATGAAATAAAACTCTTCCTAAAAACACATTATTCGATACAAAAGTTGACATTTTCAGAGCATACGAAAACTGTGTTGTTTATACTTCAGCGAAATGACAGATACTGAAAAGAAAGCCTTTTGAGGACACTTCAAAATGAACAATGAAATAATAAACTAGTAGCAACATGTGTTACAAAACCCCACGAACTTATAAATCGGGAGTATTAACATGTTGAACTTGCAATAGTATATCTAAAGGTTAAACCGGATATTCGTTCAATACTAAATTCAATGATAAAGAAAATTTCTCCGAAATCAAATATACTTCTTATTTGAAACTTTTTTTGGAATCGGTCAAATGGTTCCGGATTTAAAATGTTCACTATTTTCGAAAGTTCAAAACGACTCGAAGACTTATGCATAATTTCACTAGGAAAAATTACAAAAATTTTCAATTTTGGTTTTCTATTTGATTCGGCAAAAACTAGGAGAAGTATTGAAAGTTTTGTTCAATATTATTATTATTTCTCCACTCTTTCCATGCAATATGTAACGATGCAGAGAGGGATGGAGCCTTTTTCATGAGATTTTCCATTTCTTCTGGAGAACACTTATATAATTGTAAAACATGACAATTATTTGACTTTCGGATGAAAGAACACAGTATTTTTTGCATTATATAGAGACTTTTCAAGAATAAATTTTCAGTGGAAATGGACTGATGAACAAGTTTTAGAGTCAGTACAAAAATATTATGATGTAAACTTTGTTATATTCAATTTCTATTTAGTATTATTTGAAACAATAAACGGAAGTTTGTTTTTTTCTCTTAATGCGTTGTTTTTTTTTATGAAGGAGATAAAATCTATCATATCAAAACTAATTTAGTTGGAACAGAGATGAACATTAATTATAATTAACTCTGTCGTATGTTTGAAATATATTTTCCATTAGGATATTTAAGACGAGTGAGAAATTTGTGTCTCTCATCGTTATAAACCCATTAAGGGAAGTTTCACTTGGATAAAATATCTCAATTACTGATGTATTTAAATGCTGTGATGTCATGGAATAAGTAAGAAATTACTTTGTTTTCTATCATTATTTTATTGATGAGAGTACAGTTATTTCAGTTTCGTAGTTTTACTATATCAAAAATGAAATAGTAATAGAAAAAATGTGATTTCTCCTTTGTTCCATTTTTAAAATGAACTACCAAAGTAACGGACTACTACATTCAATATTTCATAAAATACTGACAGGTTTGGGAACAGTCATTTTTCTTGAAAAATAATCAGTAAGCCTCTTTAGCTCAGTGGTAGAGCACTGGTCTCGTAAACCAGGGGTCGTGAGTTCAAACCTCACAGGAGGCAATATACATTTTTCAATTTAACCATCCAAGAAGTCGTTTAAATAGAAGTATACCATAAGTTGGCATCTTTGAAAACACGTTGTATCCATATTATCCTCAAACTGTTTTTTATTTCAGAATCCAATTCTCAATTCGAGGTACGAGGACGAACCTAATGCATTTACAAAGCTTTATATGGAAGCGTGCGCCGAACTTGGAGGTCTTGTGGAAGTCAGATCTGGCATTAGGTGAGGAAATTTACTCCGTATTTTCCTTAACTCCCATTATCCATCACCTGCTTCGATAAAGAGCATTGATTGATCAGGAATTGAGTTCTTGTATCACACTCTAAGGTATGATCAAAACGTGGATCATTTCTCAAGATTACCAGTTTTTTTAAGACAAAATTCCTTCACGAACAAGAGAAAATTAATAAATCATCAAATATTATTGATGAAATTAATAAATGGCAACGATTAATCATAATGAGTTGCTGTGGACTGAATCGAAGTACTGTGACGGTGTTTAACATTCAAAAACACTTTATTTTCAGTTATCCCAATGACTAACTAGTTATCTGGAAACATGATAAACTAGGACGAAGATGAGAAAATTAAGAAAAGCTTCCTGTCCTTAAGCAATGCCGCTTCAAAACCCTACAAAGTTTAGTGGTTATCAAGAGTAGAGGTTTATTGCTGAACCAAAAAACGTCAAAAGTTTCTTGGAAGAAGATATAATATTCCCATTGCTATATTCCTCGCCCTGATTGATAAAGTATCTAATAGTTGTCGGATAGTAGAGGTAGGGGAATTTGGGGTTGGAGACGGCCACTTTAAGGGCAGGCAGAAAGAAACAGTCGGTGAGAAAGGAGCAATTTGCAGACAGTTCAGCTCGCGAATAGAGAGTTGATAGGGCGAACGTTTTAGACGAGAGTTCGATATAGAATATAAAGAAGGAAAAGTTCAGAAGCTCACTTACAGTTGAGTGTTGTTGATGTTGTATTTCTGAGACGTTGAAGTGTCAAATCTTGTAAATGAACTGTAAATAGTACAGTCCGCGTTTATTTTACACTAAAGAAGAGATGGGCCGATTTATTTATCAATAACCCTAGACATTGATATAATATAGCCCATATAGAGGATATTTTGAAAATAGTTAAGAATTCCACCAATCTTCAATCTTGCAATCCTGGGTTGTTTTACTTGTTTCAAGATAAAATCTCTGTATTTTCCTTACAGGACGCAGAATCTTCAAGTTTTCGTGCGAATGTTGGACAAAGATTCGGTATGGGGAACCAACAACGGACTGAAGGCTTTGGTTCATTCCCTTCTTCAATTCAATATGATTGGATACACATTGTAAGTTATCACAGTCTGACCTTCGATATGTATTTCACATTTGTTTTTTTAATTCCATTCAAGTGTTCTGCCAGATTTAATTGGTGGAAATGGTTACAATGGTATGCTACCCACTCCTGAACTGTTGGTAAGATGGACACAAGCCAACACATTCATGCCAGCCTTACAATTCAGCTATTTACCGTGGGAACTAGGAAATGCTTCTGTAGGTACCATTTCCGAAATAATTAATGCAATAGGAAAAGCGTTTGATTCATTATTGTAAAATTTTACTGCTGTATTCAAAAAAGGAACGAAATCAGTCCATGACTTCAGAGTTATTCTCATTTAAAATTTTATTTTCAAATATTTTCGAGAGTGCATATTCGATTTAGTTCAAATTTGGTATTTAGATATGAAATAACGACCAGAAAGCTCATAATTTCGTGAAGGTGATTATGACAATTTTTAAAAGGTTTTTAATTTGATTTCTGCAGAAAGTATGAAATCTATAGGAAGTTTTGTTCATTATATTCTTTCTTCACTGTTCTTTGTCGATATACCGGGGAGATTCCTTGCATAAGTTTAAGAAAATAATTCCCCTAAAAATGCGATCGCAAATGTTTCGTTTTTGAGATACAGGGTGTTAAAGTTTGAATTTTTTTCTCAGTTTAAGGGACTTTTTTTACTTGAAATAATGCAAGGAATGTCCCCTCTTCATTTGTACCTCCTATTCAGGAACATTCTGTATAACGATACAGATCATTCTGTTTATTTTATAAATGTTGTTCACCAGTATAGTGCTCCATTTTTACTGATCCTTCACTGTCAGCTGTCAAACTGACATTGAAGAACACAAATATAAATATTCTGAAATAATAGTTACTATGATATTAAATCTGTATCTCTTCAGGGCCATATGTACCATATACATATTAAGGTTTCTACCTTAAGTGTTAAGAATCATAAAGCTGAAAAACTCTTTCACAGTTTCTCCTTATATTTTTCAGTTTAACACAACAGAGATAGTCAGAAATTTCACAAATCTCCATGAAAAGTATTCCGACGTGATAATTGAAGCAATGCGAAACTCGACACGCAAAGGAACTCCAGTGAACCCACCCATTTGGTGGATCGATCCAACCGATCCTGTTGCTTTGAGAGTAGATGATGGTAAGTCACCATGCTGATTAATCAGTTCGTCAATTTTAAAGACTAAGAAGCAAGCCGGAAGGCTTAGAGTCTAAATATTTCGGCTGAATTCGTTAATGGGAAAAATCGGTCTAATAGTTTTTCAGTTATTTACGTCTAAAACATTTTCATATTTCTCGCCATATTTCAGAAACTACAGATTTGATCGACCTCAAATTCAGCATTGAGTAGTAGAATAATTTAAGGTGTTGCCAGATGAAACAACGGAATAATAAGCCGATAGCGACATATATTATCAAAGCCGCACGAACTTATTCTTCTTATAATATCTGATAATCGTTCTTTTTTACGAGTAGTTCGAAGACTGAAAACATGATTTTCAAATTTATGATAGATTGGGCCGTTGCTTGGTAGAAATCAGTTGTAATTGTCATTATAAAATAAAACACTTGTTTACATTTTCTACTTTATTTTTGGTATTGACGTACGTTTCTGATGAAGTCTTTCTAGCAAAGACGAAACGTACGTCAATACCAAAAATAAAGTAGAAAATGTAAACAAGTGTTTTATTTTATAATGACAATAACATGATTTTCCGTTTTACAGAGTTCTTGGTTGGTGAAAAGATATTGGTTGCTCCCGTTTTGGAAGAAGGAGCAAGGTCAAGAGATGTCTATCTCCCTAAGGGAAGATGGTTAGATGGAAACAATCGTACGGTATACGCAGGAAGACAAATTTTGAAACGATACCCGGCCCCTATCAATGTGCTGCCATATTTCATATGGCTGGGATGATCCATTCCCCCCTTGAAGAAGTTTTGAGGCAACTTATATGTACTTCAGCTGTATATTTCCTTTGTACTCAATTTGTATCAATTTATAATAAATAAATTGAAATAATATGAATCAAACTTCTCAAACTTATTTGATTCCTCGAAGTAAATGCATTTGGAAGTCACAAAACCAAGTTTTGGAATCACTCAATATTTACAGATCTTTCCACGTTTTATTGGAGAATAACATCTACTTTAATTAATGAAATGTTCGAAATTTATTTACTAATAATGTTATACTCGACTAGTTTCAATTATTACATCATTGTCAAGTGTATATGATAAGGTTTAAAAAGAAATTTTGACCGGAGCAACGTTGAGCACTACCAAAACCATAGCAACAGTGCTCCGATTGGGTTTAAATTTAGCATTCAGATGTAAAATAACAATATGAAACTTCGTGAGGAACATGGGTGGTATGAACAAACGTGCCAAAGGTACTAACTTAACGTCAGTGCTTTTAACCATTTTATAACTTTTTTTCCATTGGCCCAAATAATCAGTTTCTCTACAGATTACTTTATATTATATTTACAGGATGTTTTCCAAAGTCAGTCTTTTTAACAGGTAATAGATTACTTCAAAATAAACTTTTTCACAATTAATGACCTTTGAAAGTGGTGAAATTGAAGAAATCATCGATAAAGTGGATCCCAAAAGGGCAAGTTTCTAGAAAGGTTTGTAGTGTGCCCGCTCAGTACGTGGCGTCCCAGCTTCTCTCGAAGAAGTCTACTCTGCTCTGCTACAGCTTCCGATGTAGCATATGAGGGGGTACGGCAGGTAGCAAACAATACCTCAAAGATCCACCTCCACCCGGGTTAAGTGGGGCAGAGTATCAGCGTTTAATGAATAACGTTCCCTTGAGGAACGGGGTCACTCTGGCGTCACAGGCGTTACATGGAGCTGCGCACCATGCCTGTCTGAAGAGTTTCAGGTGCGCAGACTCTGAACGAAACGCCGTCTCCTCAAATTAAGAGGTGGAAGCTCCCTCGCAATAACGCATTTCCTAAAAGAGCTTTAGGGTTTAGATACAAAATGATAACTAAAATACAAGCAAGTGTTAATGTCGGCTTATTTAAATTCATTCGAAATTTTAGATTTACATAGATCTATCCGTATGGACATCCATTTTATTTAATTTACCGTTCCGTACTTTAGGGAGTTTCTGAAAACTCTTACATACATCCTGATCTTCTGGTTGAGTAAGGATGGAACTATATGTTGTGTAGAAACAATCAAACAAGCACCAGAAAATAATTGATTGGGGAAAAAATTCATTATTTTTGCTTGAACTTCCAGACTATATTTAATGTTTCGGATTGTCCGATCCTGTCAAATATACACCGTATTGTTCCGTAATTTGTTGCCCTTTTAAAGGTAGCTTCATAATACCTCTCTCAAAGAACTCTTGATCTTTATTGGAGAAAAACTATATTAATTAATTTTCACAATTTTCTCTTGATGCCAATTTCTTATCACTCAGGAAATTTTTACAATGCGACAAAAAGATGGTAATCGCTTGGTGCCAGGTCAGGACTATATGGTGGATCCATTAACACTTCCCAACCAAGCTCCCGGAGTTTCTAGCGAGTCACTAAAGACGTGTATGACCTGGCTTTGTCCTGATGGAACGCAATACTTTTTCTGTTGGTCAATTCTGGCCGTTTCTGGTCAATCGCTAGCTTCAAACGGTCCAGTTCTAGACAGTAGAAATACGAATTTAGTGTTTAGCCATATAGCCACAGTAAATTATTCCTTTTCAGTCCCACTAAATAGTAGAACCTTTAAGCTGTGTCACCGAGCTTTGACCACGATCGATTTGGCACGATATTGTCGTATTTGACCTATTTCTCATCCCAGTCACCATCCGTTTAAGAAATGGGTCAATTTCATTCCGTTTGGCCAAGGCTTCGCATATGGAAATTCGACCCATCATGTTTTTTGGTTAATTGGTTAATTGAAGTAGCCCCCAGTTATAGCTAATTCACGAGAAGTGACAGAGTTTCTCCAAAACACGTTACCTGATCGAATAATACCTACGAATAGTAGAATTTCGTGTCCATTCCGATCACCAGATTTATACCTAAATGATTTTTTCCATGGGAATATTCGAAAGGATCTATCTATGGACATGACTTCGGCAGAGCTTCAAATCTTGGTGAATTGAAAATTATTCAACTTTGTGGCAACATTGAGCCCAATATATTCAGAGATACAAGATTATCTCTGTATAATAGATTCAGCTATTGTATAGCTCAACATGGTGGATTATTTGAACCCTTAATACCTGAATTTGTGAGCTTTTCTCACGAAGTCAGTGGTTTTCTTATGATTTTTATTTTATTTTATCAGAATTTATTTTATGCTCGTAGAATTGATTTTATTCACAAAGTCGTTATGGCAAAAAAATTTGAAACAAATTTCTCACATGCTAAGAAATGTCTTAAACAGCCTTCAACCACTAAGACAGACACACACCCTCGCTCTAACATTTTCGTGCTGACGATGTAGAGTCCCGGTTAAGCTTGCAGCAGAATGCTAGGCAGTGCGAATGAGTGGGGGAAGATATAAACAGCCATCCAGTTGAATATTAGTCACCATTAATAACGTAGAATGAAGTTAATCTTGTGGCGAGCGACTGAAATGAAAGCTTCTCTTGTGAATGCATGATGCATCCAAAAATTATTTTCATATATAGGGAAAACGATATTAGGCTCCCAGCTACAACAAGCGTGCAAAAGTGATCTTTCACCAAGAAATTGGACAGTGTCATAAATCGTTGGCTACGATTGCAGGAAATACACCTTGAATTGCTTACTCTACAGATGTGCCCCAGTGGGTTAAGCCTGCTCGCAAACCTAAAAAAATGCTCGCCGAAAAGAGCTTTAGCTAAAATTAGGTGAAACAACCTATTTTGGGAAATCGTTCATCAAGAAAGGTTTCGGAAAGTTATAGAAGAGTTGATTGATTGTATTGCTATTGAAGAACTCTACGTTTATGAATATAGTCCAGTTTGTCCCACAAATTGTGTTTTCAACATAGAACAGGGAATTTATTAGTCGATGTGTTAATTTAATGCAACGCTTATCTCATTCAATATCTTGTTCATCTAGTTGCAACAAACTACGTACGCATTAGTCTATTACATCGTTGTCAAACTTAACCAGAAATGTGGAACATTAAATACACATTTCACAATTTCTCTAACTGGAGAAATTACAACAACTTACTCGTTTAACGATAGATTTTTCGTCTTGCAATCTTTCTCTAGATGGCGGACGACAATTGCCATAATTTGGCTGTACGAGTTGCATAATTACCTTGAGACTTTGATGGCACAAAATAAGTGAGGTGAAAGAATATTACAGTGGTGTAGATAGAGATGAAACTGTCTGAATGAGTTTTTCAAATTGGCTCTTGAGTAGTATACTTTGCTACAAAAATATATATAAGCACTGAGTTTGTGTTAGTGGCATTAATGGTCAAGTTGCTTTAAGTTATTCATGACCAGTGAATTGAAATTATAATAAAATATTTTCAAATTTATAATATGCATATGCTTCTTTCTTTCCTAATGATCTACTTCATCAGAGTACATTTACAGTTTGGATCATTGAATTTATAATTTTCGAAAAGTAAGTATGTTCTTATAGTTTTGAGGAGAAAAGAATATAGAAGTGCACCAATTTTTAATAATTTCTTTTAGAATCATGTTCAAATAAATAAATAATACACATTATGTTGATTCATATTTATTTCAAGAGTTGCTTAGATGACGCATTTCGTTACTTAGTAACTTCTTAAAATGCTGATAAATAAAATTGGTAACATCCGATATTTAAATATGTGATTGAATCGATTTGGAGTTTCCCCAATCAAAGTCGACGTTGTTATGGCATGCGCTGTAGCTTTAAATTGTTTTCAAGAAGCGTAGAACTTCCCAGATTTCTTTTATTTTAGTATTGTGGGGTTATACGAAGACACACATTGTGGTATTTTCATCGAATTAACGTACCTAATCCATGAAAATCGTGGAATACTGATTTTTAAGAGTTTCTTATAAGACGTCTAATCAAAAGGCGTTTTTGTACCGGAGATCTTAATACCGGAGATTTTAGTACCTGATGTCCTTAGAACTGAACAATCTTACTGCAGTACCTTTTTGCTTGGATTATCTAAATACCAGACAATCTTCCTTGAGTCGGTTTAGAATATCTTATTACCGCACCATCTTGGTTCCGAACGCTCTACTGGTTATTTGGAACAATTTGAAACTAAACACCTGCTGATTATAGGCAGAATAGGAACTATTCTTGGAGAAAGCACTATCATTCCGACACCTTGGAAGAAAGAACCTTGGAGATAAGTCCTTACGTAAATCTCGGACCTCAGGGTCATTGCAAAACTGTATTATATTGTAAATAAGTGACACTATTTTAATTGTGAAGTTGAAATAAATAGATAAGGAGTAAGAATTTGCATTTTCACTGTGAGGTTGACGATTTGGGATTCATTTAGGAAAGACAAGCTTAATTTATCTTTCCATGGCGCACTATGAAGCATTTTACGAAGTAGGATGTTTCAAGTGCGGACGGACAAAAATTGCTAGCTCGAGCTAGAGCGTTTTAGTTTGATTTCCTTTTATCTTTTTACCATAGTTTTCGCTGTGGATGGGTTGCGAAGTTTTGGTTTCACAGGCAAAAAAGTTGAAAAAAAGTACTGACTAGTAAAGGACAATAAATTGAACTTTGAGTGTATAACCAATTCTACACAATAAAGCTTCAATTTTCGACAAAAAACGCACGAACGTTCAAGTTCAAATTTCAACGGTATTTTTACCACAAAAAAGCAATGTTTTAACTAGTTCGAAATTCTGTTGTGTTTTAAAAATCACAAAAGTTGTTTCACTAAAGCTACTTCAACGTTTGAAGTAAAAATCGGATCGTCTAGAATTTTTTGCAACTATCTTCTGATGGTTAGTACTTTTAACCGAAATATTTCTGGTATATTTGTTACGACATCTGTATATCAGACCGGAAAATTCGGTTTATGGGGTTCTCCAATCAGTAACTGTTTATCTGGATCAATGATGGTTTTCTTGGGTTATCAATTACTAGATGAATACGGAAATATCGGATGGAATAGCTTCGTTACGCCACTGTTTCCTCAGAATCATTTTGTACATAACGATTTACCATTGTAACCAGAAGTCAGAGTGGAAATAAACATCAGGGTGCAAGTAATAGTCTGAATTAATATTTGGAATAGATAGGTTGATCTTAAAATGGGTTTGTTGGGTAGATCGTCAATTTTTGTGATTTTAATATGCGGTATACTGATCAGATTGACTTCAGTGGGAAGGAGAGGTATTGAGAATTATGTGGTGAGTAATAAAAAATATTTATGATTGAAGTCAACGGTCACTAAAATTTAAGATTATTTTCTGATTTTGAAAGAGTTATTTGAAATTCCAGGGAATGAAATGCTATTACAATATTTCAAGATTGTCCAATTCTGGGAAGATATGATTGGATTCGAAAAAAAGTTTCGCAAAATTAGAGTTATCTTTCCGGTTCCTAAATGACACATTTTTGGAAAGATCTGCTGGTTTGTCTTATACAGGGTGACCCAGGGGTGCGTAAATTGTCCATAACTTCGTTTCTATTCAAGCTATCGACTTGATTGTTTTTTCTAAACGATAGTTGGTACAATTCGAAAATCCTGAAAATATTTTCATCCATATACAGGATGTCCGATAATGAAATACACACATAGGTTCGGATTTTTCAAATGACAACCCCCTGCTTGTCATGCATCTTTGGATTTGCCACTTAATTGTCGATAAAACGCACCCAGGTTTCATTCACTTATCTGCATTAGTTTTTGATCTATGTCAATTTATGTTTCGAAATAGTATCGTGCGTAGACCCACAGAAAAAGTCATAACTTCGGAACCGTTCAACATACTTCAATCTTATCTAGGGATTTCTTAAGCTTCCGTGCATCTTTTGAAAAAAATTTGATGTCTGTATTCTTTCGACTACTACATTGTTTTTAAATGACAAATAAAAAATTGTATTAACTCGATTTTTTCAAATGCAACACTCCGTTTTATTACACCATTGCATGACATTGCTTTTCGTCAATATAAGGTTTGTGGGGTCTTCTTCCTGAAATTCGTGAAATAAATGCCAAAATAAGAAATGTGGCTTGTTTTAGTAGAACCTGGTAGAACGTTGTCGTAAAATCGGAAACATCTAAACAAAATAATTGGAAAAAATGTTTTCTAAATTGTAACAGCATTGTTTGAAGAAGAGTGATAATAGAAACAGGAGAATATCAAGAAGCAAACAATTATAGTAACAAGAACATGAAGCGGTGAATAACAGAAAACCATGTGAAAAAAATGTTGAGGAAAGCCTTCTTATAAATGCTCAAATAGGTCACCAATCTTGTGAACATGTGTTGCATCTTGGGCGTCCAATTCAAGACCTTTTGGTCACGTTTTCCATTTCTCAATTATGATGGGTGATCCTCAAAATCACACTTTCACTAATCAGAAGAAAATCTGATATCTGACCTGTGCGAGCATTCATAAGAAGGCTTTCCTCAACATTTTTTTCACATGTTTTTTCTGTTATTCACCGCTTCATGTTCTTATTAATATAATTGTTTTCTTTTTTCTATTACTTTTATTATTTTTATATTACCACTATTCTTCTAACACTGCTATTACAATTTCGAACACAATTTTTTTATTATTTTGTATAATTGTTCCTGATTTTACGACAACGTTCTACTCGATTCTACTAAAACAATCCACATTTATTATTTCAGAATTTATTTCACGAAGTAGACCCCACAAACCTTATATCGACGAAAAGCTCTTACGAAATGTCATACAATGGTGTAATAAAATACAGGGTGTTACATTTAAAAAAAATGAGTTAATTCAATTTGTTATTTGTCATTTAAAAAACAATGAATTAGGCGATAGAACACCGACATCAAATTTATGCCTATTTCAAAAGATGCACAGAAGCCTAAGGAATCTACTGAAAAAAGATGATTGTATTATATTGAACGGTTTAGAAGTTATGACTTTTTTCTGTCTACACACGACGCTATTTCTAAACATAAATTGACATAGCTCCAAAACTAATGCAGAGTCAAAAGCCAATGAAACCTGGGTGCGTTTTATCGACAACTAAGTGGCAAATCCAAAGATGTATAAAAAATAGGGGGTTGCCATTCAAAAAAACCGAACCTATGTATGTAATTCATTTTCGGACATCCTGTAAGTGGATGAAAATATTTTCAAGATGTGTGGATTGTACCAACTATCGCTTGGAAAAAACAATCAAATCGATAGCTTGAAAAGTTATGGACCATTTAGGTACACCTGGGGCACCCTTGACAACACAATTAATCAACTCCAGTATCCGATTGTTTTCGTATTTTACATTAAAGAATAGGTTGAAAATTTTATGTGAGGGTGTGAAAGCTGCTTTAATGTTGGTTTTTGAAAATATTTGAGCTAGTTTTTGCGAAATTGGTCCAAAATATGTAAGCTTTACAAATTTTTTGTCTGTCATTATTATCTGTTCCAAAAGTGGGCTATATTTGTTTCAAACTGATGCAAAAAAAAACAAGCAACTGAACAATGCTGAAGTCTATAAATTGTTGTGAACAGTGCATGAGCGTATATAGAACAAACCGGGAGATCTTTTCAAAACAGGTTCAAAGAATGCCAATCGTCATTTAGGAACCGTTTTTCGAAACTAATCATATCTTCCTAGAATTGGACGATCTTGAAATATTGCACCTGAAGCGAAAGAAAAAAAAAATAGACATCTATTATTGAAATGAATATGCAAATTTAAGTTTTCCCTGTATTCTAGCTGGCATCAATAAGTGCGACTGGCTACCAAGGCGAGCTCCACAATACAACTACTGAAGATGGATACATTCTAGGCCTTCATAGAATACTCCATAAAGAAAAAGATGGTATAATTGCTACACCTGTTGGAGAAAAAAGGATTCCTATCCTCTTCATACACGGGTTGGAATCATCAGCTATCGACTGGATACATTACCATGGAAAAGACTCATTACCATACTTGTTATTCGAACAGGGCTACGACGTATGGCTTGGGAACGTAAGGGGCTCACAAGTTTCCCTCAATCATACATCTTTGGATCCCAATAAGGATTCTAGGATGTTTTGGGATTCAAGGTGAGTAAATTCTGAGGACTTCCTAAAGCTTTTGTTGCATCAGAAAGAAGTGATTATGTGCTATTGCAATGTTGTTGTGTAGTATCAATTATGGATTAACTGTTACAAGTTTAATTTGCGTTTAGGGGCCGTCCAATTTGAACCATTTGTGTTGGTTGAACGAAGGTTCAACTCAATAAGAATAAGTTGCTAACCGTTTCCGGGTTTCGCAAAGTAGTAGAGTGTGGAATCGCTATAGTAATAGTGGAAGTGCTGAGGGTGAAAAAGCAAGAGATACAACCATCGCACAAGATCGGCTAATACGTTAAACTGCGCGACGAAATTGCTTGTTCACAGCATCCCGAATTATTAGCTCATTCATAACAAGCTACCGGAAGGATAGTTTCTAGACAAACAATCCGAAGTAGGTTGCACAGTTTTAATTTGAGGGTAAGAAGATCTGCGACTGAGTAGGGAGCACCGCGCTAGAATATATCGTTGGACTCTTGAACATAAGAATTGTATCGCGGACAGATGGAGCTCCTGCCTGTTCACGGATAAGTCCAGATTTCGTCTGTGTCAGTGTGAAGCGCAAATATTGATATGGCGAGAACTAAGTCGAGTGTATATTGAACATTTCATGACACCAACAAATTCTTTTCGGTGGTAGCTCAGGGTGCGTTTGAGGAGGTATTTGTTTTAATGGGCGCACAGATCTTATTATTCTCATTAACGCAACCATGACAGCAATAAAGTATCGTGATTTGATTGAAGAATCCATTATTGTTCCCAATTGCAGCCATTGGCGATAATTTCACCTTAATCGACGATAATACTCAGACAAGAATTATCAACGACCGCATAGAAATGCATGGCATTAACCCAATGGATTGGCCCGCTGTCCCTCCATATCTAAATTGTATTGCATATGTCCTGTCAGCAATATAATAGCAATTACACCGTTTACATCACCTGGCAGGCTCAGTTATCGGTTGTCAAGTGGAAGGCTGTGGTAAGTCAACAAACGACATTGGTAACAATATGACAGACGTTGGCATTCGATAATATTATTTTACTACAGAAGATGACGAACATTGTACACTCGCCAACTCTGTAACTGTGTATTTAAGCACTGTACAACATAAAACTGTACGATTTAACTTTACCGTAAACAAAAAGCATGATCAACAACCAATACGGTAGCATCTGTAAAGTAAATCGCACGGCGTATAACCAATAAAATAGATTCTTCAATAGTCGCCCTGGAAACGAATATCAGGCCGCACAGCCGATAACATTCTGACGTTTCGCCACTTAATGGATAACATTTAAATGTTTCCTCACTTAATAGAATCCTTAGTTTTTATAAATGTGGTCGTAGAAAAAGTATAGTACTCAGTACTACTGTAAGACATTATTACTACATTATTATTACATTACGCACTTCTAGAATTACTTTTTCCAGTCGTGCGTGATGTGCTTTTTACAACTCTTGTTATGTAATATACTATTCTAAAACATGCATTACGCAGAAGCGTGTGGCTTATAATTGTTCTTTTTTAACACTCTATGAATCTTCGAACAACTTATTCTAAGTTCACGTGATGCTTCCTTTAATCCATTTTCTGGATTTTCTTATACAATTTTTATGGAGTTGTTTAGTTGATTTCAAATTCAATAATATTCAAGTTTCAACATTTCACAATTGGACAACTGAATTAACGGAAGTGGATGCCTTGTTGCAGGAAAAAAATAAGCCTCCTCCAAAAGTTCAGCCGCTTCAATATCCTCTAATTTGTCCCCTGTTAAATTTTTCTTTTTCCACAGATTATACCACAAATCTAATTCTGCAGAGATATCACCCAACTCAAAAAATTCCATGAAAAATTTAGCGTTTTTTTTTACAAATCTTTTGAAGTACTTTTTAGCGTGTATGAAGGGTGAAGATGGGAAAAGCAGGTGTATTCTCGTGTGGGATTCTAACATTTAATAATAAGGTCGAAGAGCCCAGATAAGGAATAATCAACGATCGTCTCAGTATTCAATCGCAATCTCAGATGGCGGATAACTTCTGTGTATTTACTTTTTAACAATTCATGGAACTGTTAACTCAACGCCGATTTTCTCCACGATATAATGTGATTTTTTAAGTACTTCCTCAGAAACATGTTCAATTTCTTGTCGATCCTTCTTGCTAACATCAAGGATTTCACCAATGTGTTTCCTCACCATAATCAAATACATATTTTTACCTTGTAAAACGTTCACAGAGTTCCAAAATCGCAGAGTACTTTGCAATCATGACTAAACCAATAAAGAAAATTGTTTTAGTTACTGCACAGTGCAATATATAGGCAAATTTTCTTGAAGCATAGTTTCCTTCGATGGGGAGATGTTCTAGCGCATTGACGATTTCATGAAGCTGTTTGAAAACTTTCTGATGCTCTTGTATTCCTAAGACCATCTGGTCTGACGGAGCATTGATAAATTAGGAGCCGAAGTCCTGCGAGTTGGCGACTCACGAAAGAAGGATATTGTATCCTTAATAGCTGCAACCAAGTTTATTATTTCCGGTAGTTTGCTAGCATCCTTGACCACAAGATTTAATTTGTAGCTTGAGCAATGAAAAAAAGATTAATTTACTTTTTCCTCAAAATGGCCTGTACACCACCTTCTTTTTCAGCCATCGTAGAACATCCGTCAAATCCACATCCTACACAATTCTCTGCTGAAAGATTTTGATCAACTAAAAAACTCTGAATTGTGCTAGCAATTGTAGGGGCATCTTAAATTCCTCTCTGATTTTTTGTTGATTCTCATCATAAAACCGCAAACCCATAGAAAACTGTTCTTTTCCAGCGATATCTGCTGTTTCATCGGCCATTACAGTGTAAGCTTTTGCTCGGTTACCGTCATCAATAATTCTTTCTTTGACAACTTCACCACATATAATTCTGAATTTGTGGTGAAGTGTGTAGACAGCGTTTTTTCGACATCTATCCAATTGATGCTTCAGCTTCAGATCACCACAGTCAATTCTCAAATTTAAAAGGTCGAAGAAAACCCCCTCATTTCCTTTCTTTCCTCTAAATGGCAAATCACATATGATACAAGAAATAATTGACGACAATATTTGTTTGTTTTCTTTAATAATCTGTTGGTGATTCTGTTTTTCTAACTGAAATGATCTTTCACAAAGTAACTGACCACTCATCCAATATTTTTTTGAATATCAAAACAGATTAAATCTGTTAGTCTTCTCCAATTTTAATTTCAAAAAAATTTTATTCAAAAAACTTCTAGAATTAAATTAATGTCTAAAATGAGCACCGCTTACGTTTAATAGACGTATATAATCAAAACTAAATATATAATGTCAAATGGAATAAATAAACCAACATATAAGAAAGTCATTAAAATTAATAAATAAATATTTAAAGGAGACAAAATTTTGTTTCTGATCTTACCTTTAAGAACACCAATTGCCTTTTAAAAATATGAACACAACTTGAGGACTTCTCAAAGAATATAATTTATTTGAAATATTTAATATATTTAAATATTCGAATAAGTAAATTCAGAAATCTCTCAAAGATTTCAAGAATTGT
Organism: Megalocaria dilatata; assembly: GCA_034642435.1. NCBI lineage: Eukaryota > Metazoa > Arthropoda > Insecta > Coleoptera > Coccinellidae > Megalocaria > Megalocaria dilatata. The sequence continues at coordinate 71,534,288 of CM067858.1, forward strand.
AATATTTCCAGCAACAAAATTTAATAAAGATTAATTTATTTTGCTTCCAGGGGGGCTGCCCCCCTTGTCCCTCGCTGGTTACGCCCATGGTAGTTTGTTGATTTATCATAGCCTACCACTTAACAACCGATTACTGAGCCCGCCAGGTTGTTCTTTCAATTTGGTCCGTTTGGAAAAATGAAGTAGCATTTCTTGTCTACCCTGTATATTTAGACTGGGCCAAAAAAACGACTATTTTTTTTTAATGATACTGTGAAAATATCATTCATGATGATTTAAAAAAATTATCGTGAAAGTTTGAGCCCTTAGTAATAGTATTAAGGGGTGTATCGTTACGACTCTTGGTTTTTTAACAGTAATCGCATTTTTTCACTCGAACCTCGTCAATTATTGATCTGAAAAATTTGAGCGATGCATGTTTTCAAAAGAAATTAATTCCCTACAAAAAAGCTCTCTCTATAAATTAATATAAAACAAGCCGTTTGCTTGTTATCGTGCCTTAAACATTGATTAATTTTTTCAATTTTGCATTCTTGTAACTACCAGAAATATCAATATTTTTATGGTACAAAATACGTATTTTAACGAAAACTTAATACTATACAAAAAAACTTACTTAACATTCTTCATTAATTTCACTTCTTCCAAAGTTATTCGACGTTGAAGTTAAATTCAAAAGTAATTTATCGTTTTTTACGCGTTACACACGGTTTTTTCCACTTGATTGAAAAATTTATCACTTAAATATTGAAAGTAACTTTTTTCTGTTGGACCACTAAACTTTTTTCCATAAAATCATAATTTATTAATGTATTATTTTGCTTTTTAACGATTAGTTATATACATAAAATCATTTTCAATCTATTTAACTAACTCTAATGATACAAAAAATTTGGTTTCTTAATTATAAGTTATTTATTAGTGTAGAGACAGAGTTTTATTTACGTAAAAAAATTGAATAATTACTCAAAACAAATTGAAGTAATAAAAGAGACAAAAAATCATTTTATTTTCACTTATAATTTATATTTCACAAAAAAAGCTCATATTGCTTTAATTATTATTAAGTCATGGAGAATGATCAATTGAAAAAATAACTACTCAATGAAATTACTTTTATTACAATTTGAGAACTTTTTTCGATGTTTACTAAGGGCTAGCAACAAATATTTAAGTTGTTCTTCGTTTTTAGTGAGACACTTGTAATTGTAACATTGTAATCTTCAAATCATGATACACCACGCTCAGCAACATCATTGACGACAGCTAATTTTCCGAAAAATTGCTTACACTCTTGAAAACTATCATTATGGGGCCAATTGCTTATATCTTCATCAATAAAATCATCATCATAATCATATCAAATTCTTTGAATATGGTGAGCGATTCGATGCAAATGAAGTCACTGATATCTTTTTCTAGAAATTCATCTGAATCGCTTGCTACTTCATATTTTCTGGTTCTAGTATTTGAAGATTTTTTATTTATCAGGTTTTTGATCATTTTCTTCTTCCCTTTTTTGTATTATTAGAGTGGTTAAATACGTTAATAATGACTTTATGATTATAACTTATCGTTAAAAAGCAAAATAATACATTCATCAATTTCGATTTTATAGAAAAAAGTTTAGTGGTCTAACAGAAAAAAGTTACTTTCAGTATTTAAGTGATAAATTTTTCAATCAAGTGGAAAAAATCATGTGAAACGCGAAAAAAAAACGATAAAAAAAAAGTTCTCAAATTGTAATAAAAGTAATTTCATTGAGTAGTTATTTTTTCAATTGATCATTCTCCATGACTTGATAACAATTAAAGTAATATGAGCTTTTTTTTGTGAAATATAAATTATAAGTGAAAATAAAATGATTTTTTATCTCTTTTATTACTTCTATTTGTTTTGACTCATTATTCACTTTTGAATTTAACTTCAACGTCGAATAACTTTGGCAGGAGTGAAATTAATGAAAAATGTTAAGAAACTTTTTTTGTAGACTATTGAATTTCCTTTAAAATACGTATTTTGTACCATAAAAATATTGATATTTCTGGTAGTCACGAAAATGCAAAATCGAAACTAAAAATTGAAAAAATTAATCAATGTTTAAGGCACGATAACAAGCAAACGGCCTGTTTCACATTATATAAATATTTTAAAAATTTTTAAAAAATGTTAAAAATTAGCCTTCTACATATTTAATTCCAAAAGATTATATTTAATGATTATAACTTCTGAAAATAGATTAAAATAATGTCGTATAAGTACCACTTATATCATGACATAAAATAAACATTCATTATAAGACATCCGAATGGTATAACAAAATCCAATAAATTTTAATTTATTTTCAGAAGTTATAATAATTAAATATAATCTTTTGGAATTAAATATGTAGAAGGCTAATTTTTAAAATTTTTAAAAAATTTTTAAAATATTTATATGATTTTATATACCTTCTATCAAGAATTAACCTCTATTTATGTTATTTTATTCATAATATATAATTATTTGGTTTCCTTAACATTCTTTATACAGATAGTCCTTGTGCTATAGCAGAGGCCGTTAAATTTGTCTTTCAATCTTCTTGATCAAGGGTAAACCACAGATATATTTCTGTGTGTAGTGAATACCATATTTAAAGGTCTCATTTCGGTAGAACTTTTTCTAGAGGAATGAAGGGTGGGTTGAATATTTGTTATTAATTGATGTTATATTTATTGAATATGAATATTTGAATACTGATGAGCAAAGTCGATCTTAAAACTTGTTTTTCAGTAATGTTTTGCATATCTTGAGTTTTTATATAAAGTACCTTGGTTAGATATCCAATAATATTGAATAGTCTAAGTAAGATAGTTTTGTGATGAAATTCTTAAGATTATGTTGGATATTCTTGAAAGATATTGGTTTTTCATAAGATTGATAAGCAGAAACAAAATTTTGTCTATTCAAAATGTTTAATTTATAGGATTTTGGTTAATAATTTTTATTTATTGGATTTTGTTATACCATTCGGATGTCTTATAATGAATGTTTATTTTATGTCATGATATAAGTGGTACTTATACGACATTATTTTAATTTATTTTCAGAAGTTATAATCATTAAATATAATCTTTTGGAATTAAATATGTAGAAGGCTAATATTTAAAATTTTTTAAAAAATTTTAAAATATTTATATAATTTTATATACCTTTTATCAAGAATTAACCTCTATTTATGTTATTGTTTCACATTAATTTACAAAGAGAGCTTTTTTGTAGGAAATTTAATTTTTTTTTGAAAATACGCATCGCTCAAATTTTTCAGATTAATAATTGACGAGGTTTGAGTGATAAAAAGCGATTACCAAGAGTCATAACGATACACCCCTTAATACTATTATTAAGGGCTCAAACTTTCACGATAATTTTTTTTTATCATCATGAATGATATTTTCACAGTATCATTAAAAAAAAAATAGTCTTTTTTTGGCACAGTCTACTGTATATATTCCATTTTGTGAAATAATTTTGAAAAAATTCAGTTCATTTCGTTCAACTCTCGTGCAACTTTTTTTTTGTACCTCCATTTGTAACAAAGTTAAAGGGGGGTCAAATTATAGTGAAAATACTCCAACTAACAAAGGGATATTAAGGATTCCCATAATCATTCTTTTTATTCGGATTTATTAACATATTTCATTATAATAATAATATAAATAATTTTGATCAATACAAATTACAAGTCATTCTGAAATATTCTACTTCACCATTATGTTGATTAAAAAAATGAAAAATTGTTGAATACATCGATTTCAGTTTTCACGAGATCGGATACTACGACCTTCCAGCAATGATCGACTACGTCCTGAAGGAAAGCAAGAATGAAAAATTGTTGTATGTCGGTATGTCTCAGGGAGAAGCAACGTTTCTTGTGATGGCTTCAATGCGCCCAGAGTACAACAAAAAAATTCTGTTAGCTTCACTGGCATCGCCCAGTTCTCATCTAAGGCACTCTGATAATACGGTTATGAAAACTTTGGGGGCCGCCTGGCCCCTTCTCCAGGTTAGTGGATCAATTCGAATTTTTTAGTTCATCACTTCTTATAATAATAATGAAAATACCGTTTTTTTTATTAAGAACATATAAAGTGAAAAATTAAATTGGATAATAAAGGATTTTCTAATGAGAAGTTTTATTTTAAATGTTTATCTGGGCAGCTGTCATTTATTGTTATTTGACAATTAAAAACTGCGTCAATGTCAAAATAGAACGATACATGCTTCAACAACGCATAGAAATTGTTAAAATTCACTACAAAAATGGTAAAAATTTTGCTGTCACAGTGCGCAAAACTAAAACACTTTTGGGTCGCTGTGAAGTACCTTCTTGGCCTCAATAGTGAAACTGGTGGAAAAATTTGAGCTGTTTGGACAAGTTAGTGATGTGAAGAATGTGCGTGAACACCTGAGAATATTGCTGCTATAGCTCATAGTGTTGATGAAAATCCAGATTTGTCGATTACTTGTCTATCTTTGGAATTAGTCATTCCACAAACGACATTACACCGTATTTTGCATGAAGACTTAGGTCTTAAGGCTTTTAACGTTTAGATACTGAATTGTTTCAGCAGTTACTATTTGGTAGTTGATCATAATTAAAACAAATTGTAGAAATTACTATGTTTTACTACCAAAAAAGATATATTACACATTTTCTTGTGACTCGAGTTTCGGGAAATGAACTACCCATCATCAGACAACTGAAGACCTAACAGTCGTACAGAGGTATTTAAACAAAAGTTATAAATATTTTGAATAGATTCTAGGTAACACCTTATATTGGTACAGAGGTTTATAAGTGGAACGTGATAAAAATCAGTCGATGATCCATAGAGCCTTCGCATTACACTTATCAAAAAATGACCGCGAAACTGAAGTCCAAACTATAAAATCAATAGCCGCGAACAACGGTTTCAACCCCAATATAATAGATAATCTAATTCGACAAAAACTATCTAAAATAGCTATGAGCCAAATTTATCCCATCATAAAAACTGAAGAAAATAAAAAATTCGTTTCTCTATCGTACTTTGGTAGCATAAGTCAAAAAGTAGCCAATAGTTTTTGAAAATCAGATGTCAATATTGCCTTCAAAACGCAAAACAAATTTTAATCGGTATTATTTAACGCAAAGGACCCTATTCCAAACATACACAAATCAGGAGTTTATGAGTTATCTTGTTCTACGTGCAGTAATAAATATATAGGACAAACAGGACGTTCCTTCAAGACGAGGTTAAACGAACATAAAATGAGTTTCATGAAAAATAAAGAAAATTCTACTTTTGCCACTCATTGTCTAGAAAACGGTCATTCCCAAATAATGAATGACTGTACGGAGCTATGTAAATCGAAAATATTTGAGATATTTAAAAAGTAACATCTGTTCAAAACCTTTTTCAACGAACATAAAATGAATTTAATGATAAGTAAACAAAAATTCAACTTTTGCCACTCATTCTTTAGAATAGAGCAATTCCTCTCGACAAAAGAAAATCCAAGAACATTTTATATGTAGATTCAAAAGAAAACAAATTGGATTATTGAAATTTTCAAATTCGTTCACAATAAAAATAATGTAAAAGATGATGAATGACTGTATGGAGCTATGTAACCCCAAAAATTATTTGAGATATTTGAATGGGTACCATCTGTTTAACACCCTTCTTTGACGATTGCCGACATTCCGATATCTGTTAGCCCCTCTTTTTTAACCCAGTTTTTTATCACGTTCCGCTTGTAAACCTCTGTACCACTATTAGGTGTTACCTAGAATCTATTGAAATATTCAAAATATGTATCACTTTTGTTTAAATACCTCTGTACCACTGTTAGGTCTTCAGTTGTCTGATGATGGGATAGTTCATTTCTTGAAACTCGAGTCACAAGAAAATGTGTAATAATTCTTTTTTGGTAGTAAAACATAGTAATTTCTACAATTTGTTTTAATTTTAAAGTTTAGTTAACACAAGAACTCAAGCCGGTCGATCTTCAGCAACGTCGTATCTTCACTGGTTGAGGTCCTTGAAATTCATTAAAATGATCCGGATTCACATCAAAAAATCATCTTCAGTGATGAAGCCCATTTTCACTTCGGACGCTAAGTTAATAAGCAGAATTGTCGCATTTGGGGCTCGTAAAACCCAAGAATGATTGTTGAAAAGTCTTTCCATCCTCAACGTGTCACTTTTTGGAGTGGTTTTTGGGCTGGCGCAACAGTTACGGTGCATGCATTGCGCTACAGAGCTATGATTAATGATTTTTTATGGTCAGAATTGGAAGATATCGATGTGGACGACTATTTTTTTCAACAAGACGGCGCTACGTTCCACACAAGCAATGCAACAATCGCAATTTTGCAAGAAAAGTTTCCTGGCTGTGTTGTTTTTCAAAACAATTGGCCACCGATATCTTATGATTTGACACCTGTAGACTTTTTTCTTTTGGGTGAAAGATAAGGTCTGTGCCAATGCTTCACAATCGATTCAAGACCTTAAAGATGGAATTTGCGAATTCGTCATGGAAAATTTCATGAAAAGGATATGGTGCTGCAACTGTAACAGTACCGACCATTTGGGTGATATCGTTTGGCATTGTTAATGACATACCTTCCTTTTTACAATAAAATAAACGTCCATTGATTTTTCTTGAAATATATTCGTTTTTCTTGATGTCTATTTGAAACCTCTTATTGGAAAACTTTTTAACTGTCTATCACTTATTCTAAACAATTTATACTATTTTTATGTTTCTACTGTTATAATTTAAAGAACGGCAAATAATTATGCAACAACTTTATATAACACTAAACATTCTATTCCTCGAGAACTGAACAAAGTAATGGAATAATATGATTCCGATGTTTGGAAAATTTAATTCACATTTTTCGGTTTTCAGTATGCGGCAAGAAGCATTGGTTTAAGCAATGTTTCTTCGAGAGATTTGGCCGGAACAATCTGCCAGTACCAAATTTTTTCTTATGCTTGTTCTAATGTGTTCATTCCTTTCCTTGGATACTCTCACTGGAAACAATATGAACCTGTGAGTATATTGAATAGGCTATTAAATATCAAACTAGAATAGAGGAATGATTCTATTATTTAAAATTAAAATTGAATTCATACAATTCATATTTTCTAAGGATAGTAAATGATTTTGTATTAGTAATTTTAAATAAATCTTTTACAATAGAGTCAAAATCAGTAATCTATGTTTGATTTACTCAAAAAAGTCTTCTCTATTAATTTAATACTGTTTCATTATTTTGCTATCATTTAAATTTTTTATTTGTTTTCCTATTCAGTCATTCATCCCCAAGATATTTCAAGTGTACCCAGTGAAATCAGCTTTCAAGCAATTGGTACATTATCTTCAAATGTATAGCTCAGGTAGGTGTTTGTGAATAGAAACCCTTTTAATACTGACGACCTTTACAAGGATGTATTAATATCTCCTTATGATAGGCAGGTTTTATGTATAAAGAAAATATTACCACACCATGGCAACGAACATAAAAAATAAATAAAATTCAAAATCTACAAATTTTCTGTTGTAAAAAATTTGACTAAAAAATACACTTCTGTTTATTACGTGAACAAAATATCGTATGATATTGCCAAGTATTTTTTAGTATTATTTGACTCAAATATAACTTTTACAACGGTTAATAGCTCAAAACTTCGCAAAAAATAGGAGAAAAATACTGACGTGAAGTTAGAAATTTTTACGCGCTAGTTCATATCATCCACTTTTCTTATAAAATCATTTGTTTTTGGTCTTATAATTATATTGTCCTTAACAATTTTGCACGAACATTATTCCACTCTCAGATTGATCTAGTCTATAATTTCGAAAATATTCGGAAAAATTTTCAAACGTGAATACCTGCGAAACTATTAAATCGATTTTGCTTATTGACGAACTTAGCCGCGCTATTCAAATACAAAATTTCCCTGAAAGATTATAGATTCTAACTTTTTCTGTTCGAAAGGTAGAATCCGTTTACGGACGGCTGGCTATAAGTATTTCTTTTTTGCTTATTTTTAATTAGATCTATATTGCTCACGTTTTTACCTGAACTATATAAGATGAGTAGTTGCAATTTTTAAAGTTACTTCAAAATGAAAAGCTGACGAAGTCATACTGTTGGTGAAACAATTGCTGTAAATTAATAAACTATGGAAATATTTTTTATTATTTTATTTAATCTTGACGCTAGCTTCGCAGAGCAAATTTGTTTCGGAAAGGTCTAGGCGTTGTAGGTACATTTCGATAAATGTCTGTTGAGTGATCCAATATTTCGACTTTAAAATATTATTTGTTTCCATAGTAGGCTAAGAATATTTCAACACATCCTTGTAGGTGTCATTTCTATGTGGATAGGACAATATTAAAGGCATTGCATTTTTTCAGGTATATTTAGAAGATTTGATTACGGCGAGGAAGAAAATTTGAAGAGGTATGGGACACAAGAACCTCCAGAATATAATATGAACGAAGTAACTGCTCCTGTAGCATATTTCTGGGGAGCAAACGATTGCTGGTCTAGACCCGAGGTAAATGATAAATATTCTATGAAGTAGTTTCGAAAGTTGGAATTTTTTTATTTTCTCGTACACCCGTAGAACTAAAAAAATCAATGTGGTTTATTCGGGTGTTTTTTTTTTTTGGGTGATAGAACTTTCGATAGGGATAACTGTGATTTGGCAGAAGGTAGAAGCCATGTTGTTTTGACATTTCTGTTGAGTAAGCATTAACAAATTATCATGGAAAGACTCACGCCGCAACAACGTTTACAAATTGTTGGAATTTATTTTCAAAATCAGTGTTCTATTCGCCGAACTCATAGAGCACTTCGTGAAATTTATGGTTTACATAATCGTCCATCAGAGCAGCTTATTCGTCGAACTATCGATAGATTTCGGACAACATTTTTCTCTACTCGATGCAACAACAACAACAACAAGACAAAGAACTGTACGTACAGAAGAAAATATCCTTGCTGTAAGTCATGGTGTTAATGATACAGATTTGTCTATTCGTCGACGTCGACACAAGTTGGACTCTGTGCATCCACCACATGGAAAATTTTGCGTAAAGATCTTGGTCTACACCCATACAAGATCCAACTGGTTCAAGAACTAAAGCCACTTGACCATAATAAGCTTGAAGTTGATCCTCTTTTTTATCGTAAAATTGTGTTTAGTGCTGAAGCTCGTTTCAGGTTGAACGGCTATGTAAATGAGTAAAATTGCCGTATATGGAATGAAAACAATCCTCAAGAAGTTCTGCAGGTTCCATTGCATCCTGAAAAATGTACTGTATGATGTGCTTCACACGCTGGAGGTATCATCGGTCCATATTTCTTTAAAAACGATGCTGTAGCTAATGTTACTGTGAATGGTGCTCGTTATAGATCGATGAATAATGATTATTTATTTCAAAATTTGAAAAAGTGGTCCAAAATTGGTCTGGTCGAATGCGGTTCCTCAAAGCTAGTCGTGGTGGACATATGACTGAAATTATTTTTAGAACATAAATGTCATAAAATTATCTTTCAAATAAGAAAAAATTGGTTTCAATCTTAATTTAAATGTTTTATTTCAATTTGAAGTTCTATCACTCTAAAAGAAACACCCGATAACAATTTTTAACTCAAACAAGCCCAAATATTTTATTATTGATAGCTGGAACATAAGCAGCAGATATGCATATGTTTCGAAGCTTATTGGCTTCAATTATCAGTGCGCTGAATAATCCATTATTTTTGCCTGAAATTAATGACTTTATATAACATGTTCTGGGTTGTCCAATTTGGGTCAAATATGCTATATTTATTTTGTTCTATAATTTGTTGCCGTTTTAAAAGTAGCTTAATTATTCTCCTCTCATATAAATCTTAGTCCTTATTGGCGAAAAACTTTAGTGGGTAATCGATTTCTAAAATCTTCTCTTGATGTCAATTTCCTATCACCAAGGAATGCGGGAAAAAGATAGTAATCGATTGGTGCTAGGCCGGATTATATAGTGAATGACATTAAAACGTCTCAACCAAGCTCCCCCAAGTTCTGGCGAGTCACTACAAAGGTGTGTGGCCTGACGTTGTATTGATAGAACACAACACCTCTTCTGTTGGTCAATTCTAGCCGTTTCTGGTCAACCGCTAGCTTCCAACGGTCCAATTGTTGATAGTAGAGATACTAATATAGTGTTTGGCCATATAGAAGCCACTTGGCCAAGACTTCGCAGATGGAAATTCGATTCATCGTGTCTTTTGTTGTTATGGCCCCCAAACATTGAGCTTCTGAATCCAGCTTGTTTAAAACTGGTCGATCTTTAGCTTTTGGGCGATGTTACGACTACTAACATGCTGGTCAACTTCAATTAATTCTTTGAGTTTATCGACATTTTTGACGCCTGCCTGTGCGAGGTGCATCCTTAACATAAAAAATCGGAATCGACGAAACCAAAATTGCACGTGATTAGCTGTTTCAACATCGGGACCTAAACACCGTTCAGAATTTCAGCCACCTGTCTTGCATTTCCGCCATTATCAAAGAAAAACTGTGAAATGTACCGAATTTTTTCTTGTTGACTTCCATTTTTTACACCCTGTAACTCACAACTGCTATTGCCCAATGTCCTATCACATGTATTTCAATTCGCAGTAACAAAAGTTGACACATTTATCCACGTCTGTTCTGTTGAATGCAACGCGAGTACACAACCCAGATAATCTATTTTTTAGTGAGTGAAGTTCTAGGTCATAGGGGTATCTTGTGGGTTGACCTATTTACATATATCGTATAAATAAATTTTACTTATCAACTCATCTTTCAGGTCAATATTAGCTTTTTTGTAGACAAAATTCTAGGACTTAATCTTTCAATTATACAGAATCCTTATTGATCATTATAACATAGCGGTTGCAATATACTTTTTATGTTTTGCTATCTACTGATGACATTCTTCGATCGAATCTGTCAATGTCTATAGAGTGGCCTATATTAAACAATCCAGCCAAATATGATAGGGATAACTGTGATTTGACAGAAGGTAGAATGTTTTGACATTTCTTTTCAGTAAGCATTGGAAAATTATCATGGAGAGACTCAAGCCGCAACAACGTTTACAAATTGTTAAAATTTATTTTCAAAATCAGTGTTCTATTTGCCAAACTTATAGAGCACTTCGTGAAATTTATGGTTAACATAATCGCCCATCAAAGCAGCTTATGCGTCGAACTATCGATAGATTTCGGACAAGATTTTCTGTACTCGATGCAACAACAACAACAAGACAAAGAACTGTACGTACAGGAGAAAATATCGCTGCTGTAAGTCATAGTGTTAATGGTGATTCAGATTTGTCGATTCGTCGACGTTCACAACAAGTTGGACTCTGTACATCCATGTACCTCTGTACCACATGGAAAATTTTGCGTAAAAATCTTGGTCTACACCCATACAAGATCCAACTTGTTCAAGAACTAAAGCACTTGACCAGAGTACAACCCGCTAAAGTATCTTAAACGGCAATATGGGATGAATGACATCATTTTGGAAGGTTGTATTTCTATTCATTCATATGCGTTCGTTTTGGGGTAAAAAACCTATTGAAACTTATTCAACGTTTTCTCTTACATTATATAAAATTTCGTACAGATCAGAAAATACCGCTGCAAATTCGTGAACGGATAGCTGCGAAAAGACAAGCTAGAGGCAGATGGCAAAGATCTCACAACTTGGTGGACAATATACGACCGCTTGAGTACTCAATAAGACTCAATGAAAAGCTGCAAGAATCTTTCAACTCACAATTCTTTCAACACCACATTCAAAAAATATAGACGATAAAAGCTTATAACTAAATAAAGTTTCATTTCAGTTTGTACCGAAAATGGCGCCTTACTATCAACGAAGCAAAATAGTACAAGTTACATTCACCAAAAAAGGATGATGTTCGCCAATTAAAAAACAATTTGCAGTTAAAACTGAAGTAAATTACCTGGATATTCACTTGGACCAACGCTTCACTTGGAAGCTGAAAAGATACAAATAAATATTAAAATTAGACAAATTTGTTGGCTAATGGACAGAAAATCGAAACTATCTCTCCAAAATATGGTATTGATCTATAAACCCATTATAAAACCAAGATGGATATACAAAATCCAATTCTGGAAATGTGCTTCCAATATTTAAATTATAAAGCGACTTCAAACCGAAATACTACATTCATTTTAAAATAAATCAATCCGGCTGATCTGTACCAAAAATCATTAATAATGATAATAATCATGCGCACGTTTCAAACTGATTGGTTTGATGTTTGATAACTTTAAGATGTCTTTTTACAACACATCACATTTACTCAATACTTGTAAAAAAATATTAGGAGTACAAATAAGTTTCCGCCGTTTTATTGTAGATGGCGCGGCACGGAGTTTCGGTTAGCTTTCGCAGATGATAACCGGCTTAAAAAATAGTTTGGACATTCAAGAACAACATAACCTATTAATATCATTGATTTTATATTGGTAAAATATAATTTTTATAAGTTGAAAATGTCAAAATTTGAGCCAAGTAAGCGTTATTTGCGGGAAATATTAGTTTACTTCTTTAATTTAAAGAAATCTGCTGCTGAGGCGCATCAATTGCTCGTAGAAGCATATGGTGAGGGTGCTTTGAGTGAGAAAACGTGTCGAGAGTGGTTTCAAAAGTTTAAAAACGGTGATTTCGAAGTAGAAAACAAAGATCGCAGTGGAAGGCCAAAAATTAACGATAATGCAGAATTGGAGGAAGATTCATCTCAAACACAAAAAAAACTTGCTCTAACATTAGGAGTAACTCAGCAAGCAATCTCACATCCTTTAAAATCATTAGGAATGATTCATAAACAAGGAAATTGGTTTCCGTACGGCGGAAACTTATTTGTACTCCTAATACTATAAATTTCAATAAATGTTGCAAAAAAATTGTTTCTGCATCAACCCTATTCTCTAAATTTGGCTCTCAGTGACTCTTACCTGTTCACAGACCTAATAGAAATGTTACCCTTGAAGAGATTTGGCTCAAATGATGAGGTGATCGCCGGAACATACGCTTATTTTGGGGGAAAAATAAATGGTTCTTCAAGAAAATTATCCAAAGGCTAGGGAAGTGCTGAAATGATTGCATCGCCTTGAAGGAAATTTTGAAGATGAAGAGTAACAAAATAAAATTTCAACAGCCACAACTCCGATATTATTATTTATAGAAAATCTTTGAAATCACTCGATTTTGCGATTAAAAACCGGAAAAAAAATGAAACAATCTGCAAATTCATAATTTTTCCCTTGAAATATTTCATTCATTCCAACACTTGACCTATTGATTTTCATTAACTCTACGCATACCTAAAGCAATTGTGTGCGAATCTCCCCATGTCATTAACAATGCAAATACATTTCATTTCCTGTCATTGTATTGAAAACTAAAGTTTTTTTGAATACGCACAACTCGAAAATTTCAAAAATTCCATCTTTGAGGTCTTGAATCGATTGTGGAGCATTGGCATAGACCTTATCTTTCACGTGGCCAAAGGAAAAGAATCTAAAGGTGTTAAATGACAAGATTTCGGTGGACAATCGTGATCAAAAAATAACACCACCAGGAAACGTTTCTTACAAAGTTGAGATTGTCTCGTTGCCTGTGCAGCATGTAGCGCCGTCTATTGAAAATAAACGTCGTCAAAAGATAACAGCTGCAGAAGTGACTGCTTCCCAGATAGTGCGGTTATTCAAAATGAAACCTCTTTTTGGAAAACCCTGTAGAATTTAATTCTGAGGATGCTTAACTACCTGGCGTCGTCCCATATGAAGAAATTGTGCTTGTTAATATAGCTATAGCTTTTCTTCCAAAAATGCGGTGATTTATTTTCACCAAGACTCAAAAATTCAAGATGAAATACTCAGACTTTGTTCCATTCAATAATTTATGATTTTTCGTTATAGGATGTGGCAGAAATCGAGAAGAAATTGCCCAATTTGGTACTGAGCTACAGAATACCATATGAAGGTTTCAATCATTATGATATACTTGTTGCTAAAGATGCGAAAGAACTGGCATATAAGAAAATTATTGAAACTATTTTTCGATATAGTAAGAGTGAATCTTAGTCAGTTACTACATTCAAATTAACTCCATTGTACCTGCATGAATCGTGATATATAGGGGAAAGAAATATTTCTAATGAATGTTATAGTTTTATATTCAATTGGGTATACATTCAAATAGAGGTATACCGATATAGCTATGTACAGCAGGATTAATATTCAATTTTATGAAGTGAAGTGAAAAATGCTTCTTCTGTAACATTATTTCATTGCAAAGAAAAAAATTCTGAATTGTCATTTGATATTGTTGACTTCTCGACATGAAAAATATTGAATTAAACAAGGATTTGAGGCTTACAAATATTTTGAGGCTATCATCAATTTGTTTGTACAAATAAAAGTTGAAATATTTTAAGTTTATTGATTATTTAATGTTTTTGGATTATTTTAATGGTTCTAGATATTTATAAAATAAAGACAATTTGAAATTCAATAATTTTTTATTGTTTAATAGTTTCGTCATACCATGATTTCAACAGCTGAGTATTTAAACTAAGTAAACAATTGGAAAAATGTTTCTAAGTACTAAACTCTGTTAAGAAAGAATAAAGAGGAGCGTTCATAAATAGAGGGGGGCGGAAAAATTGTTGACAATTATTAGAGAATTCCAAAATGTTATTCGAAAATTCACTTCTTGATTTTTGGACTTTATTTGTTGATGATTTCTACAAAGAGAATTGTCATTTGTGCCATTAAATGTACATATATCATTGACATAACGATATTCTTACTCTCCATTTGTACTATCTACTCTTTGATAATGTGTACCTTGAAATTTACTCCCTACAGGATTTATGTTGGTTCTGAGTAGCAACTTTTAACCGTTACCCATTCAATGTTTGTTAGTAGAGACATCTATTGTTGAATTTACGAAACTTGAATGTGCAAATGTTGATTTATATAAATTTATTTGCTGGGAATAAAACGAAGATTTATGTTCACCTGTCCTTCATTACATAGGAATATTCCGCATTAAGTAAAGTAATTTATGTAGAGGAAAAATTGAGGTGTTTCATTTCTGAAAACTGTAGAAACCTACAAAAATTAAATGTGACATGAATTTACTTCGCATTTAACTCACGAGATGGCGAATTACATCATAAAATTGAATATTTTTGATATATGACATCCTCTTTTTACCCAATCCCCTTATTCCTTTTATCTTTCCTTCTATAGATAGCTGCAGCAAATAGTACTTCTCATTGCGTATCACATATGGCAGGTACGCTGTTTTCCTGTGTTTCCTCAGAATTTCCTCGTTAGTTTTTCTTGCTGTCCATGGAATTTTCAAGATCCTTCGATAGATTCACATCTCAAACGCTTCTAGTCTGTTCGTGGTATTAACCTTCAGTTTCCAGCCTTCCTTGCCATACAATAGCACGGACCATTTTGTGAATCTTATTCTGAGGTTGAGGTCAAAGTCAGAATCCGTAAAGACGTTTTTGAATCTCATGGATGAGCTCCTCGCTTTTTATTCTGGCACCTGATTTATACGTCTGAAGATCAGTCTTCACATAACCATGTTCCCAGTTAGTTGAACATTTTTCTCGTTCTATGTATGATAGTTTTGCTTTCTGAAACTCATCTGGTTTTGTCTTGTTTATGTTGATATTGATTCCCATATGCCGGTTGTACATTCCTACTATGTCCAGGAGCCTTTGGGGGTCATTCATGTCATCTGCTATCAGAACTGTATCATATGCGTAACGTATATTATTGATCCTTGTGCCGTCTTCTTTGATGCCCAATTACTGCTTTTCGAGAGCTTCCTGGAAGATGTTTTCAAAGTAAACTTTAAACAGTAGTGGGCAGAAGAAACATCCCTCTCCTACACCTCTAAGAATTTTCTGTGCTTTTGTAAATTCGTTGTCAACCCTTACTGCAGCTGATTGGTTCCAGTACAGTTTTCAATACAGCGTATATCTTTCTGATCTCTAATGAAGTCACCTCAGTATTTGAACAAGCAAATCAGCAAGTACACGCAAATTTAAATATACGACATACCCAAGCGAGCCAATCCAAGCAAAGAATTGTATTCCCGATTTTTCCTAACGCAGAAAAATCCTTTCAAGCTCTAGTTAGATCCACATCTCAAACGCTTCTAGTCTGTTCGTGGTATCAACCTTCAGTTTCCAGCCTTCCATGCCATACAATAGCACGGACCATTTTGTGAATCTTATTCTGAGGTTGAGGTCAAAGTCAGAATTCGTATAGACGTTTTTGAATCTCATGGATGAGCTCCTCGCTTTTTATATCTGGTACCTGATTTATACGTCTGAAGATCAGTCTTCACATAACCATGTTCCCAGTTAGTTGAACATTTTTCTCGTTCTATGTATGATAGTTTTGCTTTTTGAAACTCATCTGGTTTTGTCTTGTTTATGTTGATATTGATTCCCATATGCCGGTTGTACATTCCTACTATGTCCAGGAGCCTTTGGAGGTCATTCATGTCATCTGCTATCAGAACTGTGTCATATGCATATTAATACACGCAAATTTCCATATACGACATACCCAAGCGAGCCAGTCCAAGCAAAGAATTGTATTCCCGATTTTTCCTAACGCAGAAAAATCCTTTCAAGCTCTAGTTAGATCCAGTTACGCCGTGATGCTCATAATTTGAATAAAAATATGCTAATTATGAGCATCGCAGCGTAACTCGATCTGAATTGAGCATGAAGGAAGATTTCTGTGTTTGTAACGTTGAAAAAAATCCGGGAATACAGTTATTTGCTTAAATTGGCTCGCTTGGGTATGTCGTGCATGTATATTTGCGTGCACTAGGCGCTTGTGTATGATAAATGCATTGGTGTTCCTGTGCAGAGCAAATGTAGATGCGTGACTGATTTGTGGTCGTTGGGCATTACAGGGCACTGACGATTGAAACCAACAAGTTTCGAAGCATTTGCATGTCGGCTGTTTATGTACCAGCGATCAACAAAACCTATTGGGGCTTGTTTGAGTTTAGAATTTTTATACAGATGTATGTTGGATTGCCCCGATTCGAAGAACTTTCTATTACTATAGCACATACTCTTTAGTAATCATTTTATTTTTCATATAATAAGTTATACTGTAACAGTATTAACTCTTTATTAACAGGAACTGCTATCTTGTTTTCATAAATATAGGTGAATGTTCAAACGGAACTAAATCCGACTTTGTTATTTTATTAATTGTATAGCTAACGTAACATGATTCCTCATAAAATAATGTATCGGACGTAATGGCCATGATGAAGCCAGGTAATGAACGTCATCACGTCAAGGTAAAAATCTCAACGTCTTCTCGACCATAAAAATACTCATCAGTGATTTATTTCCGTTTTTCGCTGCGTCTCCGTCGCAGATGCATCCGAAGGGAAATTTATCTGAAAAAAATGCGTGTTTTGACTTTCCGCTCTCGTATTGGGAGGTTAATTCGATTTTAATATTGCGGTTTCAATCGGAAAAGAATTAAGAACGCCATCTCTCGCATCGCTCCGCGGCATAAACTTCAGATATTGCACTTCCTGTCGCAAGCGAAAGAAATAGAAAACATTTCGATATTGAATTTTTTATTCCGCCGCGGGAGATTACTTTCGAATTAGGGACATAAAATGCAGATATGTCATCAGAGAGGTGCAATTAAGGCCTGAGGAACGGTGCTGAAAAAAGTTTTAGTTTTATGTGTTGAATACGGATTTTGCTGAA
The DNA here is from genome assembly GCA_034642435.1 of Megalocaria dilatata. Lineage (NCBI taxonomy): Eukaryota > Metazoa > Arthropoda > Insecta > Coleoptera > Coccinellidae > Megalocaria > Megalocaria dilatata. Next base: position 71,552,180 of record CM067858.1, read on the forward strand.
CGGTATGTAGAAATCTAAACCATATTTACAGACTTTTAGCTTCTATATAAAATAAAATAATGAAAGGGAAGTTTTGTTTACTTGATGAAATATTTTTTCAATAGCTTGAATATATTATGTTTTATCAATTCAAGAAAACAAATCGAAAAAAGAAAATACAAATAAAAAATTAATTTTTCCCGAAAATTTTGTCAACATTTTGCCTTTGAAATCCAAGCATTTTGAAATATTGACGTACAGATAGATTTGTAGTACATTGTGTCATGTATACTAATTGATAACCAACGAAAGATCGGGGAATCTGGGCGGCCATGGCAAAAGATTCTCATGGGTCTCTTCAAAAAAGTTTAAACTAACTCTGGCAACACGAGGTCGAGCATTATCTTGCTGAAATATTGGATTCTCGGGCCGGTTAAGGTAAGGGAGAACATATGGCTCCACTATTTCTTGAAGGTAACGCGGCGCTGTCATGTTACCTCGAATAAAGACTAAAGATGACCTACTTGCATATGCAATAGCACCCCATACCATAACGCCTACTGTCCGGTGTACATGATGCTCCCCCCCGTCTCTGTACCTTGTCGTGGTGGGGGAGCTTGTCATAACGAGTGTCCTAGTTTCATTTATGAGATGGAGGATATGGTTATGATGCCTAAAGCAGAGACTCGCAATCCTAATTTCCTTTCTTTGTTTCTTTCTTACATAATACCTTTCCATCATGTTGTCCCAATCCTACCTTTTCCTACCGCAGGACTTGGAATCGTACGGGGAAGCTGGCTCTGATTGACGACCAGAATCTGCGACCCTGCGATCGATTAGAGTTCTGATTTTTCTTTCATTGGCGAAGGCGATCCCCGCTAGTCCTTAGCGTGGGTTTCCAACCTTCGTCCTCTTAGCCCGCTGAAGGATCTTAAATGGTTGCTGAATGACAAAGGGAGACTACGACGTTTCGAACAAGCTGGGGGGTTTGGGAGATTCGCTCTGCTCGCCCCCAAATTTGGCTCCATTTTTAGTTCCTGAAGTTCCTGCTGCGGGGTCCTGATTGGTCCGTTGGAGGACATAGGGAGACTACGACGTTTTGAACAAGTGTGGGACCTTGGAATATTCGCTGCGCTCTTCCCTAACTCCGGCCCCATTCGTGGATCCTTAAGCTTATCTTTTTCCGCTGCGGGTTCGGAAGTGGTCCGCTGGAGAAAAAGAGAGACTACGACGTTTCGACAAGGTTTGAGGGTCCTTTAAGATACGCTCTGCTCTCCCCCAAACTCTGGCGCCCTTTTGATCCTAGGGCCCAATCCTATGATGCTTCGGAGCCTCGCTTTTGGCGGCGAACAGCAACAGCGATCCTGTGTAGCGGGGGGTCCATGCTGACAAGCTGTTATTTGTGTTGTTTCGTTGCTTCAGTCTTTCATAATCCATAGACACTCTGCTCAAATGATTGAGTGGTGGGATCGCTACGGCGATCCTCTTTGGTGTGGGAGAGGTGACTTGTGGGGGTCCCTCACCTAGTTGTGCTGGCGCAGAGTGCTCTATAATCCTTTCTCCAAAACTCCTTTCTTTCTCTTTCAGCTTTTCGGGGGTCTGCTGGGGTGTCAAAACTTGAGCAGAAACCCGGGACAACAATGATGACAATGGTACATTAATGTTATTAGAGAGCTCTGCTCATATTTTAACTTGTACAATTCTGAGTATGTACATTATGCTCAATATCAAACTGAGATTCACGTCTTTCTCCCCGACAACGTCTAACCCTTCTTCGGCCATCATGTGCACCAAAGGAGAATCGAGATTCATCAGAAAAGACTACCTGATGCCATTCCACATTCCAATGTTGACGTTCTCTGCACCACTGTAATCATTTCCGGCGATGCTCAACCGTCAGAGGTAACACAAGATGGGATCGATAATGCTGCAGTCCAAAAGGCCTTATATGGCGGTAAATCGTTCGGACAGCTACAGAATGGCCTTGTTCTCCTAACCACTCATCAGCCAAAGATCGAGTTGTCGCAAATCGGTCTCTAATAACCATAAGTCTTAGACGTCGATCTTGAACTTCATGTGTGCCCCTGCGACGTCCGGTGCCTACTCTTCTTCGATTTTGGGGATTATCAAACCACGCTTGACAACATCTCATAACAGTAGTTGGATTTCTGTTCGTACGGTTAGCGATTTCTCGAAATGACAACCCCGCCTCCCGTAGACCAATAATTCGACCTCTTTCAATTTCACTTAGCTGGCGATAAATTCCGCGTCCAGGTGCTCTAGGCATTTTAACAACAACTGAACATCGACTTTGGATCTCCTCGAACAGCTGGTTTGTTGTAAAATTTAAAAAATTTGCAAAAAACGACTACATATTTAAGTAACAAAAAATGTTTACATGAAAAGACCTTTTTCTCCAAATTTTAATCATTTTCTCCTTGCTATACTATCTATGTTTTACCAAAAAAAAAGTTTAAATTCAAAGAGCTCCTTCAAGGTGTTGCAGTTTTTTTGTCAGTTAGTATATTAATTGCAGGTATTCCTAGTGCGGTACTCCTTACGCTAAGAGCGCTAATTTTCACAGAATTACAACGTTATTATGTTTTCTTTACCAGTGGGTTCGACGTCCATTTCGAACATCTTAGTTGAGTATGATTTATTGATGACTTGGTGGAATTGTAGATGAATTTCCGGACTATCTTTCGTAGAATTTAGTATTAATTTTGGATTATTCGGAAGATTGTTTAAACCTGGAAAAATTATTGGTGCCAAGTTTTTAGTTTTGGAGTTATATTCGACCAATAAAGTCGATATACTCGGATTGACCAGGAGGCCATTTTCTTTTACTTTCGTAGTATTTCCATTGAAGAAATTGGAAACCGATACTAGGTTGATGAAGAGCGTTGAATAGAGGGATTTAAAATTCAAGATACATCTTGGACCCCCATCAGTGAAGAGCAAGAATCCAAACAGCCCATTAAAAAGTAGACCGTCAGCTTATTGGAGTCATATAATTCATGCTATATCTGAGGTTTGATTACTATTCAATACATGGTCAGTGCATTTTCGGCATAAGAGTATATTGACATAAGACTTGGTGACTATGGGAATAGATATTTGGGATCTTTTATTTTTGATTATTTGAATTTGAATATCATCTTGTATTATAGCATAGCCTGAGATAGTAAACATAGTCTTAAAAGCACACAATCATTCCCTATTCGCCTTCTAATGACCATACAGTTTATATCATTTCAATAAATCATTTAAGTGATCAAATCATAAATCTTTGACGTCCTGTTTAAAGAAGGTGGTGCCCATTTATAATTAGCTAGCCGACGATACTGAAACTCTGAAACTGTAGTGACAATTATCAAATTTAATAAAAAATATTTCCAGGTAAATTAATAATATGAAAAATATGTATCCACCCTTATGAGAAAAATATAATTACACAATGTTTCTCATCAATTCTCAGACCTGAATTATGAATTGAAGAATGAATTTTTTGAAACATTTATTTAATTCAATTTCATAAAGTTTTTGAGAAAAAATTGAAATCTGTTGTGAGATTAGTGGAATAAAGTCTTGAAGTCCACTCAAAAATAACGGATTTTTTCCCAACCTATTATTCGATTTTAATTCAAAGCCATCTATAGGAATTATTTAAATATTTTAATATTAGCCTTCTACATATTGAATTTCAAAAAATTATATTTAATAATTATAACTTCAAAAATTAAATTGAAATAATGTCATATAAGTACCACTTATATCAAACGACATATAAAATGAACATTCATTATAAGACATCCAAATGATATGACAAAATCCAATAAATAAAAATTGTTAACCAAAATTCTATAAATTAAATATTTTGAATAGACAAAATTTTGTTTCTGCTGAACAATCTTATGAAAATCTATAAAAATGTTTAACATAATCTTAAGAATTTCATCATAAAACTATCTTATTTAGAATATTCAATATTATTGGATATCTAACTAAGTTACTTTCTATAAAATCTCAAGAAATGTAAAAACATTACTGAAAAACAAGTTTTAAGTGAGACTTTGCTTCGTCAGTATTCAAATAATTCATATTCAATAAAATACAACATCAATCAACAACAAATACTCACCCTTCAACAATTTGGAAAACTTCTGGTAAACAAATACTGAAAAATTTAAATGTAATGTAAGGTTAAGTTACAAATAAATAATTCTGTGGTTTACCCCTGATCCAAAAGATTGAAAGACAATTTAACGGCCTCTGTTATAGCACAAGGACTATCTGTATAAAAAATGTTAAGGAAACCAATTCCTGAAGTTATAATTATTAAATATATTTTTTGAAATTAAATATATAGAAGGCTAATATTAAAATATTTAAATAATTTTATATACCTTCTATCAAGTATTAACCTCTATTTATGTCATCTATAGGAAAATGACTGAAGCAAATTCGATTTTTTTTCGAGATGAACGTGATATCAGGCCAAATTATCAAATATTCATTCTCACCTCCACCAACAGCTGACAAGTTTTCAGCTCGATAACAAATCACCTTGGCGCGGTCGCGCGTTATCAGGAAAAGCTTTTAAACGGATATAAATAACGACAGGCCCATAATTCGGATTTAAATGATATCTTATACGCAAGATTCATACAGCCGGTTCGCCACGGGAATGAACCGTTTGCAAATCACGGATTAAGAACAAACTTGCGGCCGAAAGTTCGACTCCCGAAGGTGTAATCTGTCGAGGATGGTCCCTCCTGGCGGCGCCCCTGCCTGGTTCACCGAGCGCCCTGGGAATGACCCCCATAATGAGGGGATATTTATCATCTGGTTTTATCACGAAGGATGCATACCGAATACAGATTCCGGGATATCGAGATTATTGGATCGCGTTCTGCTGTTTTGCCCCCATTCGGAGATATGAAAAAATATTCCGGATGATTAGGTTGGTCTCGAAGCGTAGATGAACTCTTGGAGGTTACGTCTACGGAATGGTTTACCCGTCGAAATTAATATGACACATCGAAATAATCATTAAAACATTGACACGGCGATGTAGAGGAGATTTAAAGCGCTCCTAAGTTAATAATCGAATGAATTCCAATTAAATGAAATAGATTACTCCACAATTTATTATTAACGACATTTGTTTCGCCAACACTGTGTCAACTTTACATTTTGAACTAATTCTTAACATTACACAGCAGTTCTCATATAGCTCAAAAACTTGAACAAATGGCAGTATAACCAACTAACAATGTTCGGAAATAAAAACATTGCAAAAGGGGAAACAAATATGATAGAGTTCGCCCTACAAAATTATAACTTATAAATTATATAATTCCCAAGGATCAACATGGGTTTCTTCCGGGTCGGTCCACCATCACGAATCTCCTCTCCTGCGTCAACCATTGTACTAAGTGCATTGATTATGGCTGTCCGGTGGATGTCGTTTATCTGGACTTTGCGCGAGCATTTGATCGTGCCTCCTGAGGAAGCTTGAGTTCTTGGGAGAGGGGGGCCCTCTGCTCTCGTGAATTCGGTAATTTTTGTCGCTTCGCACTTTCCGGTTGAGGGTCGGTGACTGTTTCTCCTCCTCCGATTGAGAAGTCCTTAGTGCAGTTCCCCAAGGTTCAGTTCTGGGTCCTATATTGTTCCAGTTATACACTTCTGATCTCCCCCGTCTTTTATCATCCAATTGTGCACCATCTTGTTGAATCACAAATCCTCCAGATTATTATTAACAACAACAGGAAAAAAATCATTTGACGTTGTTCTGGCATGAATTGCACAGCACACAGTGACTTAATCTGTATGTAGTGCCGTTTGAACAGTTTTGTGTGGATTTTTATGACCCCAAATTCTGAAATTCTGATTATTCACATAACTATTCAACCATAAATGAGCTTCATCTCTGAATAAAATTTTTCGATAAAATTGTTCATCATTTTCTAGCTGTTCAAGAGCAAAATCAGAAAATAAGCGATGTTTATGGTGGTCAAATGGCTTCAGTTCTTGAACCAGTTGAATTTTCTAAGGATGTAATCCCATATCTTTTCTTAAAATTCTCCAAGTTGTTTTTTGAGAAAGATTTAATTGTTAAGAACGACGTGGCACCGCTAAATTTGGATTTTCGTTTACATTTGCTACAACAAGCTAAAATTCCCTTGTTTGCGTGCATTTCCTTGTACTGGTACTCCTGTATCGTGTAAAGAAAGCTCACTCTCAAACTGAGGAAGCTTGAGTTCTTGGGAGTGAGGGGTCCTCTGCTCTCGTGGATTGGGTCATTTTTGTCGCTTCGCACTTTCCGAGTGAGGGTCGGTGACTGTTCCTCCTCCTCCGATGTGGAAGTCCTTAATGGAGTTCTCCAAGGCTCAGTTCTGAGTTCTATATTGTTCCTGTTATACACTTCTGATCTTCCTCGTCTTTTTTCATCCAATTGTGCAATATTCGCAGACGACACGATGCTCTACAACTGTCCCTTGGTTAACACGGGGCACCTTCAGGAAGACCTCAATAGTTGATGTGGGAGGTGGTTACTAGCTCTTAATATCGGGAAGTGTTGCGTGCTCTACATTGGCAAAAAAAATCCCAGGGTTTCCTACCTCTTTGATCAGCAGAGGCTAGCTAGTGTCTCTCAGCATACCGTCACAGATGACTTGAGTTAGTCTACTCACATTCCAACTGCTGCGTCTAGAGCGAGACAATTCACCTACCAGCTATCTAAAACTCTTGCAAGATGCGATGTAGCCACAAGTAGAACTCTCTACACAACCTACGTGCGTCCTATTCTGGAGTATGCGGCCCCTGTTTGGTGGGTCAATCTGAAGGGTGATCGGGAACTTTTGGAATCGGTCCAGCTGTGGAGCACCCGTCTTCCATTTGGCACAATCTGCCCTGATTATCAGTCGAGGCTACTGTTGTTTGAGTTGCCCTCCTATCGGGCTCTTCACTCCCTCTTCGGCAAGGATATGTCTTACCTCTTTCCACTAAACCAGTATCGAGCCTTAAGAGGACACTGTTTTAAGCTTGCCAATGAGAACTTCAGGACGACACCGAGAAGCCAGTTTCTTCCCAACAGAGTGTTCGAAACGTTGTGTCCTCGGCATCGGTGAATTATTTGAAAAACGGAAGAAGATGGATGGTCTGGACAGGTTCAACAATGAATTCCATTGCATCCAATTACTTTCATTACTCAATTGTTTCTGTTCTCGAGTTCCTTCTCAGTTTCATTTTATTTCTTGTTTTTGAGTTTATGAGTTTATCTTTTCTCTTATCACTTTTATAATAATAATAAATAACCATCAATTAACACGAATACCGATAAAGAAAAATATGCGAAAAGAAGAATTTTAAGATTCTTGTACATTAATTTCTACTGCTTTAAAAAACGCAATTTCATAATGGATAATTTGAAATTATGTCTAAATTCTTTCAGATGACTGGCATATGTTGAATGTGAGATGTCTGACGTATAACAACTGATACGAAAGATTTGACTAACAAATACATTTCCATTCCTTACGTGAATAAAATATCAGATAACATGTGATTGCTCTATGGTATATAATGGTCAACAGGAATATCTTTTAAGAAAAGTAATTTGATAGAATTTGGACATAATTTCAACAATAACTATGAAATTATCTATTATGAAAATAAAAGTATCAGACTCACGCTTTTGGAAGCAGTAGAAATGTCTATTTTGAGAAATAAATGACTATGTTCTATGGCCAGATTGAAAAAATACTGACGTGAATGTATTGTTTTCTACTCTAGATTCTTTCTAATAATTCTTAGTTTTCCTTCTGCTGAAATATTGAATAGAGTAAACCGTTACTTTGTGATTGTGCCTTTTTTGATGTTTTTTGTGGTTCGAAGAAAATACGGTCAACAATTTGTTTTGAGTTAACCTTCTTCATTCAGTCTTACTTTTCTATTAGTTTTTATATTTCATTTTGAAATAAGGCTAAATAGGTCGTTGATACATCTTATATTCTTGAATAACATTGTTCAAAAATGTTAGAAATACCACCTACCTGAAGATGCTACTTTGTCGGCGAAACGATCGTTGTATTGCAATAATAATGAAATTTATAAAAATCAGAATATTTAATATGGATTTTCAAGAAGACTGATTCAATTTAATAATAATAATAATTTATTAATTACCCTCAAAATTTTACAGGGAATGTCATGTACATATATATGATAATATACATATATGTATAAATAAAAACAATATGTATGAATAAAATAATAGTTAATTAATAACGATAACTGATATTAGATCAAATTTAAAATTTCTTAAAGTCAAAATATAAAAATTATTAGACATTAATATAGACACGATTATAAACAATTACAAAAATTAATTGACGACTAGAATTGGTACGTCATAAATTCATCCATTGAATAAAAACCGCAATCAGAAAGAATCATCTTAACTTTTCGTTTGAATGCTGTACAATGCAGCGACTTCAGGTGCTGAGGAAGTTTATTATACATTTTCATACCATTGAATATATGTGTTTTGTGTTCTCTTCAGTCTATGACGTGGAGCCATGAAATTATTCCTAGATCTTGTTTTATGATTGTGAATCGCTAGGTGTTTTTGGAAAGTGTTCTTATTCTTGTGTATATACATAAGGCATTCAAGGATATAGCAGCATGTAAAGGTAAGTATTCCATATTGCTTGAAAAGAGGTCTACAGCTAGTGGTCTGGCCCACTTCTGCTATCAATCTTATGGCCTTTTTCTGTTTTAGAAAAACTCCTCCAGCATCTGAAGATGCGCCCCGTAGGATTATGCCGTAGGTCATTCTGCAGTGAAATTGTGCATAATAAGCAAGAACCGCCTCTTTTTCTGTGAGTATGCTTTTTATTCGCCGTATTGCGAATAACGCCGTAGAGAGCTTATGGCATACTTCATTCACATGCTTCTTCCAAGTTAAATTTGCACTAATTGACACTCCGAGCATTGAAATGCTTTCCAGGTTTTGGCACTTTGTGCTCACAAGCAGCTGTTGTGTTTTCTCTGGATTTACTTTCATGTTATTTACATTGAACCACTCTACAGCGCCCTTCACAATTTCCTCTGACTTATTCAGTAGCAAATTTCTATTCTTCGCTTTATTCAAGAACGATGTGTCATCAGCAAAGAGTGTATCATCATCTGCAACAGTATTACACACCAGATCATCTATATAAATTAGGAATAAAGTCGGTCCCAGCACCGATCCCTGGGGCACTCCTGTACTAATTTTCATTCTTGAAGACCGCTTGCGTTCCAAATCTACTATCTGGTAGCGATCCTCAAGGTAGGACCTCATCAGATCCAAAGCTGTGCCTCTTATGCCCATACATTCCAACTTGCGCAGAAGCTTTTCATGATTGACACAATCGAATGCTCTAGTCAAATCCATGCACGTCAACATCACGTCATCTGCATCGTCCAATGCCTCCATGATGAATTCGATAATGTGGACCAAAGCAGTGGTAGTTGAACTACCCTCTCTAAAGCCATGCTGGTAATTTCCTAGCAACGAATTGCTCTCCAGAAATGAGTTCAACCTTTTTTTGAGGAGGGACTCGAAAATTTTCGAAATAACTGGCAGTAACGAGATTGGCCTATAGTTTTCATATACCTCTTTATCTCCCTTCTTGTATACAGGTATCACCCTTGCGACCTTCAATAGTGACACTATTCAAGTTATAAAAATAGTAAAATGAATTAATTCCGCTGATCTGTACCGAAAATCATTAATAAAGAGTATGAACTATGGTAATTGAAAGTTCTAGAAATTGAGACAGTGTAACATACATCTGTATAACAATTCTATACTCAAACAAACTCGACAAGGTTTTGTAGATTACGGAGGCAAATGGCAGACATGCGCACGTTTCAAACTGATTGGTGTATAGCGAATATAGATACTTGACAGATTTGAAGTCACTAGCATACATTGCACTGACGAAAACCAATCAGTTTGAAACGTGCGCATGTCTGCAATTTGCCTCTGTGATCTACAAAACCTTTTGTGTTACTCACAACTCGATTCATTCAAGTATAAACTGAGAACGCTTCTGTTATAATTCCATATACTGACTCTACTGTCCATAGACTGAATATGGGCAATCTACAGATTCGGAGACATGTCGTAAAATACCGTGCTGCAGTAAAAATAACTGTAACGGAATAAATTCTCAGTTTCTATTGAATTGCTGGAAACTTGGACAAACCTTTTTTATATTTGATTTATTTCGGAGTTCTTAATCTGATCCCTCATAAACGGCGTTTGACCCAAACATCAACTCAGACTTTGCGGCCATCAAAGTCTTAAATAAATGGAAACAAGATAGACCCCGAGCACGCTGCTTCTAAGTTGATTTAAACGCGCCCCGATTCCGCATAAAGTTAATAGAATCTTAATTTTTAATCTTCACAAACAAGGGAATTTATTTTATCTTTTGCCGAACGAGACGGGCTCAACTCTTACCTCATAACTTCGGGCTAAAATTTCTAATTAATGTGCTGTATCAAATTTAATTACGTGATTTTCCGGCAAGAACACTACTACGAAATACAGAATAACTTTGTTATGCATCTCTGGAATGATTTAGTGAGCTTTTGTTGTGAAAAGACGGGCAGAAAAAGGAGAACCGGTGAAACATTTCGGTATTATCTGATGAAATGGTTACTTCTATTCAATTTGGTTTGGAGGAAAGGGATGAATTTTCTTCTTCTTCTATTCGTAGGGAATTGGGAAAATACACAGGCTGTTTTTAACATATTGGTTTAAAATTTGCCGGTTAAATGGCTCTTTGGATCTTATTCAATACCATATCGGGTGTTTTTTTTAGAGTGATAGAACTTTCGATAGATATAACTGTGATTTGACAGAAGATAACAACAAGACAAAGAACTGTACGTATAGAAGAATATATCACTGCTGTAAGTCATAGGGCTAATGATGATCTAGATTTGTCTATTCGTCGACGATCACAAGTTGCACTCTGTGCATCCACTAAATGGAAAATTTTGTGTAAAGATCTTGGTCTACACCCATACAAGATCCAAATGGTTCAAGAAATAAAGCCACTCAATAAGCGTCGTTGCTGATTAGGCCCTAGAACAGCTTGAAGTTGATCCACTTTTTTATCGTAAAATTGTGTTAATGATGAAGCTCATTTCTGGTTGAACGACTATGTAAACAAGCAAAATTGCCGTATATGGAGTGAAAACAATCCTTTCTGCAGTTCCATTGCATTCTGAAAAATGCACTGTATGGTGTGCTTTACACGCTGGAGGCATCATCGGTCCATATTTCTTTAAAAACGATGCTGGAGCTAATTTTACAGTTAATGGTGCTCGTTACAGATCGATGATCAATGACCATTTGTTTAAAAATTTGAATGGTATCGACCCAAAAGTGTTTTGGTTCCAACAAGATGGTGCTTCACCTTATGCTGCTACCGTAACAATTGATTTATTGAAAAAAAATCTGGCGATAACATTATTTCGAGAAATGGTCCAATTATTGGCCTCCAAGATCATGCGACATAACTCCACTAGATTATTTTCTTTGGGGTCAAGTCATTGGTTTGTGCTGATAAACCAGAAACAATAGATGCTTTGAAAGCCAACATGACTCATGTTATTGATGAAATAAGGCCTGAATTACTCGAAAAATTGGTTCAAAATTGGTCTGACCGAATGCGGTTCCTCAGAGCTAAATCTCATAAAATTATCTTTCAAATAAGAAAAAAATTCGCTTCAATCTTAATTTGAATGTGTTTTATTTCAATTTAAACTTCTATCCCTCTAAAAAAACACCCGATACATAGTCTTCTTCAAGAGAGACACAAGCATACAAGCGTATCGATATTTTTTCTGAAGAAAAATTCATCTTTGGCCCCAAAATGGGCATTTGTTTCGGCGATCATTCCCTCATTCATATTTTTTCAAATATTTTCAATGGTGTTTAAACTCAAAAAAGACTACAAACATGATGAAACACTGAATTCAAAAACATAGACTATAATACACATTCGTGTCTTTTGACATTCAATAGACAGTCCCTAATATTCATAATTAAACATAGTAAGATGATTTAAAGACTCACAATTAAAGAATGTTTCCAAGAAAAATAAACACTGGCCCGTAAACGTGTCTCCCATCTTTTTTATGTTCAATTTTGTATATTACGGCTATCCGTAGATTGTCAAAAACGTTATATACGTATAAGCCTATATTGTGAATTGAATGTTTTATCATTTCTATAGTTTTTTTTTTTGGGTTAGATTAATTAGATAAATTTTCGTACAGATGTATGTATATTATTTTTTAATAAAATAGAAAGGCCTTTTACTTGATAGAAGAAATATAACAAAATTTGAATATTGAAACAAATTGAAATATGTTTATCTTCTACAATTTTAATTTCAAAAAACTTTTAAAAACTAAATTTATGTCTACACAAGCACCGCTTACATTTAATAGACGTATATAATCAAAACTCAATATATAATGTCAAATGGAATAAATAACCCAACAGATATACGAAAGTAATTAAAATTAATAAATAAGTATTTAAAGGAGACAAAATTTTATTTCTGGTCTTACCTTTAAGAACACCAATTGCCTTTTAAAAACATGAACACACTTAAAGGACTTCTCAAAGAATATAATTTATTTGAAATATTTAATATATTCAAATATTCGAATAAATTATTTCAAAAATCTCTAAAAAAAAATGTGCACTATATCTTCAAAAAACAAATATAATTCTAGACAATCCCGTCTTCAGTCCTCATTTAATATTCCAAATATCAAAATCAAAAACCTAACCTATATCTCTCACGTGTTAAAAGACTTAAGCTTCGAAACTTTCAACACGTGAGAGATATAGGTTAGGTTTTTGATTTTGATATTTGGAATATTAAATGAGGACTGAAGACGGGATTGTCTAGAATTATATTTATTTTTTGAAGATATAGTGCACATTTTTTTAGAGATTTTTGAAATAATTTATTCGAATATTTAAATATATTAAATATTTCAAATAAATTATATTCTTTGAGAAGTCCTTTAAGTGTGTTCATGTTTTTAAAAGGCAATTGGTGTTCTGAAAGGTAAGACCAGAAACAAAATTTTGTCTCCTTTGAATATTTATTTATTAATTTTAATTACTTTCGTATATCTGTTGGTTTATTTATTCCATTTGACATTATATATTGAGTTTTGATTATATACGTCTATTAAATGTAAGCGGTGCTTGTGTAGACATAAATTTATTTCTAAAAGTTTTCTGAATAAAAATTTTTTTGAAATTAAAATTGTAGAAGATAAACATATTTCAATTTGTTTTAATATTCAAATTTTATTGTTTTTCATTATTATTATCCTGATACTCCTAGATCTTCTGTGAAGATCCCTCAGAAGCTTTCTCAGCTTGTGCGAGTTAGGAGTTCAGTTGTGTTCTAGGTAGGCTTTGTTACTGCGTTCTTGTGCCACATTAGGTCACAGCACTGTTGATTTTTGACCCAACAGTAAAATGGTGGCAGACACCTGTCCAACTAGAAAATTTATTTTTCACCTGAACAGGATTCGAACCCGGACCTTCCGGTCACGAGCTCGATGCTCCACCATTGAGCTGTCCGCACTCATATAAGTATAAAAGAATGTAATCAATTCTTATTTTTATAATTGAAGAAATAGACGATTTCATGTCATGATTCTGGAAGATTTTATTTTCTTTAGTTTAAAATATAACATAATAATATACACAAAATAAAATAATAACATACAAAGAAATAAAAAGAAATAAATAAAAAATAGCTTACTAACCTGGAAGAAATCAAAAACAATGCTATTTCTTCGGGTTTCTCGATTCTCATTTCTAACAACTAAATAGACATGTGACACTTTCAGGTTAAAATCTTAGACATAGAACATAGAATATAGAAGTTACAAAGTTGTTTTCCCTAAAAATAATATTTTTATTTTTACAAGTATATGAACATATTATATATCATATATGATGTTATAAACGATAAATAGATAAATTTCTAGACAAGTTAATTTTATATTAATCTGATAAGGGGTAGTCCACTTAAAATTTGCATTTTTGATCAGTCGCTGTAATTCAAATAATGCATAAGAGTAATATCACACGATCTTGAGGGCCAACACCATGAGAAAATCAACACAGAAATTTGTCGCGCAATTTTCCGCTAACATCCGGGGCATTCCCTGACCCGTATCGAATCGACGCTCCTGTCCTGCATCCCTCGAAATAAGGGGTGGCTTGGCGAGACATGACAGTTCCCACGGATCTTCCCTTCCCTCCTGGGCGACCTTGTCTAATCTGTCTTTTATACATACTTTTTACCAATATTTACCAGGCCGTCAACCCGGGATCTGCTTTGGCCATGATTAATATCCCTGGAACAGTTGACAAGCGCATTATATCGTCCGGTCCTGTAGACAAAGCGAAAATTATGGTATTGTAGCAGTGGGATGGGGAAATGATTTCAATTGCGTCACTTCTGAATTTCTGATCTGGAAATCGAATTGGATGCCTGAATGTGACAACGTTGTCCTTCGGTGTGAACTGACCCTAATGGATGGGTATGCTCATTTTGAAAAGCAGCGTGGTTATAAAAATAATCCGTGGAAAGCGAATTATTTTCATATATTTCTAACCATATTTATATGAATAACATTCAATTTACTGGCGTATTCTTTTTGATAAAATACAAATTTAAATTTTTCATATTTTTCATTATTATAAGATTATAATAATCAAAAGAAATAAAAGAGTGATTAATCTTCTGGAGTTATTTTGGATTCCATCTCCTTCTGAGCAAACTGCGCTAACACAGCTTCTTCATGTCATGTTCTTCAAGACAACAACCCCAGTCATATCTAGAGGATTGTTGTTTGGTGCATTCGATTGCTCTGTTTAAAGTTTGTACTGCTTCCGGGTATGAAGATTTAAATAACCTGTAGAAATTTCACATCCACTTTCTTTGGATTTCACTCTATTGGATTTGTATCTTCAATAATAACTTCATCTCTATTCAATTTTTGTAGCCAATTGTTTGTCCAACAACAGAATCCATAACTCTCGTCTCAGTGAGCTATTTCTGGAAAATCTTCTTTATCAAAAAAATTCTGCTCATTTAATGCATTAAATAAATATCAAACAGTGTAATTCTATTATGTTATTTTGATTTCATAAAATTTCTCAAAAACTTTTTGAAAGTGAATTAAATAAATGCGTTAGAGAACGTTTCATTTTAAGTAGAAATAGAGAATTAACAGTCATTACACTGTCAAAAGGAGATAAGAGAATCCGAAGAAAATACACAATATTGAACGAACTTACTCAACAAACATTCACTGTTTCATAACGATATTATGAAAAACAAATTCCATTATAAAAATGCCCAACATAAAGTTAAGAAATTATTCGAAACAATTTCTCTTTAAAACGTTCCTTCAAAAATATGTGGCATTCAACAATCAATAAAAATATCTATCTACGACCACGTGGTATTTCATACTAAGAAAAACTCAAATGGTTTCTTAACCATTCGCATTCTATGTTCGTCTGCAGAATATACACAGAGGTTATATAAAGTAGTTTTCAAGACTTATATCTGAAAAATATTTCAAAATAACATTATGAAACAGTGCTGTTTCTACTTAATGTTTGTTGGGTACGTTTGATCAATATTCTAATAATTCTTTTTAGATATTTTTATCTCCTTTATATGCTTGTAATAATTGTTCATTCTATATGTCTACTAAAAATGAAACAGTGTTTTCTGAGGCATTTATTTAATTTATTTTCAAAAAGTTTTAAAGAAATTTCGTAAAATTAAAATTTGTAGCGGTGGGTATAATAGAATTACCCTGATAATAATAAGAAAGGGTTTTTTACTTGATAGAAGTTACTTTGAATATCAAAACAGATTTAATCTGTTAGTCTCCCGCAATTTTAATTTCAAAAAATTTCATTCAAAAGCTTTTAGAATTGAATTAATGTCTTATAAGCACCGCTTATATTCAATAGACGTATAAAATCAGAACTCATTCAATATCAAATGTAATAAAAAAATCCAACAAACATAAATTGTCAATTAAAATTAATAAATAAATATTTGAATGTTCTGTTCCAAGCATGCGCACCTGGACTCTTCAAACAGGCGGTGCACAGCTCTGATTGTGACAAAATGTTTTGTTTCTGATCTTATATTTATGAAAACTACATCTTTTTGAAAAATACACAACATAATTTCAAGAACTTCTCCAAAACTAATTTATTTGATATATTTCAAAAAGTTACTACAAAACATGTTGCACATCCTAAAAAAAAAATTAGAATTCAGATAAGGTCAGTCCAACTTCACATTCAAAAGATAAAATCAATTCATTGTAAAATCTTTTGAATGAAATTTTTTGAAATTAAAATTGTAAGAGACTAACAGATTAAATCTGTTTTGATATTCAAAGAATCGGTCTGTTTGTTATTTAATATATTCAGAAAGCCTTCTAGCAGAAAATCCCTCTTTTTCACCGGTCGTTTAGATCTTGGTATTCATCAAAATATTATTTCAACATATTTTAATAACCTGTTCTGTGCGGCAGCTGAATTCCTTATTGCTTATTAGTATCTAGTAGTACTCACCTGATGAAATCATGGTATGACGAAACAAGTGTTGTGAACTAAAATATGAGCGGAAATAGTATATTATTTTCTATTAATAATTTCAAGACGAATTTCCGTCAAGTAAAGACCGAAAAAATCATATATTCTCAGTTGTTCTTGGGTGACGCACTCGGTTTCGATTCTTCACATCGCTAACATGTCCCAACAGCTCAAATATTTCCACAAGTTTCACTATGGCCGGCCGAGAAGGCACTCCACGACGCTTCAGTTTTGCGAACTGATAACTGCAAAATTTTCACCATGTTTGGGGTGATATTTAACAATTTCAATACGTTGTTGAAGCGTTTATCGTTACATTTTTAGTAATGGCGTAGTTTTTACTTGTCAAATGTCAAAAAATGACAGCTGCTCAGATAGCAGGCTATTCAAAATGAAACCTCTTATTGGAAAACCCTTAATTAACGTTAAATCCGAAGTAAGGTGTTTTTTTAGAGTGATAGAATTTTAAATTGAAATAAAACACATTTAAATTAAGATTGAAGCCATTTGTTTTCATTTGAAAGATAATTTTATGATATTATTTAAAAATAATTTCCGGCATATGTCCACCACGACTAGCTCTTAGGAACCGCATTCGACCAGATTAATTTTGGACCACTTCTTCGAGTAATTCAGGCCCTATTTCATCAATAACACGAGTTATGTTGGCTTCCAAAGCGTCTATTGTTTCTGGTTTATCAGAATTAAACAATGACTTGACATAACCCCAAAGAAAATAATCCAGTGGAGTTATGTCGAATGATCTTGGAGGCCAATTAATTGGACCAATTCTCGAAATAATGATATCGCCAAATCTTTCTTTCAATAAATCAATTGTTACGGTAACAGCATAAGGTAGCACCATCTTGTTGGAACCAAAACACTCCTGCGTAGATACCGTTCAAATTTTGAAAAAAATAATCATTGATCATCGATCTGTAACGAGCACTATTCAGTGTAACATTAGCTCCAGCATCGTTTTAAAAGAAATATAGACCGATGATGCCTCCAGCGTGTAAAGTACACCATGCAGTGCATCTTTAAAGATACAATTGATCCTGCAGAACTTCTATGAACCAATCAGCAAACAAACGACGCTTATTATGGTCAATTGGCTTTAGTTCTTGAACCAGTTAGATCTTGTATGGGTGTAGACCAAGATCTTTACACAAAATTTTGCATGTGGTGGATGCACAGAGTCTAACTTGTTGTGAACGTCGACCAATAGACAAATCTGGATCATCATTAACCTTATGACTTACAGCAGCAATATTTTCTACTGTACGTAAAGTTCTTTGTCTTGTCGTTGTTGTTGTTGCATCGAGTAGAGAAAATGTCCGAAATCTATCAATAGTTCGACCAATAAGCTGCTCTGAGGGACGATTATGTAAACCATAAATTTCACGAAGTGCTCTATAAGTTTGGCGAATAGATCACTGTTTTTAAAAATGAATTTCAACAATTTGTTAACATTGTTGCGACATGAATCTTTGCATAATAATTTGTCAATGCTTACTGAACAGAAATGTCAAATCAACATGGCTTCTACCTTCTGTCAAATCACAGTTATCCCTATCGAAAGTTCTATCGCTCTAAAAGAACACCCGATATAATGTAGTCCTATGCACTTTTTTGATGAAACGCGCCACACTGCTTGATAAATAGGTGTAATATCAACACATCATACACTGTGAAATCTTGTCGATTCTTTTGTATAAAATTCTGTCGAAATATATATCCGGGAAATATAATCCATTCGTGATGATAAAAACTAATATTTTGAGTGATTTTCCTCTTTCACGAACATTTAGAATAACCCCGTAGATTTGGTGTATTTGGGCTAGTTTCAGACTAATAATTCGCCCCATTAAGTCTCGTCATAACGAAACTTCCTGAGGAAAACCCAGACAAAAAACGAAAATACCATTTAAATAGAGATTAAAACGACATCGGGGACTTGAATTTAGTTGATATACAACAGCATTATTTTAATTCTGATTTTATACGGACTCCAGAGTTCCATTTAAAAGTAGCGTGCCGTCTTGTGGCTCATTATTATTTATTTATTCAATTATGATACTTCACCTGAATCAAAAAAATTTGCATATTGGTCGAGAAAATGTTAATTGTTTGTGTTTTCCTTGAAAATTTCATTTTTAAAGACAGATTGAAATAATGTTCAATAAAGATTTTTCTAAATGACACAGTTTAAATACGATTTTTATGTATTACTTCTCTATTGATTTTATTTTTTAAATATGAGGTAGGACCGATGAAGACATTATCGGAATTCTAATTGTTTTTTGGAGATATAATACATGTTTTGGGAGATTTTTAAATTAACTTATTCAAATATATTGAATATTTCAAATAAATTATATTTAAATATTGTTTTGTATTTTTGAAAAGGAATTAGTTTTCATAATTGTAAGATCAGAAACAAAATTTTGTCTCCTTCAAATATTTATTTATTAATTTTAATTGACAATTTATATTTGTTGGCGTATTTATTCCATTTGATATTGTATATTGAGTTTTAATTCTATATGTCTATTAAATATGAGCTGTGCTTATAAGACATCAATTTAATTCTAAAAGTTTTTAGAATAATTTTTTTTTCAAATTAAAATTGTAGGAGACTAACAGATTAAATCTGTTTTGATATTCAAAATTTGTTATATTGCTTCTATCAAGTAATTATTTCTTCCTATTATTTTAATTCCACTTAAATTGATAGAATATAGGAATAATCTAAATGATTTCATTTAACTCTTGCTTTTTCATGTTCACGATTTGAACTACACACATTGTTGGCAAAACAATTGTCGTTAATTAATAAATCGAGGAAATCTTTATTATTTTATTTTATTTAAATGAATGTCCATCAGTAAGGACCGATTCAAATGAATTCTTGATTAATTACTTTTTATTTGGTTAAACTGAAAACTAACCTTGTTTAACATTGATTCAGATTGTATGAAATCAGTTCGATATTTGTTCATCCAGAAATGGAAAAAGTATATTCTGTTGAGTACTTGGGTGTATGTGTTTAGCAGCATCTTAGACGGGATGTCAAACAGTTCATTGAAGTCTCAGAGGTATGCTGCATATCTTTTACAATATTCGGGAAATTAAAATAGAATATGTACAGTAAATCGTCGATTGTTTGGAGCTCAGTCTCATGAATGCCAACTTCGATTTCGTGTTTTAACGCATCACGTGAATTCTACCAGTTAGTTGTATTGGCATGTGAGCGTTCCTCTTTCACCAAGTGATTACTCAGCAGTCTCCACAGTCTGCCACCAGAGGCAGAAAGTGTGGTAAGGGTTACGCCATATCATCGCGCATGGTTAGAACCCCTCTCAAGAAATGAACCCACCAGCTTCCAATTTGGGCTTCAGTTCGAAAACCTACAACCGTCTGACTTGTAGCAGTGAAGCTCTATCTAACCTCTAATGGCTCTGCAGGTCAGTACCCGAGTTGTTTGGGACGCAACTCACACGCCGGAAGAGCTTCGTATCCAAGCACCCGAACGCAGTCTCACGTACCCATGGGAAGTCTTTCGATTGATCCTGGAGTCAAGCACCATCGGACTAGCCGTTTCGTCGAGATCCACAAACCCAGAACACACAATAGATCCAGGTTCAGGACGAGGCCGGTCGAACCGTCAAGTCCTGCTAAACCCTGAGATATTCTTACCTTCATAAACAAAATTTGCAAGTATATGTATCCTAGATAAATATTATTTGAGAATATTCAAAATGATTTATCACCAAAAATAAAGACACACTAATTCAACTCATAGATATCCATGGGAAAACAATATTTTCTTTATTATCTTGAAATTAAAGTCGTTGTTAAAACGAATTAATTTAATTAAACCTAAACATTGCCGTTGCATTATCCAACCGCACAGAAATAACGAAGTTCAAACATTAATTCCCCATACCCCCATTCCCTCATTTTTTTCATTGAAACTAATTTTTCCAGTCGGCTGTACGACGGGTAACTTTCCTATTACACGCATTACTTCCAGCAGATGCAGAAGTCCCCGATCGTAATCAGGCAAATCAAATAAATGCGTTACTCACGACGCCGCTCCCCGGACTTCATTGAGAACGATCGCGTACATAGTAAACGTATAGGACGCGCCACGTGACCTGTCGGTATCAGTGGCCGCACCGGCGGTCACGTGACCTCATATCGGTGTCAGATCTCCGCCATGACGGTTTTCAATCCTATTCGTCGTCACTGGCACATCTTCGTCATTAATTACCATAATCTCGGCCGATGTCGGTTTTGTGTCATTGGGAAGCTGCCCCTGGCCGAATGGGGGTGGATGACTTCGAAAAATTATTATGATGATCCACCCTGGGAATGACTTTATGGCGGATGAGGCTCCTATCTCCCATCTTGGTACGCGGGATATATCGTTTCGATATACGATGGGGTGTATCGTTTCGATATACGGTATGAATGCTCACGAACGTTCGGAAAACAAACATTTAGGTTGTTTTTTTGGGAAATAAAGGCTGGGCAGTTCTCCTGCCGAACCCTACATTGAATAATATACTTATTAGAGGTAGAAATGGGTTCGTGAGGTTTTGACAACAGATGTTGTTACTAGTTCATTTTTCCATTGTTTCATCTGTCAACACCTTAATTTTGAAGTGTCATCATTAGGCTTTTTGTTCATTATCTGTCATTTCACTGCAATGTGAACAATATAGTTTCTGTGTGCCCTAAAAATGTCAACTTTTGAACAGAATAAAGTGTTTTTGCGGGAAGTTTTACTTATTTTTTACTTACAGTATGAAGAAGAAGGCTGCCAAATCTCATCGTATTATAGTGAATGTTTATGGGGACCGTGCCCTAACTGAATGAACGTGACAGAAGTGGTTGGCCGATTTAAAATTAGCAATTTTGAAGTTTTGGAAGATGATAATGACCTGGAGCGCTACCAAAGAGGATGAAGAGGCCAGGCTCGATGAAGATCCATCATAAACACACTTGGAGTCACTCAACCAGCCATTTGCCATCGTTTAAAAGGATCCGAAAGGTAAGAACTTGGGTGTCGTTTGAACTTAAGCCAAGAAACGTCGAACGCCGTTTTTTTCAGGTGTGAACTACTCCAACGGCAAAAAAGGGTTTTTGCATCAAATCAAGACTGGCGATGAAAAGTAGGTTCATTACGATAATCTAATTCGTCGAGCAACGTATGGATGCCACATCATCAACTGTCAAGCCGAATATTTATGGCGAGTAGATCATCCTGTGTATTGGTGAGACCAGCTGGGTGTGGTGTTAGTATTATGAGCTGATACAAACGAACGAATAGATCACAGGGGAGGTCTATTGACAACAAGTGATGCGTTTGAGTTGAACATTGCGAGAAAAACGGCCGCAATACGCCGACATACACAATAAAGTTATTGACAATGCCATTACCAATGCCATGGCCTTATGACTTACAGCAGCAATATTTTCTTCTGTACGTACAGTTCTTTGTCTTGTCGTTGTTGTTGTTGCATCGAGAAGAGAAAATTTTCTCCGAAATCTATCGATAGTTCGACGAATAAGCTACTCTGACAGACGATTAAGTAAACCATAAATTTCACAAAGTGCTCTATGAGTTTGGCCAACAGTACACTGATTTTGAAAATAAATTTTAACAATTTGTAAACGTTGCTGCGGCGTGAATCTTTCCATGATAATTTGTCAATGCTTACTGAACAGAAATGTCAAAAAAACATGGCTTCTACCTTCTCAAATCACAGTTATCCCTATCGGACTATTGGACTGAACTGAAGTCCAATAAAATTAGTAACTACTGTGCGAATAAATTCTATCAACAAGATTGAAAGAATAACAACATTTCCTTCTCAAAGAAAACAAACACCTGCGTAAAAATTGCATCCCCTCCACGTCCAGCCTCACCATTTCTTCCGAAAATCCTCTTCCGACTAAATATTTGATGTGGCGAATCTGACAAGCGGTACGACACTTGTGTCATTCCACCCCCACCCCGATCGAGGCAGGCCGTAGCTTTACGCGATGCGCGATTGTCAAAAGCTTCACAAAGCTTCACAATTACAAGCTCACAAGCTGCGATCCCACTAAACGCCGCTCGATCAAAGCGAAAACGCTCATTCAGAGTCTGGCCGTGTTGAGGGAAGCATCGTTTGCTCCGTGACTTCAGAGACGCGCGAACATTTCGATTTTTCAACGTGCGACGTTTACGTTTGTACCGTTGCCGATCATTTGTGTTTATTTGTATTAACCGTGGTTATTTGTGGTTGAAGGTGTTTTGTTGCCGACCTGGAAAAAACGCTGGGTAAAAAGAATAAGAATATCGGGGAGTTAGAGACTGAAGACTTCACCATTAAAGCTGTAAGTATTTTTTTTGTGTCCAGAGAATCACGCTGTTGATATTTTCTAATTTCCTTGAAGCTAACGTGGTTCAGAGTGCTTGTTTAGCTTAAGGTTTCCTTTGCTCTGAATGATGCTGCCTCAAATTTCACGTTTCCTTCTTCACTTGTTCCATAGATACAAACAATATCTTGAGTTTCGTCTTCATCATCCATTATTCGAATACAATTAGTTGTCAATATATGTCCAACTTCATAGCATGTTCCCGTTTTCTTGTTGACTGTTTGTGTTTGTTATATAAACAAGCGAAAATCTTGTCGCGCTTGAGAAGGTTTTGTTGACATCTAGAAAGAACAAAGAAGTGATACTCTTAAGCTCCTTAACATGAATACAAAAATTTTTGGCTTGTTCCATCTACAGGAACTGTCAATTTTTCACATGTTCTCTTAGGTTTTATTTCTTGAAGCTTGAACTGCTGTGAAACTAACTGTCTAACAGAAATTTCATAGTAATTTTCTTCGGGTTCATTGCATTCTACGATATTTGTTTCTTCAAAACTTAATTCTTCTGTCTTCTGGTGTGTATTCTACAGGTTGTAAAACTTGGAGAAGTAAAATTATTTGTCCAATATCAGAAACTATAACTCACGACTCAGTGAGCTGTTTCTGCAAAACTGATAGCAAATCCTCTCCAAATTTGGAGTAGTTTTTTCAAACAAAATGAACAAGTTCACACCGGTGAGATTATACTATGTTTATATTAAATAGAAGTCAATTCAAAAAATTCGCAATTATACTGTATATAAGAGTTTGGAGGAAGAAGATGTAAATGAAAATTGAGCACAAAAAAATCTTTATTCCAATACGTCCAAGCTATTCTAGAATTTGTGGAAATATACTGAGTGACATAATTTTCTTGAATGGAAACTTATATGATAACTTATTTTAAAGGATTGCCTTCTAGACGAGTCGATTACTCTTCATAATGTATTTTTAATAATCCATTTCATGGGTTGTATTTAATGTTGACTTCGTGTTTATAACCAGAGTATTTTGGTAAATCCACCATTGTATGCTTTTTTCGAAAAATGGATTTTCAGATGAAGAAATCGTCGTCAAATTTAGTTTTACCATTCCATTCCATTGTATAACACTGATATAAATGTAGTTGCTAACGAGAGCTCGTTCATGTGTCCTTATTGGAAACTATACTAAATCTTCTGAGATTTTGTTGAAAGATTCGATTGCTTTCAAATTACCATGAAGTATAAATAATTATATTTCACATCAATTTTCTTTCCACTTGATGTATCCTGTGTTGACAACATCGATGGCAAATATCAGCAGTTCCTCAGAATAAGATATATGTTTTCATCTGTTGCATTCTACATTCTTCCATCTGTTCTAAGTCTTCTTCACATTAGACGACAATTTGTAAACCTATTCCAATTTGAAGATTTGTGTTGTGTACTTAAGTATGTGTTAACAGTTTTATGTTCGGATAGAGAGTCACTTCCAGATATGGCATACCATGAAATTCTCAAGTTCCATTGGAAGTAAAGTTTACATTAAAATATTTGTGTTATGTTTTGACTTCGGTTATCACACATTTTTTCCAAAATAAATAATAATTATCACGTTGTTGGTAGAATCAGTATGACTCACCAAATTTTTATTAGATTATTCAGCGAAGAGAGTGTTCGTGGAACGGAATTTTTTCATTCCATTAAGTTGTTTAATAGAAAAATAAAGGAATTAAAAAAACCAGTCACAAGAATATTTGTTAATGTTAATACAGGATGGTCAACATAAAATAGTCCAGCTGGATATTTCAGTTGAGGTTTTCCGGAAAACGCCGAGAGAGGTCAGTTTTACATTTGGAAATTTGTGGGTGTTCGATCATCACTATAAGCGTGGTGGCTACCCCATCAAGAACCTCAAGTGGCAATAGGGGTTGAGAGATACATCATTTTAAAGGATTTTTTACAAAGAAATGAACGCCACACTAATTTCTTGTCATTTTCATATAAAGTATTGCAAACCTTCAAAATAATGTGTCACTCGACTCCTACTGCCATTCAAGATTCTTTACAGGGATCCGACATTGATTAGGGGGATGATCGTAAACCTACAAATTTACAATCAAATAAATCAATGAAAATCCAACTGTCTCGGATATTTTCCAGAAAAACTCGTAAAAAATCATAAAAAAACGGAAAATATCCGACTGAATTGTTTTATGTAGGCCACCAGGTATAATAAACCATCTGTAATTTCATAGATTAAATTCATTGTTCAATTTCAAAGTATCTTCGCTTCAAGGTCTACTATCATAGAATATATATTTCAAAAATTCTCACAGAAATCCAAATTCCTGAAGGATCATGTGGCTTTTGTAGTTTAGATAACATTGATAAAAATAAGAGAAAATGTCAAATGTGAATAACTGAGGAACCATTGAACTGATTTTGTCAAATACGAACAAAACCAAGATATTCAGTCCCCTAACCTAACTCGAAAATTTCAGATCTCTATCTCTTTCCGTTCGAAAGTTATAGTGTTCAAAGTAGAATAACTGCGAAACAATTGAACCAATTTTGCCCAATAGCAACGTATGCAAAATTCTTGTTCTGCAGTGCTGCAGATTGGTGCTAAATATAACTTGTTGCATTTTCAAAGTGAAAAAAACAGCGCTGAGCTCCAGAAAATGGGAATTAAAAATTTTGGATGTTTGAATTTTTTTTTTCTTAATAGGCTGAATCGTACTGAGTTTGAAGTCTATGTGTCTGGTAAAAGCATCTAAAAGATGTCTTTCGAGAAAAAGATGGTATAATACTAGTTCAACTGTCTTCCCCTCATGCGATTTTTTCTGCAACTTTTTATTTAATGACATCCATCCAATATCTCCCGTATTAAAATACTCCATCCTGTAATCTGTTCTGGATTTGAAGAAAACTTAAAAATCGAACACGATGCCAATATTGGCATACTTAAACGGAAAATACGTAAACAATCCTTCTGATTGATGTTAGCTGTACGTTGAAAGATGATTACAAGCCTAATTATGAAGCCAATTATCAAGGTGCTCTGTTTTAATTAACAGACCATCCTTTTCGATAATTATTGTGTTTATATGCGATACTGAATGAATTACACCGAACTTCGATGGTGAGTAATCATTTGATACGCTGCTGAACAAATCAGAATGGTATTATGGTGATTATAAAATTACTCAATTTGCTTTTAAGATCGATTGAATTTCAAAATAGAGTAGTGAGCGCGTTTGTGCGCACTGGTCCGGAACTGTTGTACAGTCTTCATAGGTGTGTCGAACTAACTGTTCACTTATATATGTTAAAAATTCCTGGAAAAGATTCAAGGACCACTCATTTTATTCCATTCAAATTTATTCATAAGTAGCTGATGTTTTATCTGAGTTAAATAAAAATTGTCTGTTGGAAAATGAGAAAATGCAGAGACTATTAAGACGTCCTGTTAGATTAAACGACGTTATGTCGTATCATTCTGTTCAGTTTGTTTTGCGAAATCACCATGGACAAATTTAACGTTCAACAACACGTGAAAATGATATAATTGTGTTATTAAAATGAGTTTTCCTTGGGGAAACGTTCCGGGCGCTTCACCAAATTTCACGATGGCCACAATCGTCCTACCGAAAGGCTATTCGTAGTGTAAAGGATAAATCTGAGTCCACTGCTTCAGTAAATAATGAACTAACCACAATGAAACTGCCGAAAATATCGCAGTTGTCCGTGAGAGTGTGGAGGAGAATCCGAAGCAGTTGATTTTGCGTTACCCACAAGAACTCAGCCTTTAGTACATCACAACTTGGCGAATTTTGCATCGTAACTTGGACGTGCACCCGTACAAAGTTGAATTGATTAAGTAGCTGAAGATAAACAACCATAGACAATGACATGTCTTCCCTGAATGGGCCCTGGAGCCTTCAGCGAAGAGGCCTATTTCTGAATGATTGGGTTAGTCAACGAACAAAATTGTCGCATTTGGGATAATACCAATCCATATGAAATTCAATAGCATCCTACGCATATCGAAAAAGTCATTGTAGGTGTTAATTTTGGGGTAATTTTTTTTGAGGACGACTTCGGCTGGGCCATTACCGTCAACGGCGATGATTACCAATTTATTGTGTCCTGAATTGGATGATATGGTCACCAAAGACATGTGATTTCAACAGGACGACTTTCTCTTGTAGTGTTATCTTACAACATAATGTCAAATTCAGCCTGATTTATGCACAAGATGTTATATTTCAGACATAATGGCATCGATAGATCTTTCAAAGGAATAAAATGTTTCGATGAATAGGAAAATCTGACACACACTTTATTTTATTTGAATTTAAAGATAGGACACGCTTAATGAAGTACCCTTCAGAAGGTTGGAAATCTAGTAATGTTTCAAAGGGTTACGTTCAAATTTTATTAATTTTTTATGACTGCTGGAAAATTTCTTGTGGGAAAAGGCAACAAACCGTCAATTTCAAGCGACATAAAGCAAATGACTCCTAAATAGTATACCAAATAATGAAATTAATTCATTGACATCTTTGTTCACCATTAGTTGTCAAGCAAAAACAGCATTTCTCAATTTAATCACATGGATGATGCGATAATTGTGTAATACTCAGAATGGATTGTTCTCTTGCACGATTTGTGAAGTGAATATTTTAATTTTCAGCGATTATCTCCTCGTGTTCTGTGTAGGTGGCGCGATATTGCAAAGTCACTCGAGTCTTATCGTTATACAAATGTTCATTAACTTTTAGTGCTTTGAAATAATTCAATTTTATTACATTAACATAATTTTTTACGAGTTAAAGTGGAATGAAGACTAAAATAACTTACACTGACATCATTCAAAAATTCTTTTCATTAATTCATTGCTGGGTAGGTATTTTATTTGAGCTGAGAGAAAATGGAAATGTGAGAAGATATAGGGAAGGGTGTAGGTCAGGTAAAATGTGTTAAAACTATTTCTGGTATATCACACAGATGAATTCTGCTTACCTCACTACAAATTTCAATTTTATGGAAATTTCTTCTCGAAAACTTTTTTGAATTGAATTGAATAAATATCTTGGAAAACAAAGTTTAAAATGAAAATAATCAATAAAACTATATCTCACCCTACCATCCACGTGTCATTCGACAAACATACATTGAACTAGTAATTTTTTCTCAATTAATCTCTACGTACTCCATCAGGTGTTTTTTTTGGAGTGATAGAACATTAAATTGAAATAAAACACATTTAAATTAAGATTGAAGCCAAATTATTTTTCAATTTAAGATAATTTTGACATTTGTTTTGAAAATAATTTCCGGTATATGTCCACCACGACTAACTCTGATGAATCGCATTCGACCACACCAATTTTGGACCACTTTTTCGAGTAATTCAGGCCTTATTTCATCAATAACACGAGTTATGTTGGCTTCCAAAGCGTCTATTGTTTCTAGTTTATCAGCATACACCAATGACTTAACATAACCCTAAAGAAAATAATCCAGTGGAGTTATGTCGCATGATCTTGGAGGCCAATTAATTGGACAATTTCTCGAAATAATGTTATGGCCAAATCTTTCTTTCAATAAATCAAAAAAAACACTTCTGGGTCGATACCATTCAAATTTTGAAATAAATAATGATTGATCATCGATCTGTAACGAGCACCTTTCACTATAACATTACCTCCAGCATCGTTTTTAAAGAAATATGGACCGGTGATGCCTCCAGCGTAAAAAGCACACCATACAGTGCATTTTTCAGGATGCAATGGAACCTGCAGAATTTCTTGAGGATTGTTTTCACTCCATATACGGCAATTTTGCTTGTTTACATAGCCGTTCAACCAGAAATGAGCTTTATCACTAAACACAATTTTACGATAAAAACGTGGATCAACATCAAGCTGTTCTAGGGCCCAATCAGCAAACAAACGACGCTTATTATGGTCAAGTGGCTTTAGTTGGATCTTGTTTGGGTGTAGACCAAGATCTTTACGCAAAATTTTCCATGTGGTGGATGCACAGATTGCAACTTGTTGTGAACGTCGACAAATAGACAAATCTGGATCATCATTCACACTATGACTTACAGCAGCGATATTTTCTTCTGTACGTACAGTTCTTTGTCTTGTTGTTGCATCGAGTAGAGAAAATGTTGTCCGAAATCTATCGATAGTTCGATGAATAAGCTGCTCTGATGGACGATTATGTAAACCATAAATTTCACGAAGTGCTCTATAAGTTTGGCGAATAGAAAACTGATTTTGAAAATAAATTTCAACAATTTGTAAACGTTGTTGTGGCGTGAGTCTGTCCATGATAATTTGTTAATACTTACTGAACAGAAATGTCAAAACAACATGGCTTCTACTTTTTGTCAAATCACAGTTATCCCTATCGAAAGTTCTGTCATTTAAAAAAAACACCCGATATTTACGTCCATAGAAATCACACAAAGTTTATAAAGTATTTTTAATGACTTAGTTATAACCAAATGATGTGTATATAATTCTTTATTTACACATTGGCTATTCATTACAAACCAGGTTATTACATTCACATCTAACAATTCTTGAAAATATATAAATTATACGAGTATATAAAATAATATAAAAAAGGGGAATTTCTACTTGATAGGAGGCTTTTACAATATCTTAAATATCTAATGGATATTTCAAATATCAAAGAAAAAGTTCTGTTTGCTTGTATTTTGTATACTTAAATGTCAACCATATTTCATAAGAGTATGGAGATGGTACAGCAAAGTCTTCACGTGTGTGATGCTTGTACTCTTTCCTTGTCAGAGTAGAATTGAACGAATTTATTTTCCGTCATATTCCTGATAGATGTATAGATGGTGCTGGTGACTGTAAAAAATCTAGTGGTTCCTGTGCAAAATTATTGTGTTTCATTTTATTGCATTAGTTCAGCATTACAGATGTCCTGAGTACGACAATACCTACACGTATCGATTTAAGTTGTAACCTTTACACAGATGTAAAGGAAGTTCTAGAAATCGAGACAGTGTAACATACATCTGTATAACAGTTCTATACTCAAACAAACTCGACAAGGTTTTGTAGATCACAGAGGCAAATTGCAGAGAGGTTTTCATCAATGCTGGTGACTCCAAATCTGTCAAGTATCTATATTCGCTATACACAGAGACTCCAAGATATCAATAATACACTAACGCCATCTAGAGGATGCAAAATACATACAAGACATACCTTTGCGAGTTAATTCAAGTAAAGAAATGTATTCTCGATATTTTCACGATATCAACGCAGAATAAACTTTTCTCATGCTCAAATCAGACCATAATTTGCCGTAATGCTCCGCTCTAATGGTATGATTTGAGCATGAGGAAAATTTATTCTGCGTTGGTAACGTGAAAATATCGAGAATACATTTCTTTACTTGAATTAACTCGCAAAGATATGTCTTATATGTATTTTGCATACTCTAGATGGCGTTAGTGTATTATTAATATCTTGGAGTTTCTGTGTATAGCGAATATAGATACTTGACAGATTTGGAATCACTAATACATTGCACTGACGAAAACCAATCAATTTGGTCGTGCGCATATCTGCAATTTGCTTCTGTGATCTAGAAAACCTTGTCTAGTTTGTTTGAGTATAGAATTGTTAGATGTAAGTTACACTGTCTCGATTTCTAGAACTTTCTACTATCATAGCTTCTACCCCTTATTAATGATATTTGGTAATGATCAGCCGAATTAATTTATTTCAAAGAAGCTTCTATGAGCTCCATGCTCCCTAGACTTTTGCACAACAAAACGTCCGTTACTTCAGTTCATTTAGAATGTAATTGCTTATATTTTCAACTGCCTCGCTTGAACGAACCCTAAACGCTGCCAAATCAGAATTTTCAAATGAGCGTGAAATTTTGCTGGGCACCGTTTTGGATTTTTGAGAAACTGGCTATAGTCGCCGTCTTAATTAATTTTCCCCACTGTCTGTTGTGAACGAAAAGTGGCTGAAGTCGAACGATTTTACGGTTGTGAATTCATAGAACCAGATCTAAATGGAAACACTTCGTTTAACGTCCCACGATCTAACTAACCATAAAATTACAAAGTGGTGGTTGCATTTCTAGCTGACGAAAATAAAACGAGAAATTCAGGGACTAGAACCAGTTTTTGTAGGAATGATATCAATTACGGTCGACGTTTTCGAATCATATAATTAGTAACTATCGATCGATTTGTTCCAGAAGTATGAAATTAATTATTGAGCAATTTCCGCGTGAGGTGAGAACCAATAGAGTAGTAGTTACAGCGCGCAATTATTTTTTCGAAGCGATTCCCAGTATTGGATTTCCGGCGAGAATGCCGTGTAGAATAAGTACGAAATAGATCGATTTTAGCGTGTTTCCTATAAAAACGGGTATTTCATATTTACGGAATAATTGAACGCAAACCGTGTGAATAATTCGGAAATCGCTGTACTCGACTCTCTAAAGGTTGCACACACGAGAAGAGTTTTAATCAACTCGAATCTTAGCGACTCCATAGATCGAATACGAGTATTCGAGACTATTTTGTACTAACACATCAGCGGATGAGTTCTCGATTTAATGAAGAAAAGAGAAACTGTATTACTTACCTTCATCTTGAAGCTTGAAAGTAAATAAAAGTTAACTCAAAACAAATTGTCAATTATGTCTACTTCAAACCACAAAATCACATCGAAGTAGGCACGTTCCAAACTCCACTATATTGAAAACGTGTTATACGCATGTGAGGAAACAAAAACCTCAAAGTATAAATCTTATAAATACTATATATAGAATGAAAATTCTTCGTAGAGGATAAACCCATTAAATTTATTTCATTTTAAGGTTTTTAGAACTCAACTTTCATAAGCATAGAATAGGATATTGGTGTATTTTCAGTGTTTTCTTAAAATTAATCTTTTCTTGTTGAAAATATATCTATTTAAAAACAGATTTGAAATTAGAAATCATAAATTTGAATCCACATAAAAAAATGGTGTAAAAGCAGAAGATATAAAATCTTATTTGTCTTCAGTTTTCTAGTAGAGAATATTTTCAGGAATTGACAGCATTATTCCTGTCGATTTGATCAGAGTAAATTACAAATCTTTGGTTTGTTATTCGGCGATAACTATAGGAATACCATAAATCATTAGTAATAATGTAACATTTCATTTAATCATGGAGCCAATTAGAAATACTATTAGCGATAATTAATCGATAAAATATTGCGAGGCAAGATGCAATTAATAACTTAATCATTCTTAATTTGTTCGTTAACTCACACATGTTTATCGTTAGGCGGTTTACCACTATTCTTTCCTGGAAATAAACATCAATTAATACATTTACAGTGTGTCCCACTACAAATAAAACTTTTCAAGGACTCCACTCTTTCTTAATCATTTTGTCGAATTATGAAGTTTGAGAATGAACAAGAAAAATATATTGGTCTAAATTTCGAATTTTATTCCCTTTCAAATATGTGAAATTCTGATATTCTAAATAATCTGAAAAATTGGGAATTTAGATGATTCAGTTAGTTTAGAAATTAAGAAAGGAATATGGAGACCTAGCTGTTGCTTCCTTGGTTTTCTGGCACAAATTTTGTTCTGAACACGGTTTCAGGCTAACTGGTGGATTTCAGATGCACTTTTTCCTCACTATCACTTATTTGCTTGTGCAGTAAAACACTATATTTGGTCAAATATAAACAGTGAACTTTTATTCGATATAACAAATCAAGCACAAATCACCTCCCCTTTCTGCTCTTAAGTACTAAATAAATCTTGTTCATTTTTAATTCAAACCAGAGAAGCTACGGTGGCTACGCGTAACTAACTTCCTTTGCTACGAAGATTCTCAAATCATTAACACTGTTGTCAATGTGAATTTTTTGTCAAAATATTCGAAGAGTTCCCAAGAATGAACAAAATTACACGAGTGAATTTTATTTAACTATTAGAGTGATTACCGCGCGATGTCGGGTGAATTAAATTGAAGTAAAACACCAATAAATGTTTTCAATATCTTGCATATGGCTTTAATTGATAGATAATTTCATGGCGTTAATGTTTGAATATAATTGAGAGACGTAATTTGAGCTCTAGCTCTAGCTTATCGATATAGGCATGCACCTTTACATATCCCTAGGAAATATAAGGATATGGTGTCAAATCGCCGAAACGAGATGGCCAGTTAACAAGTCCTTTCCTTGAAATTAACAGTTCGTGAAATATTTCCGTTGGTTTATTTATTACTTAATTTCGAATTTCAAATATTGAACAGTTACAGTTGTTGCTATTTGGAAGTTAATGAGAATGAAAGTTACAATGTTTTATTACCACAATTAAATTTGAGGTTCACATTTCGTGTTACCGCAACTTTTAATTAATCCTCAGACAACGAAAAGAAACCAACCACGTGTGATTCGACATCTGGAAAAAGCGCTCATTAACACGGGCAGACAATTAGCGCCCCCTCCCGGTCGAAATTTAAGGCGCCCGCGATCGCCATCGCAGGCGAGTAAAGTTGCACACATTACTGTATTAATGAAATCCAGGCGGCCAGGAAAGCGGCTCCCAGCAGTTCAGCCAACTCTCAGGACTCAGGATCCGAAACCTGAATATTTAATAATCAATTCATACTCGGCATCTTCCAAATTGAACCAATTACGCCCGGGCCAGCACTTAGCGATTTTAATTATCTCGTGTATGTACCGGGTACAATGAGTGTAGTTATTTTGAAATAATTCATTTCACGCCTGGAACAAGTGCAACAAATTACGATCCTAATTGCTTCTAAATATATTATGACTCCGGCTAAAATGTGTTAATTATTGCCGAGGCAACGGCTGTTTGCCGCTAATTGATTAGTGTTAAATTTTTATGTATCGGGTTCAGGAAGTGAGACGAGCGAAGAAATGTTCCTCTTTATAACTTTGCCCTAACCGAAATAGTAGGCACACTGAAAATATTCGATATATACTGAGGACTTCATTTTAGGTCTAGCTGTTAAGTGGCAAAACTGATAGTGGAAAATTATCTTCATCCACTAATTTTGGTAATTTTTAGCCTTGTTATTCGTCAATTATTCCAGTACCATAACGTTCTTTGAAGCGCTGGAGTTACCCGATGCTTGCTTTGAATTCAGAGATATACAAACTTGCACCAAAATTCAAGGCTTTTTGTTTGATCATTCCTTCAGAAACCGGCATATTTAGGCCTTCATTTGGTCAATTTGTCTCTTCTTTTGAGTTGTAGCCTTTCTTTGTTTTTTAAAGTACAAACTGTGGATTTAGCAACTCCATATTTCTTCGCCATTAGGGTAGCATTAAGGTCTTTATTGCTGTTTTCAAAAGACTTCAACTTTCTCATGAAGTGATAAACATCTTGATTCCCCACTCACCATTTAAAGTGAGGGAATAAATTGTTCAGATCCTATCTCAAGAAGAAAAAGGAATCCAATATTGCCATACATTGGTATCAAGAAGAGATTGCGAAAATCGATTACTAGAGTTTTCCGCCAATAAGGACCAAGACTTCTATGACAGAGGCATTATGAAGCTATCTTTAAAATGGTACCAAATAGTAGTACAAAACGGTGCATATTTGACCCAAATCAGACAACCCTAAACATGTTAAGTAAATTCCTAAAGTCCACTCAAAAATAATGGATTTTTTCCAATCTGTTATGTTATTAACCCCATTAGGCTTGCCGCCAATCTTCAATAACACTAAGAACACAATCTTAAGCAATTGCTAAACTAACAGAGAAAGAACACAAAGTCAACATTGCAGTTTCCCAGCTTCCCTGGAACCGTTCACTTCACGCCGCCCATTAAAGATCGCAACGACGGTGGGGTAACTGGATCGTAACCCAATACGGCCAACAAAAAAATAACAATTTCCCTTAACAGGTTTATTCAATCACGAAACACTCGAAATTATATTCAGACCAGACGCACGCATAAACAAATCCAATTAAGGGCGCATTTATTCTGACAAGCGACCCTCCTACCCATCTGACTGGTCGCATATGTGTTGCCGGAACGTCGACAGAGGGGTTGGATTTACCAGGGGTGGCTCGTTTGCACGTAGAAATCGAATCGGGCGATCGATGCGCCTCTCTAAAGGGTTGCCCGTCTGTGCGAAACTGGGGTTGTGTCAAGGCTGAAGAATGTCGGGAAATAGGAAAACAACCACCTGAGTGTGAGTGCAACGTGTTGAAGGACCTACCCTTTATTTTGATCGGAGCAGGATTTAAAATCGGCGAAAGAACTAATCGGGTCCACTCCATACATAATTGGTTCATTATTTCTCATATATTGATTGACAGATCAAAGTAAACACCTGCATATGATAATCCTAATTTAAAAAAAATCTACACACATATTCTTACATGAAATTGGGCTTCAGGTAACCGGAAAAAGTACTTCAATATTGTTTAAACTGGGATATATACTGCAATTATTTATACGCCTAGGCTGTGTTCTGATATGTTGGATGGATGAGATACTCTTTGAGTATCTCAATCCAGGCTTCTCAAATTTCATTAAAAAGTACTGCTAGAGTCGTTAACGAGTGCTGCAAAATCAACATCATATCTCCGACATTTTGAATCAGAGTAATGTTGGGGGACAAGGTGAACGGCTGATGTACCTAATAGAATCCCATATCATGATACCCAGAGTTTGGTGGACATGGATGAATTATCCCATAATTTACTGTATTTGGTAAAAGGAGACCAGGTTTTCAATTCACTTAATACCTCTCAATACCAATAGTCTAGGAATTGCTTCAAGAGCTGATCTATTTATTACTAGATAGAGATGTGTGAGATCAGTGACGTCCTCCAGTGCAATAATTGGGCACGATCGACCATAAAACAGTTTTGAACCATTTGCGCAAAGCTGGATTCAAAAAGGAGCTCGATGGTTGGGTGCCACACAAATTAGCACCAAAAACCACGATAGATCGAATTTTCAACTGCGAATACCTTGGCCGAACGGAATGAAATCGACCCATTTCTTGAACGAGTGGTGAATGAGAATTATAAATGGGTTCCATACGACAAAACTGTGTGAAAACAACCGTAGTCCAAGCTCGGTGAAGCAGACTAAACGGTGGTCTTACCAGGAGTAACGTCGAGGAAGGTTCTACTGTGCATTTGGTGGGACTGGAAAGGAATAATTTATTATGAGTTGCTTCCATATGGCCAAAGACTAAATTCGTATCTCTACTGTCAAGAACTGGACCGTTTGAAGCTAGCGATTGACCAGAAACAGATAGAAATGACCAACAGAGAGGTGTTGTACTCCATTAAGACAACGTCAGGCCACACACGTCTGTAGTGACCCGCAAGAAACTCCAGGAGTTTGGTTGGGAAGTTTTGATATATCAATCATATCATATCATATATCAATCAATCATATCATATACAACAAAAGATAATCATCTTTTTCTTGAATTGCAAAACTTCCTGAATGATAAGGAATTGGCGTCAAGAGAGTCTGCGAAAATAGATTACTAGAGTTTTTCGCCAATAAGTACCAAGACTTCTAAGATAGAGGAATTATGAAGCTATCTTTAAAATAACAACAAATTACAGAAACAAACGGTGCATATTCGACTCAGTCCGAACACGTGAATTCTACCATTAAGTGTATTGGCATGCGAGCGTAGCTCTTACACTAAGTGACTAGTTAGTGGTCTCCACAGTCTGCCCCAAGAGGCAGAAAGTGTAATAAGGGTTACGCCTTATCATCGCGAATGACGAGAACCACCCCGAAGAGCTGAACCTACCAGCTTCCAGTTTGGGCTTCAGTTCAAAAACCTACAACCATAGGTAGCAAGTAGCAGCGAAGCACTATCCAACCTCTACTGGCTCTGCATGGTCTGTACCCGAGTTTTTCGGACGCAATTCTTACGCCGAAAGGGCTTCTTATCCATCCATCCGAACGCAGTCTCATGTACCAAGATAATCTCAAGATTGATGCCTCAACTGATCCTGGTACGAACACCCTCAATCCGGCCTGTACGTCAAGACCCACGAACTCTTGTGAAGTTTTTCAATTGATCCTGGCTTCAAGCACTAGCCGTACCGTCGAAATCCACAAACCCCAGAAACGCAATCGATCCTGGTTCACGAAGAAGCTGGTCGAACCGTCAAGTCCTGCTAAACCCTGAAGCATTTCCCGAGATACCCTGAACATGAGCGTCTGCGAACAGATAACGCACTCGGTCATTGGACAGAAAATCCGGAGATTTACTGCAATAGGGTAGAGTACATTAGTAAGGGAGAGGCCCTGTGCTGCGACCGACTCCCTTGTCCTTGAGTTGATCAACGCAGCTCAGCCTTTCATTCCATCTTTACCGTAAAACTAGGGCTCCATTTGGTCGATCTTCCACTACACGAGTTCAGTGTCTGGCGCAAATGGCATTACCTTAGGCATCAAGACTTAACCCTTCATTTCACCTGGATGAAACTAGGATCCTAGTCAAGACAAGCGCCCCCATAGCGTCAAGCTATAATGCTATAGGGGGCGAGTCAAATCGAACAATCCGAAGCATGTTAAATCCCCTATTGGGAAAGAGAAGACCTAGATTTCTTTCATTAAGGTACTGTTTGAATGAAATCTCAAGGCGTCTAGATTGCTGTTCAAATTTTCTCAGTACCTTGCTAATAAACTTAGTGTCTTCCTTCACTCTTTTCTTGTGAACATTGAGCAGATGAACCTCTCTGAGTAAGTATAATCCTGGTGGTGCTCTTGTTGGTGTTTTTGTTATTCCGTTTATTGCGTTTCCTTTGAAAGTTGATGGCTTTCCCTCGATACACGAATTGAAGCATGTAAAACCAACCAATCTTGGATCATCGCGCTTCATAAGTCTGAAACACCAATAGATCATCATCTCTTACAAAACCGTTATTGCGTTTCTCCATGTTGGCAAACCCAATTACAAACACACACCACAACGTTCTATTTTGATATTATTGGCGACAACTGTTAATCAGCCGACATCATTACTTGAATTTAATTGTTGTCAGCATTGCTATTCATCATCTTCCAGTGAGACCGTAAACAGTCATACGTGTGTAACTCGAACCAAGAGGGTCGTAACGAAGCGACCGGGTAACCGAATCCGGCTAATTACCACCCTGTTTTTAATTGAAAAGCTGACAAGTAGATTCCATTAAAGTAATTAGCTCGTAAAAATAAGCTTTATATTACCTGAAAGCGGCATTATGCATATAATAAAAAGGACGATATAGAATGGAAGCTGAAACGGGATACATTGTTTTCGAGCGTCATGAACGTCAAAGTTAAAAAGTTGAACGTGAATTTAGGCGATGGATCATTCCGGTCGGCGTTGAGGTGGCTACGTTGTGGAAGGTCAATGAATTCAGACCTAGGTACAAGGGGAAAATGTGACACATTTAGTTGGTTGTTTTCATTCAAAATCTGATTCTTTGTGTTCAAATTTTCCCGAATTTGTTGAAATATTTCAACAGTATTTGGCATCTATTGGCATCTTATTCGAATGTGT
This sequence comes from Megalocaria dilatata, assembly GCA_034642435.1. Classification (NCBI taxonomy): domain Eukaryota; kingdom Metazoa; phylum Arthropoda; class Insecta; order Coleoptera; family Coccinellidae; genus Megalocaria; species Megalocaria dilatata. Next base: position 71,590,881 of record CM067858.1, read on the forward strand.
TCAAGAAAATGTTCACGATATTTAATTGTCACCGAGTAAGCAGTAAAAGTCTTTTAGGCATCCCCAAATCCATCGGATTGAGGTCCGGTGACCGTGGTGGCCAAGATATGAACCTCGTCGCCCTATCCAACGACGGCCATAACTATCATTCAGGTACTGTCGAATATTAAGTAGAGAATGAATTCGTGGTCCACGGTGCTAAAACTATAAATTTTCACACTGATTAGAAAGCATCGCCATGGCATTAGAGCTTGGCATGCTGGGGCGCTTGTCAAGACTAGGAGAAATGGAGGGTTAAGTCTTGGTGCCTAACGTAATGCCATTCGCGCCAGTCACTGGCTCCCTTAAAACTAACGTACTCTACCCTATTGTATTAAATCTCCGGATTTTTCTGTCCAATGGCCGAGTGCGTTATGTTGCATACTGCGTTACCTCTGGAGGGTGGATGCCCACAGGTAGGTAGTACTTGTACTACCTGGCCAACCAATTGCTGTTGGACTCGAGGGGGTAGTTGTTGACAGTTCGCATGCTAAGGACTAAGCGGGTATTTCGTTTATCTGTTCGCAGACACTCATGTTCGGGACATTCTCATGAAATGTCTCAGGGTTTAGCGGGACTTGACAGTTCGACCGGCTTCGTCCTGAACCTGGATCTATTGTGAGACGTTTCTGGGTTTGTGGATCTAGACGAAATGGCTAGTCCGTTGGTGCTTGACGCCAGGATCAATCGAAAGACTTCACGTGGTCTTAAGGTACAGGCTGGATTGACAGTGCTCGTACCAGGCAATTGAGGCATCAATCTTCGGATTATCTCAGTTAATGAGACTGCGTTCGGATGGATGGATAAGAAGCTCTTCCAGCGTGTGAGTTGCGTCCCAAACAACTGACACTGCATAGCGAGTAGAGGTTGGATAGTGCTTCGCTTCTACCAGTCAGATGGTTGTAGGTTTTCGAACTGAAGCCCAAACTGGAAGCTGGTGGGTTCATATCTTTGGAGGGGTTCTTGCTTCACGCGATGATATGGCGTAATCCTTATCACACTTTCTGGGGGCAGACTGTGGAGACTGCTGAGTAGTCACTTGGTGAAAGAGCTACGCCTACATGCTAATTCCACTACCTGGTAGAATGCACGTGATCAGAAGGCATGTTATTTAGAAAAAGAGGCAATTCTTCCATTAAACCTAGAGGTAGTCATTGCCACTGAGTCTATCAAGGAAAAAAACTACTTGCTAAGGAAGAAATTCATTAAAAAAATACCCTCCAGGGAGTATTACAAGACCAAAAAATCGATCACTTTGTGTTCTTATCCAAAAAATTATCGGAAATCTATCTCTTAAGAGTTATCCCACAAGAGGTTTCCTTTTGAATAGCCCGCTATCTGGTAACTGTCGTCTTTTGACATTTGACAAGTAGAAACTACGTCATTACTAAAAATGCACTTCAACGACGCATTGAAATTGTTAAATTTCACCACAAAAATGGTGAAAATTTTGCAGTCGCAGTTCGCAAAACTGAAGCACTTTTTGGTGTTCATGAAGAACCTTCTCGGCCGGCTATAGCGATGAGAAGAATCGAAACCGTGTGCGTCGCTTAAGAACAACTGAGAATATTGCTGCTGGTAGTGTTGACGAAACACCAAGTTTGTCGATTCCTGGTCGATTTTTGGAATAAGACATTCCACAAACGACATTACACCTTATTTTGCACAAAGACTTTTTGAAGTGCATAAAAATGATCCGGATTTTCATCGAAAAATCATCTTCAGTTTCTCATCGAAAGCTGCGTTGATAAGCAGAATTGTCGCATTTATAGCTCGGAAAAGAATTATTGTTGAAAAGCCTCTCCATCCTCAACGTGTCACTGTTTCGTGAGGGTTTTGAATCTGGCAGTGTGATTGGACCTTACTTATTCAAAAATTAGCCTGGTGCAACTGTTACGGTGGATAAATTGCGCTACCGAGCTATTATGAATGATTTTTAGGAATTGGAAGATATTGATGTGGATGACGGTGCTACGTGCCAAATCGTAATTTTGCAAGAGAAGTTTCCTGGCTGTGTTATTTTTCGAAGAGGTAATCACACCGAGATCTTGTGATTGAACACCTTTAGACTTTTTTCTTGGACCACGTGAAAGATGAGGTCTATGCCAATGCTCCAAAATTGATTCAAGACCTTAAAGATGGAATTCGTAAAGTTATCAAGGTCAAACAGCCGCATATGTGCGAATTGGTCAAGGAAAATTTCATGAAACGGATATGTTGCTGCAATTGCTGCCGTAGCGTCATTTGACTGATATCGCTGTTAATGGCATACCTTCCTCTTTACATTGGTTGCTCTTAAAATACACTCGTTTTTTATATCAAAATGAAACTTCTTACTGGAAAACTTTTTATAAAAATATAATACGGATTTGCTTATGCCTCACGATGAGTATTGTGAAGATTAGTATCACCGTCGCGGGTGAATCCTGATTCGTCAGTTAAAAGAATATTACACAAAAAATTTGGATTTTTTTGTCATCTTGTTCAGAAGCCATCGACATAAGAAAAGTCATTGAAGGTAATTTACAGTTTCAATGCCTGTACTCTCAGAAGATGGTAAGGATAAAGCCGTTGGTTATGATGAGTTCTTCAAACTGACATTCGATTAGATCTTTCAGCAGCAGCTTCTCTTCGGATGTACCAGAAGTTTCAGTGCTAGAAATAAATCCTCTTAAGGCTCATTATTTTTTATTCTGCTACTTCGATAAGATTTATTATCCAAGAATTATTAGCATTTAAGCTGATGATGAATCCAACAATATTTGAAACATGCGTGTCTGCTTGTGTGCCGACAATCCACTACACACATCGTCAAAAGTCTTGGCGTTGTGGTGGGGCGTTATCATCATAAATGAAATTATTCTCAAAATCGTTGCGCAGAGGAACAATGATTGGTTCAATTATGTTTTATACGTAGATGGCACCAGTCATTGTTCGTTCAACCATAATAAGGGGGGTACGGCGACCGAACATTATACCCCCCAGCAATTTATTGATCTGCCTTGAAATGGCACAACTTGCCGGGCGAAATTGAGTCGCATTAGTCTGCCTGGACCTCTCTAAACTCTTTCTCGTCGACTATTACTTTGTAAACCGAATCGTGACTCGTCCGAAAAAAGTACGTTGCGCCATTCTCTTAAGATCTTCTTGCCCTTAAACTTGAGGAATTCAATCTTCTCTTTATGGTACTGGTTGAAACTACCTCTCTATAGGTCCTCAAAAAATGGCTGTTACAGATACCGTTCGATTCCTTCGAGCAAACATTGCGATATAACGGTCTTCCCTTGAAGATGTTACTCTGGGTCGACCAGGCACCGGTCTCCGGGCAACGCTGCCGGTTTCCAAGAAAAGGGCCACTATGCGCCTTACTGAAGTCCGTGGAATATTCAAACGTTGCGCAATCTGGTGGTTCGATAAAGCTTCTTGATGTAGGGCTATTGTTCTTGCCCGGTCAAACTGAGAAATAGCGTGTTCCGGCATTTTCCACGGAATGTTCTCAATATTATAACTCAGGTTATTCGCTGAAAACTGATTAACTTCGAATACACCCGTATTCTCCCGAACAAGAAACACTTTTTGCTGGTTTATTATTTTCATTTAAGTGATAAAATAGTGAAGATTCCACACACAAAAAATGGTCAAGTTACATTCAACAAATTGAGAGTGGATAGGGGGTAAGACTTTTGACGATGTGTGTATACCAATTCGTGTCTACTTGAGTTGTGAACTGTATACACACGTAAGTTACACTATTCCGATTCAAAGAACCGTCTAGCTCGATATTCCTCAATATATCCGCCGGTACTTCGGTTCGTAAGTAATTATGAATCAGACACGTGGATGAACTCAAATTCGGTTCGCTACAAATTGCTCTTACGACAGCGCTTTGTTGATTTGTCTGAAAAAGAAGGGAAAAACATGGCAACCCGCTTGTTCCAGGAATATAATGACTGTTAGTATTGTTCGTTTTGAAGAAGTAGGGAATGCGGGAGTAATCTATATGTTTCAATTGTGGAATATTATTAGTCATTTCCTTCAGCCCACGTTGCCTTCTGTTATTGTTGAATATAATCATTGTGCCATTTATATGATAATTGTTGGGTAGATACAGGCGTAATGAATATAATGCTCCTCAGTGTTGCTATTGTTTGCTTGCTTTGTGGTTTTTGATCTGCGAATTTCGAAGTATGAAGCGTTGCGAATTTTATCTCGATATTCAGCAATGCCTCTACAAAACTTGCTCGATTCTGCCGTAATTCATTAATTAATTCTTCCCTTTTTTAACATCGAAATATGTTGGCCTTTACTTGATAGAAATCCGATTGACACTAATTAAATAAAATTCATTGATGTTGATTTCTCTTTATAATTATCAGATGCATACATGACGCATTTCGCTATAAAGGCTGTTACCATTAGGAGTACAAATAAGTTTCCGCCGTTTTTTAACAGAAATTGTTTATGAATCATTCCTAATGATTTTAAACGATGTGAGACTGCTTGCTGAGTGACTTCTAATGTTAGAGCAAGTTCTTTTTGTGTTTGAGATGAATCTTCCTCCAATAATTCCTCCAATTCTGCATCCTCGTAAATTTTTGGCCTTCCACTGCGATCTTTGTCTTCTACGTCGAAATCACCGTTTTTAAACTTTTGAAACCACTCTCGACACGTTCTCTCACTCAAAGCACCCTCACCATATGCTTCTTCGAGCAATTGATGCGCCTCAGCAGCAGATTTCTTTAAATTAAAGAAGTAAACTAATATTTCCCGCAAGTGACGCTTACTTGACTCAAATTTTGACATTTTCAACTTATAAAAATTATATTTTACCAATATAAAATCAATGATATTAATAGGTTATGTTGTTCTTGAATGTCCAAACTGTTTTTTAAGCCGGTTATCATCTGCGAAAGCTAACCGAAACTCCGTGTCGCGCCATCTACAATAAAACGGCGGAAACTTATTTGTACTCCTAATAAGTTAGAGGTACAAACAAAAAGGGGAGATTCCTTGAATTATTTCAAGAAAAAAAAGTTCCATAAACATTGCACCGCAAACGTTTCGTTTTCGAGACACAGAGCGTTGAAGTTTTTCTCATAGTATCAGCATGTCACAAGATATTCAACTGAAACTGGACCAAATAAAAAATAGCAGAAGAATTTTTTCTGTGTAGATTGTCACCTTGACAACGAATATAAATATCAATCGATACTTCACGAGATATGGATCACTAATGAATTTCTTTTTCTCCAAATGTTCATTATAGACATTTCAGTGTGATACTGAATTGTTTCAGCCGTTACTATTTGGTAGTTGATCATATTTAAAACAAATTATAAAAATTACTATGTTTTACTACAAATAAAAATATATATTACACATTTTCTTCTGACTCAAGTTTCGGGAAATGAACTATCCCATCATCAGATAATTGAAGAACAGTGGTACAGTGATATTTAAACAAAAGTGATAAATATTTTGAATATTTCAATAGATTCTAGGTAACACCTAATAGTGCTACAGAGGTTTACAAGCGGAACGTGATAAAAAGCCGGGTTAAAAAAGAGGGGCCTTCTAACAGATATCGGAATGTCGGCAATCGACAAAGAAGGTTGTTAAACGGATGGTAATTATTTAAATATCTCAAATAATTTTTGGGGTTACATAGCTCCGTAGAGTCATTCATTTTTTTTTTACATTATTTTGTTGTATATCTCAAATATTTGGATTTACATAGCTCCGTACATTCATTTTGTTTTACATTATTTGAAAATTACAATAATCAAGTTTCTTTTTTTTTGAATCTACATGTAAAATTTTCTTAAGATTTTCTTTTGTTGAAAGGAATTACTGTTTTCTAAAGAATGAGTGGCAAAAGTTGAATTTTTGTTTACTTTTCATTAAATTCATTTTATGTTCTTTGAAAAAAGTAGCATCTTTTTAAAACCTTTTTCAACGAACATAAAATGAAATTAATGAGAAGTGAATAAAAATTCAACTTTTGCCACTCATTCTTTAGAAAACAGTAATTCCTTTCGACAAAAGAAAATCTTAAGAAAATTCTACATGTAGATTCAAAAGAAAAGAAACTTGATTATTGAAACTTTCAAATTAGTTCACAATAAAAATAATGTAAAACATAATGAATGAATGTACGGAGCTATGTAAATTCAAATATTTGAGATATATAACAAAATAACGTAAAAATAATGAATGTCTGTAGGGAGCTATGTAACCCCAAAAATTATTTGAGATATTTAAATGGGTACCATCTGTTTAACAACCTTCTTTGTCGATTGCCGACATTCCTATATCTGTTAGAAGGCCCCTTATTTAACCTTGTTTTTTATCACGTTCCGCTTGTAAACCTCTGTACCACTATTAGGTGTTACTTAGAATCTATTGAAATATTCAAAATATGTATCACTTTTGTTTAAATACCTCTGTACCACTGTTTGGTCTTCAGTTGTCTGATGATGGGATAGTTTATTTCCCGAAACTAGAGTCACAAGAAAATGTGTAATATATATTTTTATTGGTAGTAAAACATAGTAATTTTTACAATTTGTTTTAATTTCAATGTGAGATCAATTTTTTTACTCTGATTATATCCGAAACACTCACAATTTCAATATTGAACAAGTAGAAGCGTAAGGGTTGAATCCCAAAATTAGCCCGAAATTGTTCATTAATTTACGGTAGCGAACAAGCTGAAACGAGTTGAAAACCATTCATATCGTTCAATTACAATTATCCCCGAATTAATAGATGATGCAATTTCATTTGAAAAACCATACCGGGTTCAAATGAGCCTCCTCAAATTGTTCATCGCATAGAACAAATTGAATCTGTTTTTGTGGGTTGATTGAATTGTTAATTAAAACACTGAATTTATGGTCCGGTGATAAATCGTCTGAAAGAATCAATAGTTGATTACCAACGCACCAGAACCAATTTATTCGGTAACCTTGGAGTAGTTTATTTCAAGCTGTTGAATAGTTACGGCTGCAGTGTTTTATGAAGATCATCCTGTATATCATATTCAAGGGAACAAAGATAGAAGCCATTCGATGAAGGATTAGTTAAAGTACACTTCTATCAGTTCATGCTATTGGTGCTATACACCAGTGAGAATTGTGTACACATCAATATATTCATTAGATTTATGTTAGAAATTGAAAGTCAGTATGTTTCATTATCAAAAAAATTCAAAGTTGGCCCATTTTCATGGCTGCAGTTGCAAGGTTTTACTCCATCTTCAGACAATACAGTTGTTGGAAGGTGTATTGCATACAAATTCGTATTTTTCTTCTTTTCCTTCATGTGTCCATCAGTTTGATCCGAAGTTGGTGATCTCGATCCTCTGCAATATGCAAAAGTTGTTCTGCGTTTCTTATTCCGGTCCACTCTCGAATATTTTTAAGCCTTTTTCCACTGATAATTAGCTGTAAGATTAAGTAACGACTCCCTCCCTGTACATGTCCCAAATAAGACATCTTTCTACACTTCACAACCTATTCTTATTCACTGTTTTAAGCACTTCTTAGTTCGTCTTTAGTGTCGTCCAGGGTATTATAAGCATTCGTCCATGTATCCACATTTCAAATGCTTCAATGCGTTTCATCGTCGATAACTTCAATATCCATATTTTTACTCCATACAAAAGCACCGTCCAAGTTTAGAACTTTACCATTCTCTGTCTTAATTCTAAGTTGAGGTGGTCACTACAAAGAAACGCTTTCATTTCCATGAAAGTTTTCCTGGTCATTGGTATCCTGCGTTTGATTTCTACATCAGGATCCAGTTGGTTCGGCATTATAGTACCTAGATATAAGTGTTTGGGAACCCTTGGCATTCCATTAAATCGAAGGTGTGGTCCTGAAGTTTTCCTTGGCAAGCTTAAAACGATGTCCTCTTAAGGCTCGATACTGATTTAGTGGAAAGAGGTAAGACATATCTGTACCAAAGGGGGAGTTAAGTGCTCGATAGGTGGTAATCAGATCTTCCCTTCTTCTACGATCCGAACATTGCACAATTGGATGAAAAAAGACAAGGGAGATCAGAATTGTATAAATAGATAGGACCCAGAACTGAACCTTGGGGAACTCCACTAAGGACTTCTATATCGGAGAAGGAGGAACAGTCACCGACCACCACCCGAAAAGTGCGAAGCGACAAAATGACCGAATCCACAAGAGCAAAGGACCCCTCACTCCCAAGTACTCAAGCTTCCTCGGTCCAGATAAACATCATCCACCGGACAGCCATAATCAATGCACTTAGTCCAATCGTTGACACAGGAGAGGAGGTTCGTGATGGTGGACCGACCCGGAAGAAACCCATGTTGCTCATTGGGAATTATATCATTGTGTAGGCGACCTGTATCAATTTTTCGCTAATGATTCGCTCCAGCAGCCTGCAAATTTGACATGTTAAGCTTATTGGTCTGTCGTTCTTAGCAGAAAGCTTATCGCCTTTCTTGAATATAGGTGTAACAGAAGCTGACAATCTTGAGGGAGGCAGGAGAATTAAAGAGAATACGAAAATATAATAGACATTCATAATTTCCCCTTTATTTTGATACCATATAGTTGACCTTGCAATGCTTTTTTGTGTAATTGATCTGAATATATATTGAATAAAGTTGGAGACAAATTACAACGATATTTGAGCCTGTTTTGTGTTATACTGTGAGGAAAATTTTGAGGGTGTGACTCATAGCCGATATTCTGAACATATTTTCACACTAATTAATTCCAAAGAGTAAATTGGAAACAACAGAAAGCTCAAAATTGTTGATGCTCCTAGAAGATTTGCGCCAAACATCAAACACTGGAACGGACCAAAACTAAATATCCGAAACATCAAAGTTCCCGGAAAATTCGGGACACAAGTCGCAGGCCACGAAAACGAAACCGGAGGCCATATCCCGTTATCCGATAAAGCGAAGAGCCGGCTGCAATAACCCACCCAGAGCTACGTAAGACGGACATACCAATAAGGTTTGATTAAAAACGCCAACTTGATTACTTCGGGTCGCATTGAAAAAGCCCCAATCTGGCGTGGAAATCTGCGCGATATTTGATAGTAGTTTGTCTGGCCGCCGCAACGGCGCTATTCCAATAATTGAATCGCTCTCCAATAGCGGTAATGCGCTAATAATACGTCATAATGTGCGATGCTATCGGCTGATGGGATTGCTTTGTTTCGGGGCGGCGAGCGAGGCTTCTCAGCTCTCCCGGATAGATTGGAAGATGTAATACAATTTAGTTCCTGACTGGGGATATGAAATATACGCCGAGCCGCACTCGATGGGTTTTAACGGCAGCTATTTTGTGTTGCACATCTTCCCTTCTTTTCATCTCTCTCGTCTAATTTGATATCAACCCCAATCAGCGTGTTCAATTAAGATAGAAACGTGAATTGCCGTTTCGGGGCTTCTAATTTTCTGCAAGCAGTACTCTGTTTAGTTAACCATTTCCTGGAGCTTAGTTGGTCGTCCTATGTAATCCTGATATATGCAACCATTGCAGTAGGTGACTAAGCACGGTAACTCTTGCAATGGTAATCGCGTAAACTCAAAGTTTACCTTAAAGGAAGGAAGAGCATTTTTGTATTGAACATGGGTCCTTCTGTCCTAGTCTTATTTGATGTGAACTCCTTTCAGGCATTCTAATAAATATAGAAACCTAAATTGCCGTTTGAGGGCTTCCAATTTTCTGCAGGCAGTACTCTGTATAGTTGATGAATTCCTGGAGCTTAGGTGGTCATCCTAGGTAATTCGTATATACGCAACCATTGCAATAGGTGACTAGTTACGGTGACTTTTGCAATGGTGATCGCGTGAACTTCAACTCTACCTTAAAAAAAGAAACAGCTTTCTTGTGTTGAACTTCAAAGTCTCCTTCCCCAGTCTAGTTTGATATCAACTCCAATCAGGATGTTCATTTAAGATAGAAATGAGATTGACGCTTCAGTACTTGTAATTTTCTGTTTGTAGTACTCTGTTTAGTCAGCCAGTTCCTGGGTTTTAGCTGGTGATTCTAGATAATATTATATACCTATAGGTGATTGATTACGCTGACTCTTGCTATTAGAGATCTCGCGAACTGAAACTTCACCTTGAAAGAAGGAAGAGCTATTTTGTGTTGAACATCGGAGTCTCCTCTCGTCCTATTCAATATTAACCATAATCAGCAACTTTGTATTGGGTATCCGATATAGCACTAAGTTTCCCTCCCGGAATTTGGTGAATCTTTTCATTTTGCTCAGTTGAACGCCTCTAGTATATGCTATGACCCCAAGCTAACATTGCTGTAGGTGACTAATTGATTACGCCAACTCTTGCAATGGTGATCGTGTGAGCCTTACGTCTTGAAGAAAAAAAGAACTATTTTTTATTGAACGTCAGGAGCTCCCGCCGATCCTTATCGTTTAGTTCGATATGAATCTAATCAGCGTATTTAGTTAAGACAAAAAGGAGGATCGACGTTTCGAAACTTCTAATATTCTGCTACTAAAATTTTACTCTACTACTGAACCCTGCCTAGTTAACCATTTTGCGGGAGCTCGGTTGAATATCCTAGGTGTATTTCATTATATATTGTCGTCGGTAGACTTCAACTGTGATCCTTTTGTTCGATTGTAGCAGCTCATAATATACAACAACCAGCTGGTCCTACTAAATACACAGCACAATCTTCTCATTTTTGTCGTTGGAGCAGTTTCACACGTGAAAAAACAGCGTTCTAGGTTTCTTGACTTCATACGGCAGCCAATTTCTAAGGTTTCGGATCATTCCCATTACATTTAAACGATATCAAATGTCTGGTTGAGTGACTTCTAGTGTATTTACGAGTTCCTCTTTGTTTTGTGATGGATATTCATCGAGCCTTGTCTATAATTTTTCATCTTTAAACTTTGGTGCCGCTCCACATCGTTCTTTGTCTTCCAAATGAAATTGCCACTTTTAAATCGAGTGAATCACTTCTGACACATTTGGTCAGTTTCAAAATGAAGGTATTGCCAGTTGAAACAACGGAATTTAAACTAGTAACGACATATGTTATCAAAACCGCACTAACTTTCTTACTCCTAGTATATTTAGCCGAATATTTGAGTTCCAAACATTTTTGGCAACTCTACACTTTATTCCTTTCTTAAGTTTTAAAATAGGCGATTTCACGTGTCATCCATGTCAATCCTCCAATTTACCGGACAGCCAGAAGAGACCGGAATGAAAATTACTTTTCCTCCTTAATCTATCAAATTTTAATATCCATATTCAGGGAGTTACGGTCATTTGTAAGTCGGGGGAGCTTTTAGGATATCCTAGCCCACTCTGATTTCGTTATTATATTTCTCCCAATCTATGTGAAAGCCTTTCTCTCACTCTCGAGCCAAGCAATTCCATCAACCGATAACATCTAGCATTATGACGCATTACAAATATTGGATGGAAATTGAATTATAAATGAAGCTCGCGTCAAGGCGAGAGAGGCATATTGCGTTTTCAATCATGTTCGGAACGGGCTCCCGCCATCATGAAATTCATCTATAAAAGACCAAGTCAGCGAGGCGGACATGTGAAATAGACCTTCTTCGTTCTTGAACTTGCCCGGTTTTTAGGGGGGAGACTCATTTGTATCTTGAGAGAGATACTCACAACGAACCTGATCTCATCCAAACCAGAATGTTTTCAAGCAAAGTTTAACGCCGTTATTTTGAAAAATTAATAACAGTTTGGGAACATCAAATCCATTATTATTAAAGTATTTTTATTTGAACTTTGAATGTAACGGCCCTGTTTCAATGACATATGTCGAACAGACCTGTGATCCGAAGGCTCATGTTTAGTTGAAAGTTAGCGATTTAACAATATAGATCGTTTATCTACTTTTAAACGTGTGGGAGTATAGAAGAAGAGCCAAATTTATCAATTCATCTGCGTGCACAATATTTGGGTCTTTCTTACGGCACTCTATGGCGTATTTTGCATCTGGATTTGCATCTCCATCCTTGTAAAGTTCAATTGACACAAGAAGTAAAGCCATCTGGCCATGCAGAAGTCATAAATGTAATTTAAAAATCTTTATCACTCAAAGTGACAAATTTTGAAAATAGTTTTTCAAGAGAACGTTCTGGTACCCATCGTTCGAACGTTGAGAACCGGAGTGTCATAAACTCGAAATGATCGCTATTCGGAAAACAACAGAATACAGAAAAAAATGTACCCTTCCCTATTCGGGCCATTGTGAGAGCGGAACGAAAGCAACCCTCGAAATTAATTTCCTGAATGAGTTTTTCATCTTTGGGGAGCCAGAGGTGAGTCATTCATCATCTGGTCCTTTCTATAAACACTAATTCAATTTTGGTAATGGCCGGTTAGCGGCCGTATGCAGTTTTAATGGAAATTATGCTGCATTATTTAGAGGTGAACTAACTAAAAGAATGGGCGACTTTTAAAGTCGACACACACGACCAAAATGCTCAGACACCCAAATTATAGTGTGTGGAGTAATGAACGGATAATAGGGTATTTACGGGTCGAGGACTTGGTAGCGGTTAAGAAAAGTATGCTTCATATCTGCTAAAAATTCCTAGTTTTTCGAGGTATTCGATATTTTCAAAATTTCAAGTGTCACATCCTTCGCTATTTTTTTTTTAGTGGCAAAACTCCAAATGAAAGAATTTTTCAATCTGTTTATGGGCGAAGATTTAAAACTTGATACTTAAAAGTAAGCTCTTTCATATTAATGAAAAGCAATATAGAATTGGATAAAACTTACTCATTTACAATTGCAAGTTCCTATAAAAATTCATTAAATATGTTGAATTAAAATTCACATCGACAACAGTGCTTTCAATACACGAAGTCGCGACAAGTGCCTCGTAGCAAAGGGTAGTTACGCGTAGCCATCGTGTACTTCGCAAAACTGGTACCCTGCTACGTAATTCTGTGTGTTTTAATATCTAGAAAAAATTTAAAAGCGAAAGTGTTACCTGGTGCGTACTTCTGCACGTTTTATATCCAAAAAAAGTTTGTTTTTCATATTGTTTCAAATATATATTGTTTTATTGCAAATGCACTAGAAGGAAGAAGTCAAGATGAAGAGAAAATGAAACCCATAGACTCCATATTCCTTCCTTCATTTTAGTGAATTGTACTTTGTACTACGTAAGTATCAGATAAATCCTTCATTATTTATAGTTATTTATATTTATTGAGACATAACTTAGGAAAAAATATGAAATGAAGGGGATTAAATAAATATCGTTTATTAAAATTCTTTAGTTTTATAAGAACGATGCAAAATACGAAAATCATCTCTTATGAAATTGGCTCCATTTTCAATATGAAAAAATGCTAAGTCTCGCAATGCAGTCAGTCTTTACATGGCAAAAAGTTGTGATATCTTATAAAACCAAGTCAGTTACATTAGTTAATATCTATAGAAGTATTATTCGACAATTCCTTCATTATTTATGTTAGAATATGTTGCCGATTTAAAAGTATACAAGTTGCTTCGAAACTTTCATTGAATTTAATCAATGGAGTAGCACCTATTAGTCCCTACCTGTGTGGGCACTTTAGCCTCTGTACACATCAACCTCGCTCTATTCTCTCCTGAGTAATGGTTCTTAAGTAACGAACATTTTAATTAAATTTCTGAATAATAAGTGGCTCCATGTATGAATATTTCCCATCCATAATTAAACAAGGCACGCATCATACCAGTTGAGGGGAGAAAATTTATAAATTTGATTAGGTCTTCAAGGTATCCTTTTACCTACCGCAATTTCGATCAACAGACTCGAATTTGAATAACTTCCGATCGATAGGTACTTTGGTGATTTGAATAAATTTACTAGATTGATTTTTTCGTCCCTGGGAATGTATTTCTTAATTAGGACAATGTTTTTGAAATTATATGAAATAAAAGATGAAACTAATTCATATTTATGCTAGTTATCAAGGTGATATTTCATACTTAAAAAATCTTTTGCTGGTTTTGTTTGGTCCATTCAGTTATGGGGTGTTAAATATAGAGATCAACGAAAAGAAAAATCGGTTCATTTTAAGGTTCTTCTTTGATAAAGGCGAAAATGCAAACCGGGCGTCTGAAATTGTGAATGGTCTTCATTGTCCCGATAGTGTAACAGCTGATTACGTGTAATATTGGTTTCACCATTTCCGTTCAGATATTTTTTATGTCAAAAATGCACCTCGCACAGGCAGTCCCTGTCGAACATGTCGATACAATCACAGAAATAATCAAAGTTGACATGTCAGTAGTCGTAGCATCGCCCAGAAACTAAAGATTGGCCACAAAACAGTTTTAAACCTGGATTAAAAAAGAATCTCCATATCTGGGTGCCACGCCAATTAACATAAAAAAACATGATAGAAGGAATTTCCATCTGTGACTCCTAGGCCAAACGGAATGAAATCGACACATTTCTTAAACGGATGCTGACTATGGATGAGAAATGGGTCACATATGACAATATTGTGCGAAAACGACCGTGGTCAAAGCTCGTTGAAGCAGAGACCATACCAGGAGTAACGACGAAGAAGGTTCTACTGTGCATTTGGTGGGACTGAAAAAAAATCATTGTTGCTTCCATATGGCCAAACATGAAATTCGTATCTCTACTGGACTCTTTGGAGATAGCTATTGACCAGAATTGACCAATAGAAGAGGTGTCGAGTTCCATCAGGACAATGCCAGGCCTCTCACGTCTGTACTGACTCGTCAGAAACTTCAGATGCTTGGTTGGGAAGTTTTAATACATCCACCATATAGTCTACACCTGACACCAAGCAATTTTTTTTTGCATTGCTGAGTGATAATAAACTGTCATCAAGAGAAGATTGTGAATATAAATCACTAGAGTCTCCGCGAATAAGGACCAAGACTTCTATGAGAGAAGCATTATGAAGCTACCTTCAAAATGGCGACAAATTCTTTAACAAAACCGTGCATATTTGGCCGAAATCGGACAATCGGAAATATGTTAAATGAAGACTTGAAATTCACAAAACGAATGTTTTTTTCCCCAAACTATTGTGTTGATTATTGGAATGAAATAAGAAATCAGTGATAGAAAACGGAGTGAACTTGTGAAGCAGCAACACCGTGTGATGATGCTTTCACCCTTTTTAGTGTATTCTATCAATAAAATACCTTCATAATCCCAAAAGGCGGTAGCCATCACTTCTCCAGCGGATTGGGTGACTTTAAACGTCTTTGGGAGCTCTGCACCCTTTTCAATTCACTGCATGGACTCTTGCTTACTCTCAAGATTATAGTGATGAACCCACGTCTCATCCCCAGTAACCAGCCGGTTGAAAATAGTCGATGGGCCTTCTTCACAAAGCTCTAAAAACTTCTTACAGCAGTCCATTCGCACTTCCTTCCGAGGTGCGTTGAGTATTCTCGGTACCCATCTTGCACTGATCTTTTAGAGGTTAAGATGATCATGAAGGGTAGCATATTTGGTACCCTCAGATAGGTTTGCCACCTCTGCTAATATATTGATTCTTTTTCTGGTATCTTCAAGTAGACGCATTTTCACATTTTCTTCAGTGATGCCCGCCCGAGCGAGGATTGTCTTCAATGCTTTTTCTGCCTCTTTTGAATTCATTGGACCACTCGCTTGATCAATTTTGAACGGTGGATAACGACGGGCTACAGTCTTGGTAAACAGCAACCATCTCTTTATGAATGAACTTTATAACGGCGCTTCATCATTGTGGCGTCAGTCATTTTGATCGTCTTTCCCGGGGATACCTAGAAAATTAATGATCGCAAATTAGTGAAATTTTATATTTATACACTTCAGGTAGTGTCATTAGTAAATGAGATAATTAGATGATTACTCACCTTATAAGCAAAACACCCCGATACCGATAATACATTGAATGCCGCTCTTATCTGTTAATTTTTTAAATAACTATAACTAAATAAATATATGGAATACATATTGTTAGTGTTTTATTTGAATTAACTCCTCAAGTTTTTTTTATGGTAATCAGAAAGCGCTTACGCTTCCCATCCCTAAGATTATCTGTAACCCGTCCAGCGGTTTCCGGTCGAGTAAGTTGTACCTAAACCGGAAAAAGCAGAGATACCATATTATCGACAGGATACCCTGCAGCCTCCTTGGCTCTTGCTGATTGGGAAAATCATCCTAAGTCAACACATCTGCTCTCGAGATTTCAACCGGGGGGTGAATCGATGTTGCGCCTACAATTATCTTGAGGAATCGCTGTTTGGCCGAGAATTGACCTATGCAAATGTTTGAACAAGTGTATTGGAACGGAAGATCCGGTTCTTGAAAGAACTGGACTTTTGATTATACTGCCCATCCTACGGTGACGTCGTTAACCGTTGCGTTGTCTTAGTTTGTTGGTTTGTCGCAGATAATGGATAATGGGTTCTCAACATCTGATACAAATAATGGGTTTTGGTTAGGATGACTTCAACAAGCTGAAGAGAATTATTTATGGTAGTTCAAAAACAGCCCTTATTTAAAGGTGTTGAATATTTTATATTTGAAAAAGATGCCAATGAGGTCCAAATACTTAAGATTCATGTTTTTTGGTTCTGAGTGTGAGTTTTTTAGATTATATATTGCGGAAAAAGTGTTATGTAAAGTCTAGTGTAAAATTGTATATATCGACTAAAGTATAGCAATTTGCTAGACCTGGAACTATGCGGAAACTATATCGTCGCATTTGAGTCTTTGGATTTTTACCATCCACTATCAGCGCTTGCTTTCACTGTGACCAGTTTGAACAGGTGGAAGAAGCGGCAGCTTTGGTAGGCAGAATGAAATAATATTGTTCTCAGCTTTATTTATGTATACATTTGTATTAGTTTTGCTGACTTTGAATATTTCATTATTGAAAATTAATTTACTTAGGGAGCTAGCAGATTTGTAGCTGGAATACATATTGACATTGCAGTCTTACGGTTTCTGAGTTTCATTGATACTATGTAGATCGATCTCTGTAGATGGATCTTAGCATCAAGTTTGCAGTGTTAGATATGACGCCATATGAATCTGATTAGATCTTTCTCGGCTAACCCAGCCAAACCTGGGGGCCTTATTGAGCTTTGCAGTGTACAAAAGTATAGCGTGTGCTCTGACGTTGGATTCTCTTCGACGCATTCACAAGATGCGGTTGGAGAGAGATTTAAACGGTTTAAATTAGCCCGCAATGGACCATGTCAGTTATAAAGCATGTTAGTGGGTAGTTTGTCCGAAAAATGCATTTTCGATCGCAAAGTCTACCTTGGGCAGCCATTTGTGAGTGGTCCTACCGGTTGTATATTCATCCCAGCTCTCTTGCCAGAAATGAATGAGCATTTCCCATAGATTCTCTATAGTGTTTGTCTCTAGTTCCGGTTGTGCTCTGAATACCCTACTCTTGTAGGTGTATTCTTCGAAGCGCCGGAAGTGGTATTTGGCAGAAACATATTCCACCATTAACCTTAGCGGAATTTTACCTGTTATCACCTCCAATGCTGGGGTAGAAACAGTACGGCATGCGTTACTCATAGTGAGTAATATAGACCTATGGCATGCCGACAGATGTCGGAAAAATAATTTATTATTCGTTCGGTGGATCCACACAGACGAGCAGTAGAGGACCACCGGAATAAATATAGCACTATTGTATACTCTCATGGACGTTTTTCCGGCGTCTCCGAGTATCTTGCTCAGTCTTCTAAATTTCATATTCAGCACATCTACCTTGCTCCTTAGGTATTTGATGTGCGGCAAGAACGTGAGGCCAGTGTCGAGTACGACCCCTAGGTAAGTAGTCTGGGGTTCCTACTGCAGTGTGTTCCCATTGACACGGACCGTGGGGGGACGATTTCGATCTAATTTGCCTTGGAGAAGAACACAATGTGTCTTCTTTAGTGAAAGCGATAATTTGTTTTCGCTTAGCCATGCCATATATTTTTGAAGGTTTTCTTCTAAACCTTTCCTGCTGTCTGCACTGACTAGAATAGCGAGGTCGTCAGCGTATGCCAGACTCTCCCCATTCTCGATGGGGAGTAGAGCCAATAGTTCCACATGTTCCACAAAAAGGGCCCTAGGACCGATCCCTGTGGACATCCTCTGTTAACACTCCTCTCGTACTGGCAACCGCCCTGCGAGAAGGAGATGGATCTGTCCGAAAGGTATGAGCGAATCATCCCGTAGTATGCCAAGTCCGGTAAGGCAGAACGGAAGGCCACCACATGAAGTCAAAGGCCCCGTCAATGTCAGCAAACAGTTCGGCGGTATATCGCTTTCCTGAGCTGCGAGCAAAGTCGACTACGCTCCTAACAGCATCCTCAGTGCATTTCCCGGTACGGAAGCCGTACTGATTCTCCGACTCTTGGCCGGAGGCCGAGTATATTGGAGTGATTCTCGCTAATATAAGTCTTTCCAGTAGTTTGCCCATTTTATGTAAAAGGCATACCTGCCGGTATGACTTTGGATCGTCAAGCATTTTATTTTTGCTCTTCAGTAGAAGACAATCCATCGGTGGTCAAATAAGAATTGGCAATCATCATCGAAAATTCCCGCAAGATATATTCGGGAATTTCGGGAAGAAAACATCATCTGTACGAAATTGCGCGGATTAGGAAGCCCAAGAGGGCAGTTAGAGAAAACATCCTCCAACTGGCCAGCACACACACGTCCTCCATCCACGTAGAAATTTCAATTTGTAAATTTTATCGGATACCGACGTTGTCCCGGATGAGGCGAACGGTTTCCCGTACGAAACACGAGGAATTCATTCGGTCGGACGTTGAAGGAACGACGAAAAACTGATGAATTATGTAAACAAAACAGGAGGACGCAAGAGATATTTCATCCGGTGGACGAGTGCGCCACGGGAAATATTCAAATATAAATTCGGAGAGCGCGGCGATATATCGGAGGGTTTCTTGAAACGCCGCTGGACGCGGAAAATTGCTTTTCAATCCCCCGGACCCTATCAAGTTATTACGCTCACATGGCTACGGACCGGCTTTCCATCTTGGGCCCCTGCGCCGCTAACTGAAAAACTCCAAGTCGGAAATATTGCTTCGATATTAACTGGATAAAGGGTACGACGTCCGCGCTTCTGACTAACCTCACTTTTTGATTCGATTTCACGACCACGAGATGCCCTGTCTTTCTTAAATTTGTACTTTTATAACAATATACTATATATGGTGTAGCAATAGGTTTCTTCTGGGCAGCTGTCACTTTTGAAGCTATCATCTTTTGACATTTTACAAGTAAAAGCTACAAGTAAATGGAACGATACACTCTTTAACAACTCACTGAATTTGTTAAAATTTGTCGTGAAGCACCTTCTCGGACGACAGTAGTGAAACTGATAGAAAAATTCGAGCTATTGGGAAAAATTAGTGATGTGAAGAATCGAAACCGTGTGCGTTACTCAAGAACAACTGAGAATATTGCTGCTGTAGCCCGTAGTGTTGACGAAAACCCAGATTTGTCTATTCCCCGTCTATCTTTGGAATTAGGCATTCCACAAACGACATTACACCGTATTTTGCATAAAGACTGTCTTAAGGCTTTTTAAGTTCAGTTAACTCAAGAACTCAAGCAGGTCGATCACCAACAACGTCGTATCTTCAGTGATGAGGTCCATTTTCACCTCGGAGGCTATGTTA
This sequence comes from Megalocaria dilatata, assembly GCA_034642435.1. Taxonomy (NCBI): domain Eukaryota; kingdom Metazoa; phylum Arthropoda; class Insecta; order Coleoptera; family Coccinellidae; genus Megalocaria; species Megalocaria dilatata. Next base: position 71,610,611 of record CM067858.1, read on the forward strand.
GTAAGCAAAATTGTCCCAATTTGGGCTCGGAAAATCCAAGAATGAGTGTTGAGGAACCTCTCAATCCCCAGTGCAGTTTTTGGGCTGACGACGTAATTGGACCTTTATTTTTTACATTTCAAAACTACACCTGTATACGAAAGGCAAGAATTTAAACATCCTGGAATCAATAGAAGTCTAAAAATTTTCACGATCCAACAGTAAAAGTATTATAAAAGCAGAGAGACCTGTGGTATTCCCCAATTTTCGACGTTCTACAGAAATCAAAGCTTTCCTTAAATTCTGAAAATGTTTCAAATACAGCCTGTTATACACCAATTTGAAATTGTAGTAAGACTAGGAAACTAGAGTGATCCTCGGTAATAAAAAACGAAGTAATTTCCTATTATCCACTCATTTATGATTCATACGTTCCTGATAATTGAAGATTTTCCATCTTGTTCATTATCATTTCAGGAATCTATAAACACACTCGTGTATAAACTTTGAATATCAAAACAGATTTAATCTGTTCGTCTCCTTCAATTTTAATTTCAAAAAATTTTATTAAAATACTTTTAGAATTAAATTGATGTCTTATATTCAATAGACGTATAGAATCAAAACTCATTATACACTATCAAATGGAATAAAAAACTCATCAAATGTAAATTGCCAATTAAAATTAATAAATAAATAAATGTTTGCGCAACTGAACTCTTCAGACAGGCGGTAACGCAGCTTTGCCTGTGACAAAATGTTTTGTTTCTGATCTTATATTTATGAAATCTAAATCTTCTTTGAAATTATACAACATCATTTCAAGAACTTCTCCAAAACTAATTTATTTGAAGTATTTGAATATTTAAATAACTTACTTCAAAAACTCTCAAAACATGTAGCACATCCTCAAAAAATAATTAGAATTCAGATAAGGTCAGTCCAACTTGACATTTAAAAGATGAAATCAATTAACTATAAATAACTTACCCATACGACTACGTGGAATCTTTGTTTGATCAACATTAAAACTAGGTACATTTAAAATCCGAGGTATTCTATGTTCTATGCTCACCATAAAAATCACACAAAGTTTGTAAGGCACTTTATGGTCTTAGTTAAACCACTCGATATTTGTATAATGAATTTTTTATTTAAAAACCTAATATAATTATATATTATGTATAAAATAAAAAAAGCGGTTTTTTACTTGATAGAAGAATTATTACAAACTTTGAATATCAAAACAGATTTAATCTGTTAGTCTCCTACAATTTTAATTTCAAAAAATTTTATTCAAAAACTTTTAGAATTGAGTTAATATCTTATGAGCACTGCTTATATTTGATTTACTTATAAAATCAAAACTCATTACACAATATAAAATGGAATAAAAAAACCCAACAAATATAAATTGTCAATTAAAATTGACCTTATCTGAAGAGTTCAGTTGCGCATGCTTGGAACGAAACATTCAAACATTTATTTATTTTAATTTACAATTTATTTTTGTTGGGTTTTTAAATTCCATTTGATATAGTATAATCAGCTTTGATTTTATACATGTATTAAATATAAGCAGTGCTTATAAGACATTAATTTAATACTAAAAGTTTTTGAATAGAATTTTTTGAAATCAAAATTGCAGGAGACTATCAGAGTAAATCTGTTTTGATATTCAAAGTTTCTAGTGATCCTTCTATCAAGTAAAAAACCGCTTCTTATTATTTTACACTTATCTATGGTTTATAGATTCTTGATAATTAAAGTTCGTCCATTTTCATTATCAACTATCGGAAAAATATGAACTCTCTTGTTCATTTCTAATAATTGATAACGTACAAAGTGGAAAAACTTGTATTATCAGAAATCAATAAATTGCACCTAAGTGATTTTATAGATTTCTGAAAATCAAAACTGAACAAGATAGATAAACTTTAATGATCATGAATCTATAAATTATAAATAAGTGAATTTATAGATTCCTGATGAAAAAGTTAAAGTAATACTTTGAAACTGTGGTAATTACATAGTGCTTTTTCAGAAAAATTATTTCAATTATAATTGTAATGTACCACGGTTAGTTTACCGCAGTATTTTGCCTATTATTTCTGTATTTTGAATTAACAAGCAGTTGCAATTTAATTAATCTCGATGATTAATTTCGACTCTATTTTTGGCGTAGTTGGGCAAAGAGTTTTACTTCAAGGGCACTTGTATGTAGTTATCTCGATGATCAACTAGCTTTGTTTACCTATTAAGAAAGACCAACGAAAATGATAAGGAATTAAAGTAAAACACTTTACTGTATGGAAACCAAGTCAAAGGGTATAATTATTACACTAAAACCAAATTTTATGAATTAACCAATACTTAGGCAATCGACTGGATTACTATATTAACAATAATAACCGCGATAGCTTGGATCAAAATGTCACAAGCTAAGTACAATGAATTTGACTATCTGAATGACTATCATAATGTAGCAAAGACTATATGCGACAAGTTTGATCATTATTAGAATAACGCATAATGTAGCAGAAGTAACATAGGACAAGTTTGACGATTACGAGAATAATGCATAATGTAGCAGAAGCTACAAACGACAAGTTTGACTATAACTAGAATAATAATTTTACAGTCAAAGACTGAAATTTAGAGGTGTTCGATGCATCCCTTCTAACAAAAAGAGGGGAATTAACGTAATTGTTTGGAAGGTCCATTTGGAGGTGAACTGAATGAACGAAATGAACCTTCTTATTGGTTACAGAAAAATTATGAGATTAATTCAAGTAAAGAAGGATAGAATCAGTCTATAATTCCGAATGCCGTGTAATGTGAAATTAACAGGGATAAATATATCAAAATCTCTAAACTTTCCACGTTTTCTAAGGACATATATATTAACTAATTAGAAAACAAATAATCTGAAGTTCAAACAGTTCGAACGTCAATTCTCAAAACTGCTAGATCGAAATATCAACATAAAAAAGCTAAGTATCGATGACAAACTAATGCCGAACGACAGGGCCGTCTTTGATGAGACGGAACAATAATTAACTTTCAAATAGTAACAGCTAAAACAATTTCATTTCGAAAAAAGGCTTTTTCTCCACGAAATATCTTTGAGACAACACAAAATATAAAAAGGTGTTATAAATGCGACGTATGAACCTTGATAAAATTTTCTCAACTTCAAGTAGAATTCCATCCATTCACATCAATCTGCACGGAAGCTTACGAAAAGCACCTTGAGAAATTGTCAATCAATCCTCAATAACCTGTCGGCATTTTTCCTTTCTCGTCTGACACAACATGGAAGCAGAAACCGATAAATCTATCCGAACAAATTAGAATGATTGAACCGCATTCTGCCAGTCTATTTCTATATTGTCCACAGCGTATTACAGATTGAAGAGGCCAATTTAAATATTTGCAATGGCAGCCTATTAATCGCGCGAGTAATGTAAAAGGCATGGTATTTTAATAAGGTTAAAATTAAATCTAATTTTCCGTTTATATTTACATATCGCCGTGTAATGGGAACGAGTTTTGAACGGGAACACATCTGCGTAAACTTTGAACAAGAGTCGCATAGAATTCTTACAAATTGCTTCATAAATTCGATTCATTTGGATAATTGACCAATTTCAATTTATTGTTTTTGTTGCGATATCAGTATTCATTTAAATGTTTGTCTCGATGGGTAATTGTTATTTCATTTTAATATAACGGATTTTCGTATCTTATTATACGCTTGTTAAAAACTCATTAGTAGAATTGTGTTATCTCATTAATTAAGATCCTTGTTTATAATTGTTTGATGTCTCAAATGTTGTGGAAAAAACATTGAAACTATAGATTTCGATTAGAATAACTGATTGGCTTCATCAGCTAGATATTTGGAAATTTAGATGATTCAATTCAATATATCCTCGAAATGATTTGATATAAAGGGAATATCGATTCAATCTCTGGAACTCTGGAGGCAATTTTAGCCTCCAGACAAATATTAGATAGAAGAATTTAAATGAAGTCAGTGGTTTTCCCCTGATTTCATTTAATGCCTGCGGAATTTAAAATAGAAAAAGGCTTTTTACTTGAAAGAAGAAATATAACAAAATTTGAATATCAAAACAGATTTAATCTGTTAGTCTTCTACAATTTTAATTTCAAAAAAATTTTTATTCAAAATACTTTTAGAATTAAATTAATGTCTACAATAAGCACCGCTTATATTTAATCGACGTATATAATTAAAACTCAATATGCAATGTCAAATGGAATAAATAAACCAACCAATATAAAAAAGGCAATTAAAATTAATAAATAAATATTTGAAGGAGACAAAATTTTGTTGCTGATCTTACCATGATGAAACCAATTCCATAACATAAAACACAACTTAAGGATTTCTCAAAATATATCACTTATTTGAAATATTTAATATATTTAAATATTCAAAAAAGTTACTTCAAAAATCTCTCAAAACATGCAATATATCTTCAAAAAACAATTAGAATACGGATAATCTCTTCATCGGCCCTAGATAATATTTAAAATATCAAAATCAACTAACGATCAGTATATCATACCTTAGGTTTATTTATTCCATAATCCTTAAGTTGTGTTTTATGTTTTTGAAAAGGAATTGGTTTCATTATGGTAAGATCAGAAACAAAATTTTGTCCCCTTCAAATATTTATTTATTTATTTATTTTAATTGCCTTTTTTATATTGGTTGGTTTATTTATTCCATTTGACATTGTATATTGAGGTCTGAATATATACGTCTATTAAATATAAGCGGTGCTTATTGTAGACATTGATTTAATTCTAAAAGTTTTTTGAATAAAAATTTTTTCGAAATTAAAATTGTTGAAGACCAACAGATTAAATCTGTTTTGATATTCAAATTCTGTGGAATTTGTTTTATTTTAATAAGAAGAGGTTTTTTACTTGATAGAAGGAATATTACAAAATTTGGATACCAAAACAGATTAAATTTTTTAGTCTCCCACAATTTTAATTTGAAAAAATTTGATTTTTAGAATCAAATCAATGTCTTATAAGCACAGCTTATTTTTAATAGACGTATAAAATCAAAACATGTATTATATCTTCAAAAAACATTTAGAATTCTTATAAGGTCTCCATCGATCCTACTTCACATTTAAAAAATAAAATCAATTAACAACAAATATAACTTACCTACACACCTGGTGCTATCCTCGTTTGAACACTAACTTTAAAATCCAAAATATTCTATGTTCGTCACGAAAATCACAGAAAGCTGTGAGGTATTATATGGTTTTCTTTAAACCACCTGATATCCCATAATATAATATATATTAACATATATATAAAATGAAATAAAAAGAAGAGGTTTTTCAGTTGATAGGTATAATATTACAAAATTTGAATATCAAAATAGATAGTCTCTTACAATTTTAATTTAAAAAAATTTTAGAATTAAATTAATGTCTTATAAGCACAGGTTATATTTAATAGACGTATAAAATTAAAACTCAATATAAAATATCAAATGGAATAAAAAAACCCAACAAATATAAATTGCCAATTAAAATTAGGAGACAATTTTGTTTCTTACAATTATAAAAACTAATTCCTTCTCAAAATTACAAAACATAAGTTTACGGACTTCTCAGAAAGTATAATTCATTTGAAATATTTAATATATTCAAATATTTATATATGTTACTTTAAAAATCTCTCGAATCATGTATTATATCATCAAAACACAATTATAATTCTGATAAGGCTTTTATCGGATCTAACTCATATCTGAAAAATAAAATCAATTAACAAAAAAATAATTATTCTATTTTATCAAAATTTATTTCATGTTCGTGGAATTCATTTTATTTTTAAAGTCGTCATGGCAAAAAAATTGAAACAATTTTTTTCAGAAGAGAAATCATTGTTCAATTTATTGCAATTAATGAATTTCTCACATGCTAAGGATCGTAAACACTCTCACAGATGGAATTTCAGTGGAATGTCTCAATTCTTCTACAGTATTCACGATACACCAAGGTTTTCAAATTCGCTAAATTAAGGAACATCATGTTAGAGTAAAAATTATATACATCTGTCAAGCAACGCATCATTATAAAATTTTTATCGCGGGAAGGCGTGAAACCTTACGAAATTTTGCGTCGAAAAGAATACAGCCTGTATAACCTAAACAAAAGTACAACCAGATCCTCACAAATAACTTCACAAATCGGAATTATCGAGATAATTGACCAATTTATAATTTATTATTATAACGACTCCCTAGCATCCAGCGATTTATCTGGAAACTTTGCATTATTTATCCCAGTTATTAATGTTTGAACAGTTCTCGGTTCAATTTGGGATTATGTTCGGTCTTCCGGGGTCTTTTCTGCGTTGTTTTAATTAAATTCTACACAAATTCGAATCTATTTCCTTAAACTCGGCCGATTCGGGGAATTAATTACTTCGATGAATATCTAGAAATTGTCACAACTCCGGCACGAAGCTTCCAATTAATTTCGTTCGGGAATTCCTCGTCAGACACCGAAAGTTGATCATTTGACGGCGTTCAGATTGGAATTTGATTTCCTCAAATCGAACACGGCCCCACACCACAGACGTATATGTCTACTTTGCGGAACAGAGATATGAGTGAAGGGGTGCATATTGTACCCACAGAAACGCAGTCGCGGACTTCGCATTTTCTATGCTTTTCTACTGTTAATTTCTTTCCTAAATGACAGATATCAGGTATAACAGTAAAATGGAAAAGGGTTTCTTCGGAAAAAATTTCTATTGGGATACTGCAAGGATCCATCCTTGGTCTTATGCTGTTTATATGAATAATTATTTGATGGTACCATAGGCGGATCATCTCTCGATATTAATTAGAAAAGGTTTCAGACTACCATACCAGATGTAAAGTAATATTATCCGCGAGGTTACCGATTACTTGATTCAGTGCAAATTAAAAGTACCTCTCTATCAATGATGAAATTCACCAATACAAATAGAGATCGAAAAATCTTGAAGTCCATCCTTTGGAAATGTAAGTCGATACTTTACTATTTTGTGTCAAACATTTAGATCTTAAATTCTTCGAGTTAAGTTTGTCTATATTTTTGTATATAATGCATCAGATCATGCTTATGGTGGGAGATGAGGCTGTTTATCTCCCTTTTATTCATGTGTACTTTCATAGTATTGAAACCTACACAATTGTTGTTTGAGGTAACGTAACAAGTATTCGAGAAGCAGAAATGAGTCTTGCGTATCATAGCAGAAGTTATACGTATTTCCAGCAGTCTGTGATATTGACAGACGCTTTAGTGCTTTCATGCGATTGGAACAATCCTACCGGCTGTTGTTTTGATTCAGGAATGTGGTGGTGTTAAATGTATAAATTGATTCAATTCAGGAATTTCCTGTCTGTAGATTTATGTAACACCTATAATTTTTATTTATAATATTAATATATATTTCTTCTTTTTCAGGTAAGTGAACTAGTTGTTCTTCGGTAGTGTAAAATGCAGTAAGTACCTAGTTTTTACCTCCAAATACGGGTACAGTACTAGTTTCCTCAATTCACATTGTGTTACTGAAACAAGTGCAATTCGTAAAATAATAAATCGAAATTAACGCTCTGAACTTATGTTCCCGTATATTACACGAATATTTCTTATAAAAACTGCAATAGATAATATTCCGTGAAGAAACTCTTCCTCATAAAGTAAGAGCGAGTTTAAATGGAAAAAGGCTTTGCTAGTGAGTACCAGTTAAGACCTTCACAGCACTGATCCTCAGTCAAAGAAGCGCTAATCGTGGACCGTATGAGAAAAGTCCAGTCTTGATATTGTTCTATGTTATGCCTCGGTTGACTAGTTGGTTTCTGTGCCTTCTTCTGTCTATACACGACACAAAAGCGCTTCACTTTTCTTGCAGTACAATAAACAAGGCAGTCTATTGTGTATAGGAAAAGCCAACTTCTCGATAAGCAACATGTCTACTTCTGGAAAAATCTGAACGTAAACAAATATTCTATGCAACCAATAGGTAGAAATCGTTTCGGGGATTACCTACGCAAATAGCTGAATAACTTAAAGTACACGATTCTTCTTCTTACATGAACATATTAGTCTTGAAAAACGTCATGGTGGTTGGAAATCCAGAAATATTACAAAACGCCACGTACAAAATTAAAAGCTTCTGATATAAGACAATGATACTTGGGAATATTCTTGTGGCGAACGATTCGGAAAAGAAAAACAAACCGCCAATTCCAAATGAAGTAAAGCAAGTGGATGTGCCAAATAATAAAATTCATTAACATCTTTGATCACTATTAGTGGTTAGTGATTCGATATTACTGTGAATATTAATCATCATCTTCTAAAGGCTAGGCCTTGTCGCTGCAGCTATTGATTCCTGTCACTGGCGCATCTTTCCATATGAAAGAAGGATTCAAACTTCAACCCTTTTTTGATATCCTTGAAGTGATTTATTTTAGGCCATCCTTTGGATCTTCCTCCATTTATTCATCCTTTAAAGATGTTGAAGAGGAATTGATGGTGATGAGTTATATGGACTATGAGCTTAGTTTTTCTCTTCAGTATAGGGTCCAATTCCTTTTTTCTTTTATTTCTAACAATATGCTATCGTTGGTTCGTTGTCTATCCATATTATTTTGAGCATTCTTCACCATTTCCACATTTCAGTCGCTTCCAATCTTTTTTTCCATGGATTTTTTGGTATTAGTTATTAAGTTTCTCAAGTAGCAGAAATTACTTTTACTTGTTCAATGGCTGACCCTCTTAATTTTACATCAGCTGTTTTGTTTTCATCCATTCTTTGAAGATCATGGTTCCTGTTTTTTCGATGTTTATTACTCAGCAAGTTATCTAATATTTCTAACATACGGTTCATTTCATTTTCTGATTCTGCTAGAATTACGATATCATCAGCGAACCTAATACATTGATACTTTGCTCCATTTATTTTTACGCTTTTAGTCTTGCCTTTTATTGTGTTAATGGCTGGTTCTATATACATGTTGAACAAATGGTGTGACAGAGGACCTTAGCGAACTCCTTGTCTGAAATTAGCTTCTTTGGCACTTCCACTTACATAAATTAATAAGATTTGAGATTTGAAAAGAAGCTTCCGATTAATTTTATCAATTGCCTTTTCAAGATCCATTAAGATGGCATCAATTGTTCTTTTCATTTCAATTCCTCTATCTAATCTTTGTCTCAGGGCTAAAATTGCCTCCTGTGTTCAACCTTGAACCTTCAACCTGAAATCAAATTAATCTTCGTCGAGTTGGTGCTATATTCTGTCTTTCAACCTGTACTTAACAATATTTGAAAGGATTTTAGATGCGTGTGAATATTCATATGGAATAAATATGGTAAATATTCATGACTTAAGTTGGCTATGTTTTTTTACCCTGGGAAATGAAACACTCACTTTACTGTCACTTTTGAGAAAGTAAAATCGCCTATTGTATAAAGGTCGTGCTAAAACTATATTGGTAAAAAGGAGAGTACTTCTCAATACAAGAAAAAAAACTAGTTATTGCATTCAGTTTTCCAACACTCCTCTTGCCAGATCCCGTTACTCGGCGGAATCGATCCTAGGACGTCCCTTATCTCACTTCCTCCTTGCAGCTTAGCTTCTCCATCAATCAGTTAATATGGAAATAGATAGACGCAACCAGTATGTATAACAGAACTCACCTTGCGACGTCAATCGGACAACATCTCAATTATATCGGGAATCCGGTCGGATCATTCCCGCGGGCGAAATCGGTACGAAAAACACTCGAAACTGACCAATGGCGTCCTCGGCTCGTCGATTTCGATCCGCCAGTTGATACGACCCTCTATCCGGACGGACAATTCATTATTGCAGGAACGAAGTATCGGAAAGATTAATTAAACTCCGTGATTACTCCGGCTGTCCCGTGTATAATTAAAGACCACATCGGGCTCATTTCCATAGGAATCAATCGGAAACGTTTTCGACGCCCACTTGGTACGGAGTATGATAACTGATGGAATGAATTCCGACTTAATTGAATTGTTGCTGATTTGGGCTTGTCGTGTCACTTTTTTATCGTATTGTCGTTAAGAATGTTCAGTTAATTAGATTTCGACTGCCGCGCCGTTTACCTCGGTATTTTGGACTGTTTCTATTTGTTGGTTGATCGTGATTAGAATATGTTTTAGTATAAAAGGAGTGGACTGTATTTTTAAGGAGGCAAGTCCCGAGGAAGAATGTGAAAGTGTTGAAAACACTCTCATGTGGTACATTCACCGGAATAAACCCTCGGGTTTCCCTTCAAAAGGTCAAAATCTAGCTGGTCAGGAACGACGTGATCCAGAATTAATTCATTAAACAGTAGGCTTCCAGGGTGCAAGGTTAGTGATGAAATATCCCATGCTAGATTTTTGCTTAAAGGGGTTCTGCAAGGCTCAGTTCTTGGGCCACTCCTTTTTCGGTATATATTAGTCATTTCACTCGATTCATCAAACATTGTGGGTAAATTTGTGGCAGACGATTTCCAATTGTATTATGATTTTTCTACGAGTCACTAATTATAATGCGATGTTGAATGAAGGTTTGAATCGGTTGGCAGATGTAGCAGCGTAACATTCCCTAAAGTTAAATACGAAAAATGCATTCGCATTGGTCTTTGATGGAAAAAATAATAAAAAAACTCTTTTTTCTGCAAGCCGACTGTAGGTAATGATGTCTTAGGATATGTATATAGCGCGCGTTAGTTGGACGACCAAAAAATCAACTCTAATTATCATTATCTAACATCTACAAATTAAAAATGACTGAATAATAATTCAAAACGCTCAATGAAATGGGACGAGTGAAAATGGGAAAATGTGGATCGCGTTCAAAAGTAACTAGCACTCAGAACACACTTCTGAAAGAATAACGCACACATATTATAATACAGCATTATGCTAATTCAATGTTTCATTTGCACGTTAAAATCTGATTATCGTAACATATCAAAATGATAAATATTTTCCTGCTCTTATAATAGTCGAAATATGTTTAATTAGAATAATCGTGAATTCCATTAATGTTGAATTAAATTAAGTGTTTTATGTGTAATAGAAAACGATATGTTTTATTGACCTAATACGAAAGGCAGGTAAAATTACATGGCATATTCGATGGTGTTAAATAAGTACACGGAATTCATTTTTGACCGTCGTTCAAAACAACCGTCTAAGGTTATTTAGGAGTATCACATAGATACATAATCGTTTTTATTCAATATGACTTGTTTGGCTAGAGGCATAATATTTAAGTTTCAAACTCACTTGCAGTGTTCTGAAAGAAGATGAAAAAGGCTAGGGTTCGCAAATACTCTTATAGAAAGAGTGTTAAATGTTTCATATGTGATTTTTGTAGAGTAGTCAATATTGCCAAATTTTAAATGACTCACTAATATTCATTTCAATTTAAGTCTTCCTAGAAATATTTCCACGACTTGTTGTAGTAAGCAGTGTCCTGTTGAAGAATTCTTTGGCACTTAACATCGATTCATATTTTTGTCCGTTCGTCTTGTCTTTGGTTAGCTCTAAAGATCCTACTTTTCTTGTGTGAAAAACACCATCAAAACATTATTTGACCGGATGTCTCATAAAGCAGCAGACATGAGCTGAGGTGAGTTGTTTGATTTGAGACTCTTCGAATAATTCAGATTGCTACTTCTGACCTATTAAGTGACTTTTTCATGTAAATAAGAACTCTCTTCAGTCTTCTTTAAGTGGAAATACCTTTTAGTCCAGAACAGCCTCTTTAATTCATGAGGTAAGTGAGGTTTTTGCTGATTCCGAAAGACAGTTGAATCTTGTACTGTTTCGCTATGTGCTGCTTATTCCTGTTGCATGTCGTGACTTGTTTTCATTGGTTTCGAACAAGAAACTTTCATTTCTTGTTTTCTTTTTCTTGCAGAGTTATCCAGACTCTTTAATTCAGTTGATCCTGTGTTCATTTTAGTCATCTCAATCTTGCATATTGCGCCTGGCTCATGTCACACTCTATCGCCTTGCCCTCTTTGGACAAGGTCTTAAATTTCTGAATAACTAACTAGCAGATAATAACAGATTATGTTTTTTAAGCTATAACAACTGCGAGTGACGTAGCAATGTATCATTTATGTGGAGTATGAGCTACGGTAATAGGAAGGTCTACAAATCAACATAGTGTAACACACATCTGTATAACAATTCTAAACTCAAACCAGCCCGATTAGGTTTTGTTGATCGCTGGGACATAAGTAGCAAATATGCGCATGTTTCGAAACTTGTCGGTTTCTCGTCAGTGCCCCGTTATGTCCAACGATTACAAATCTATATTCGCTTTGCACGGGAACATCAAGGTATTTATCATATACTAACGATATTTTATGTGGCTCTTTCAACAAGTGACTACTCAGCAGTCTCCACAGTCTGTCCCAATTAGGGCCCCATTCGGAAGATCTTCCACCACACAGGTCCAGTGACTGGCGCGAATAGCATTACTTTAGGCATGGAGATTTAACCCTCCACTCCACCGAGATGAAAATAGAGTCTTACTCAAGACTAGCGTCCCCAGCGCGACAAGCTAAAATGCCATGTGGGCGTTGATAGAGTATGTCGCGTATGTATATTTACGTGAACTAGATGGCGCTATTGTATGATAAATACCTTGGTGTTTCTGTGCAGAGCAAATGTAGGTGCACTAACTATTGAAACCAACAAGTGTCGACACGTGGCATGTCTGATATTTGATAGAGATCAGCCAAAATCATTTATTTGGGCATAACAATGCTGTTACATGCAAAGAATGTCAAGCATCAAAATTATTCCATTAATTTGCATATGACTCAGGAGTGCTGAAGAGAACACCGTTCAATCCAATCTCTTGGCAGAATGGAGTGTTCCCTCTCCATTCTTCCAAGTCTTGTGAGATCGCTACCAGAATCCAATATCCACTTACACACCTCGTCTTACGTTCGCGATACCCAATCCTTCATGTTATACGACAACCATAAAAACCAGTAGCACTAAACTCTAATTTCTGACATAAAAACGCATTAGCATTTCTCTCTCGAAACGAATTAACAGGATAGCGATGTTCGTCCTGCAATATAAAACGAAAAATAAACTCGGAATCAAAAAATAATGGCTAGCTGGCCGGCTAATGTACTCTGCGTAAGTTGTGTATTTTAATTCGAATCACTTAAAGGCACTTTAGCTAAATGAAAATTTTAGTTCCTTTCATTAGTGCATTAATGCGGACTTATAAATCATTTGTGTGGATAAACAGCTGCATCTGAACTCGCGGATTTTGCCCGTTGCGAATATCGAATCGGTGACATTAAACGGGAAATGTTTACTGTTGCCGGAAAATTTGGGAAAATCGCTGAAAGGTTTACATTTCCCGTTTAAATGGCAACTGTACTTATAATTTCGAAATTTTTTTCATGATAGTGTTTTCTTGTTTTCTTCTGACAGTAGTCAGTAGGATGTAGATAGCTGATGAAGCCACATTATAGTGAAATAATTGTTGTATTGCAAACATTGTGGAAATTAAAATACTGTCTTCAAATAAGTTAATTTGGCTGATCTGTACCAAAAATTATTAACGAGTATGAGCTATGGTAATAGAAAGTTTTACAAATCGAGAGAGTGTAACATATCGGCTGATAGGACTTTAAAATGAAATGAAACACATTTAAATTAAGATTGAAGCCAATTTTTTTTATATGAAAGATAATTTTATGACATTTATGTTAAAGATAATTTCCGTCATATGTCTACCACGACTAGCTCTAAGGAACCGCATTCGACCATACAAATTTTGGACCACTTTTTCGAGTAATTCAGGCCTTATTTCATTAATAACACGAGTTATGGTGGCTTCCAAAGCGTCTTTTGTTTCTGGTTTATCAGCATAAACCAATGACTTGAAATAACCCCAAAGAAAATAATCCAGTGGAGTTATGTCGCATGATCTTGGTGGCCAATTAATTGGACCATTACACGAAATAATGTTATCGCCAAATATTTCTTTCAATAAATCAATTGTTACGGTAGCGGCGTGAGGTGTAGCACCATTTTGTTGGAACCAAAATACTTTTGGATCGACAGCATTCAAATTTTGAAATAAAAAATCATTGATCATCGTTTTGTAACGAGCACCATTCACTGTAACATAAGCGTCAGCATCGTTTTTAAAGAAATGTGGACCGATGATGCCTTCAACGTGTAAAGCACACCATACAATGCATTTTTCAGGATGCAATGGAACCTGCAGAACTTCTTAAGGATTGTTTTCACTCCATATACGGCAATTTTGCTTACATAGCCGCTCAACCAGAAATGAGCTTCATCACTAAACAAAATTTTACGATAAAAAAGTGGATCAACTTCAAGCTGTTCTAGGGCCCAATCAGCAACAAACGACGCTTATTATGGTCAATCGTTGTTGCGGTGTGAGTCTTTCCATGACAGTTTGTCAATGCTTACTGAACAGAAATGCCAAAACAACATGGCTTCTACCTTCTGTCAAATCACAGTTATCCCTATCGAAAGTTCTATCGCTCTAAAAAAAAACACCTGATATTATCAAAACCGCACGAACTCATTTTTACTTCTAATAATTTCTACCATTGGCATAAATAATTGGGGGACAAAATACTAAAATAGATCGCTGCGGATCAACCGAGATCAACAGATCCTACCCCTCAACACTTCACTCGCTGAGTCTTCTCAAATAGGTAGCTTTTTATGAAATCCAGAGCACGAGATTCCAGTAAAATGCATAATCGCGAAGAGAATCTTATGAACTTGACAATCGGATGCCTTTGAATAATCCAACAATGTGAGAGCTGTTGCAAGACCACCATCTGAAGTCATCGAAACAACTTGGGCTTAACCCAAAACTATACTAAATGTCATCTGTATTGGTCAAATTTTGACAAAATAGTCGAAAAAGTTTTTTTGGGTTATGATGAAGGGGCTCCCCATGGGTCTATTTTAGGACGTCGTTTTTTATATTTCGATCCCTAAAGTCACGTCCTGAAATTTATTTATGTTAAATCCGAACACCCCGTGAAAAAATATCGCGAATTAATTTTATAGCAGGTTGGCAAAAATACGGATCGATACATTTCCAATGCAAAATAATACCACTGTAATTCAATTCTCAACAGGAATTTAATCAACGCTCATTACGCCATTGCGCTGAGAAAATAATTAAATGTTAATAAAAATTGATTGTTCCGAATTATTTTTCGGTGATTCATGAAGTCCATTGTGTAAATTGAAACCGGATGTATCGTAAAATAGATAGATTTCAATTATGGAACATGAATACCCCCTGAATCATAAATATTTCATCGTTGAATAGAGTTTATGCGGGCGGAGCAGGGATGGACTGAAGAAAGCAGTTTGCGACATACTACCTGTATGTAAGTTGAACGAAAAATTGTTGTAAAGCATCAGTACATAAATTCTCGGTTTACTGATTTTTTTTCTAAAATTTCACTATTCATCAACATTGTCTTTATCAAGATACAATCATTCCAGCACTTTAGCCTTTCGATATCTTTATTCGAAAACGATCCACCTATTCATCTGACCCAACCCTCATTACAGCAAGCATTGTTTAGATCTGCGAAGATATAAACGCAACTGGGGCCAGATCTGGGGAATAGGCAGGCAATTTTGCCATCGGAATCAACAACTTGTGACATGTTGCATTGTGTTGATAAAAAATCATAATTTTATCGTCTATATATGGGGCCATTTTTTCGAAAATTTAATGAATCACTTGGGTCTTGTAGCAATCGCTATCAACTGTCTTGCTCTTTTTAAAGAAGTACAGATACAAATACAGACATTGGAATGAAATGATAGCAATTAAATAAAATAATAAATATTATAAAATAATAAGAAGCGGTTTTTTACGTGATAAAAGGATTATTACAAACTTTGAATATCAAAACAGATTTAATCTGTTAGTCTCTTACAATTCTAATTTCAACAAATTTTTATTCAAAAACTTTCAGAATTAAATTAATGTCTTATAAGCACTGCTTATATTTGATAGACGTATAAAATCAAAAATCATTATAAATTATAAAATGAAATAAAAAATCCCAACAAATATAAATTGTCAATTAAAATTAATAAAAAAATAAATATTTGATTGTTTCGTTCCAAGCATGCGTACCTAAACTCTTCAGACATGCGGTGTGCAGCTTTGCCTGTTCCAAGATTTTATATATAATATATAATTATATTAGATTTTTAAATAAAAAAATTCATTGTATAAATACCAAGTGGTTTAACTAAGACAATAAAGTTCTCTTCAATTTTTGTGTGATTTTAGTGATGAGCATAGAACATAGAGTACCTTAGATTTTAAATGTACCTAGTTTTAATGTTGATCAAACACAGATTCCACTAGCTCGTATGGGTAATTTTTTTATTGTTAATTGATTTTGTCTTTTAAATGTGAAGTTAGACTGACCCTATCTGAATTCTAATGCTTATTTGAGGATGTGCTACGTGTTTTGAGAATTTTTGAAGTAACTCATTTAAATATATTAAATATTTCAAATAAATTAGTTCTGGAGAAGTTCTTAAAATAATATTGTGTATTTTTGAAAAATATTTTATTTTCATAAATACAAGATCAGAAACAAAACATTTTGTCACAGGCAAAAACGCCTGTCTGAAGAGTTCAGGTGCGCATGCTTGAAACGAAACAATAAAATATTTATTTATTGATTTTAATTGACTATTTTTATTTGTTCGGTTTTTTCTTCCATTTGATATTATTTAATGAGTTTTGATTTTATACGTCTATTAAATATAAGGAGTGTTTATAAGATTTAATTCAATTCTAAAAGTTTTTTAATAAAAATTTTTTGAAATTAAAGTTGTAGCAGACTAATTGATTGAATCTGTTTTGAAATTCAAAGATTATTATTATTTCCACAAATTATTTCACGAAAATTGTTCTGTCAACACTGTGATTTCGTCAAGTTTACATTCTGAATTAACGCTCAAAATACTCCTTCACTTTTTATATTTTTACTTGAAGGAATGGAAATTTATCTTTCAGTCAAATCTTTTGTAACAGGGCAAACTGAATTCAGTGATATTTTCTCTTGTTCCTTTTTTTTTATTTAGTCTATTATGATTGAAACATAGCTATTATTAATATTCAATTATATGAAAAAGTTATCGCGATTTATAGGTACATAAACCAGTCCTTAGATCATACTGTGAAATGCAGGCATTTTCTGATTGGGCAAATTGTTTATGTTTTTCTTATCTTTATATCCGAATATTTTTAGTTAGTTGTACTTCTCTTTTCTCAAGTTTTAGCTATATATAAAGTGAAGGTCTAATTTTAGGAGTTAGTTCAAAATGTAAATTTGACGACGCCACAGTATTGGCGAAACAATTGTTTGTAAATTTATACATTGTGGAAATAATCTCTATTTTTTTATTTGATACAATACAAAAATAATTCTTAAATTTAGCAAAAATTTATTATTATAAAGAACGAACCGATACGTCCCTGTTCATTCCAAAGTGCAGGTTTTAGGCCTGTGGCTACTTATATCATGGTGGATGTTTTACTAATGATACGGGGTCTCCCATAAATATTTTTCTTGCCACCTATACAAACAAATAAATCTCCGGCGACATGATCCAGCCAGATCCACTCTACACAAACGTGACTTCTAATGCAAGTTCTCAAGACGTTTCCGAAATAATTTCCATTTGAACAGCTGTTCCTGTAATTTAGCAAAATGGTGAGGAATAATGGATGTTGATGTTGGGATTAGTTGGGAGAGGTACCACATTCTTTCTTAAGGTTTATACATTTGACGTGGGAACGTGCGAATTAAAAACGAGGTGGGGATTGCGACGAGATAGAAGTTTAAGATTAAGTGATATTTTATGAAATATTGAAAAATTTGCGTTTAAAAATATTCGATAATCCATCTACTATGTTGATTTTCAACTTTTTATACTTTTATAATAAATATAGAACAGAGTAGTTCTGTTATCCTTCGCTAACAAGTTCTGATTTAATAAAATTTAGAAAATATGTCAAGTTTTATGTTGAATAAAATATTCGAATTGTAAACCTAACTGAAGATACTACTGTGATAGCGAAAAAATTGTTGTTTGTCTGCAATTTGCCTCTTTGATCAACAAAACCTTGTCGAGTTTGTTTGAATATAGAATTGTTATAAAGATGTATGTTACACTATCTCCATTTCTAGAACTTTCTATTACTATAGCTCATACTCCTCATTAATAATTTTTGGTACAAATCAGCCGAATTAATTCATTCGAATATGAATATTTTAATTATAAGCATTACGGCAAATTATGGTCTGATTTGAGCTTGAGGAAAGTTTATTCTGCGTTAGTAACGTGAAAATATCGAGAATACATTTCTTTACTTGAATTAACTCGCAAAGGTATGTCTTGTATGTGTTTTGCATACTCTAGATGGCGCTAATGTATTTTTATTACCTTAGAGTCTCTGTGTATAGCCAATATAGGTACTTGACAGATTTGGAGTCACTAGCATACATTGCACTGACGAAAAACAATCAGTTTGAAACGTGCGCATGTCTGCAATTTTCCTCTGTGATCTATAAAACCTCGAGTTTGTTTGAGTATAGAAATTTTATACAGATGTATGATTACACTGTCTTGATTTCTAGAACTTTGTATTATCATAGCTCATACTCCTTATTAATGATTTTTGGTACAGATCAGCCGAATTAATTTATTTGGAAAATAAATATTTGCGAAAATCAGAATAACCTCATTTAATATGGATTTTCATCAAGTAAAGACTGATTCAATTAAATATACAAAATAATTTGTTTAGTGTGAAATATCACCTCGACAACGAGCACGAAAATGAAATTATTTGATCGATACTTAACGAGATATCGATCACTACATCTATCTACCAAAAAAATAATGGATTTCTTCTTTCCCAACGTATCGGGTGTTTTTTTTAGGGTGATAGAACTTTCGGTGGGGATCACTATGATTTGACAGAAGGTACAAGCCATGTTGTTTTGAGATTTCTGTTTAGTAAGCATTGATAAATTATCAGGGAGAGACTCACGCCGCAACAACGTTTACAAATTGTTGAAATTCATTTTCAAAATTAGTGTTCTATTCGCCAAACTTATGGAGCACTTCGTCAAATTTATGGTTTACATAAACGTCCATCAGAGCCGCTTATTCGTCGAACTATCGATATTCTTGATTGTTTCGGTCTCTAAGCAAATAAACTTTTCCGATATGTGGATAAACTAATCTATCTATGTCATTGGTTTATCCACATATCAGAAAAAATGAAAAGTTTATTTGCTTACCATACATAGGACAGAAATATGAACAAATAGCTAGATATTTAGAGAAAAAAAGAAATGTCAATATCTCATATGAAACAATAAATTCTTTAGGTGAATTAATAAAAAAATAATAAAGATATCGTCAATAAGAACAAGAGATCAGGAGTATATAGGTTAAATTGTGGAACATGTCCATATGTATACATTGACCAAACGGGTAGATCTTTTGAGAGTAGAATCCAGGAACACCAGAATTCATTCATTAAGAATAAATCAAACTCCACTTATGCCAGGCATCTATAAGAATCCGGACATGATTTTGACCATAACTTTGAAGATTTTGAGAACAAATGCAATAGACTGGACCTTTTAGAAGCAATGGAAATGAACCGGCATCATAAAATGAATATTTTGTTGAACGACCAAAAAGATGTGAACCGTTCTCCGTTGTTGAACCTTTTTTAATAAATTCCTTGAAAACTTCATTTTATCATGTACTTTTAGTGCAACTTGTATTTAAGGAGAAATATTTTGTAAAAGTAGTTAGTTACCATACTCACCTGACGAAGTCAATATGTAATTGACGAAACAATTGTCGTTGAAAAATAAAAATAAGCGGAAATAAAGTGTTTTACTTCAAATCATGAACTATCGATAGATTTCGGACAACATTTTCTCTACTCGATGCAACAACAACAAGTCAAAGAACTGTACATACAGAAGAAAATATCGCTGATGTAAATCATAGTGTTAATGAGGATCCAGATTTGTCTATTCGTCGACGTTCACAACAAGTTGGACTCTGTGCATCCACCACATGGAAAATTTTGCGTAAAGATCTTGGTCTACACCCATACAAGATCCAACTGGTTCAAGAACTAAAGCCAATTGACCATAATAAGCGTCGTTTGTTGCTGATTGGGCCCTAGAACAGCTTGAAGTTGATCTATTTTTTTATTGTAAAATTGTGTTTAGTGATGAAGCTCATTTCTGGTTGAACGGCTATGTACACAATCAAAATTGCCGTATATGGAGTGAAAACAATCCTCAAAAATTTCTGCAGGTTCCATTGCATCCTGAAAAATGCGTTGTATGTTCTGCTTTACACGCTGGAGGCATCATCGGCCCATATTTCTTTTAAAACGATGCTGGAGGTAATGTTACAGTGAATGGTGCTCGTTACAGATCGATGATCAATGATTATTTGTTTCAAAATTTGAATGGTATCGACCAAAAGTGTTTTGAATCCAACAAGATGGTGCTATACCTCATGCTGCTACCGTAACAATTGATTTATTGAAAGAAAGATTTGGGGATAACATTATTTCGAGAAATGGTCCACTTAATTGGCCTCCAAGATCATGCGACATAAGTCCACTGGATTATTTTCTTTGGGGTTATGTCAAGTCATTAGCTATGCTGATAAACCAGAAACAAAAGACTCTTCGGAAGCCAATATAATTCGAGTTATTGATGAAATAAGGCCAGAATTACTCAAAAAAGTGGTCCAAAATTGGTCTGGTCGAATGCGGTATTTCAGAGCTAGTCGACATAAGCGGGAAATTATTTTCAAAAAATGAATGTTCGAATAAAAAAAATTGGCTTCAATTTTAATTTAAATGTTTTTTATTTCAATTAAAAGATCTATCACTCTAAAAAAAAAACACCCAATATTATTCAAAATTTGACTCGTTTCCTTTTTCGATCATATGAGTAAGGAAACCAGAAACAGCTGAAAATATATATTCTTATTTCCATTCGAATGAGAATGTTTTGGTCATTAAATTCCATTATTTCGAATACACACACTCTGTATTCTTGAAATTCCACCCCGTAGCTGGTTTGTCGTGGGCGGTCCGTGCAGCATTTAAGAAATAATCCATCCCCGCAATAAATCGTCAGATTTTCTTGTCGGATCATTTAGAACGGAAGCCGAGACCATTCTGGATTGAATCCAGACATCTAGCTGTAGAGTATTTAATTCGTTTCTATTTATACATCAATTTGCTTGGGCCCGAGATTCCTACTTGGGATATCTTGGATATCTCTGTGGTTACCTGGGAAGAATTAATTTCGCAACAAGTCACTTCGGGGCCAATTTACAGGTCGAAGGTCTCAGAAGAAGAGGACTGTATTGGTTTATGTTTCAGAATGATGAACCGTCGGAATCAAGTGGAGTTAGAATAAGGTTCAAGCTTTCTTTATTTTACATTAAAATTATACTCAGTACAGCGATTTTTCAGTATTTTATCCCTTTTAAATAATAGCTTTACCTCAAAGTCTTCAAAATAGGCTTTTACAAGGCATTCATTTTTAGGTCCGCAGGCCAAATTGGAGATTTTTCCTATGATACCTACACACCTTTGCTTTGTCCCACTGAAAGAATACATTTTCTTCAGACAAACGTGTTCGATTTTGCTTGAAATTATTGCTGAATCACTCCAAGAGCTTCGAATAGTACTCACCTGTGATCTTTAAACTCTTTTGAGGTAATCAATGTGAATGAAACCACATGTATTCCAAAAAATTATCGGGGTTTTTTTTAGAGTGATTTAAATTGAAATAAAACACATTTAAATTGAGATTGAAGCCAATTATTTTCTTATTTGAAAAATAATTTTATGACATTTATGTTTTAAAACTAAATTTCCGGCATATGTTCACCACGACTAGCTCTGAGGAACCGCATTCGACCAGACCAATTTTGGACCACTTTTTCGAGTAATTCAGGCCTTATTTCATCAATAACACGAGTTGTGTTGGCTTCCAAAGCGTCTATTGTTTCCTGATTTATCAGAATAAACCAATAACTTGACATAATCCCAAAGAAAATAATCCAGTGGAGTTATGTCGCATGATCTTGGAGGCCAATTAATTGGACTATTTCTCGAAATAATGTTATCGCTAAATCTTTCTTTCAATAAATCAATTTTTACGTAGCAGCATGAGGTTTAGCACCATCTTGTTGGAACCAAAACACTTCTGGGTCAATAGCATCGATTTTAATGAAATATGGACCGATGATGCCTCCAGCGTGTAAAGCACACCATACAGTGCATTTTTCATGATGCAATGGAACCTGCAGAACTTCTTGAGGATTGTTTCCACTCCGTATACGGTAATTTTGCTTGTGTACATAGCCGTTTAACCTCAAATGAGCTTCATCACTAAACACAATTTTACGATAAAAAAGTGGATCAACTTCAAGCTGTTCTAGGGCCCAATCAGCAAACAAACGATGCTTATTATGGTCAAGTAGCTTTAGTTCTTGAACCAGTTGGATCTTGTATGGGTGTAGACCAAGATATTTACGCAAAATTTTCCATGTGGTGGATGCACAGAATCCAACTTGTTGTGAACGTCGACCAATAGACAAATCTGGATCATCATTAACACTATGACTTACAGCAGCGATATTTGACTTGTTGTTGTTGTTGCATCGAGTAGAGAAAATGTTGTCCGAAATCTATCGATAGTTCGACGAATAAGCTGCTCTGATGGACGATTATGTAAACCATAAATTTCACGAAGTGCTCTATAAGTTTGGCGACTAGAACACTGATTTTGAAAAGAAATTTCAACAATTTGTTAACGTTGTTGCAAGATCAGCCTTTCCATGATAATTCGTCATCCTTACTGCACTGAAATTTCAAAACAACATGTCTTCTACCTTCTGTCAAATCACAGTTAACCCTATCGAAAGTCCTATCACTCTAAAAAAATCACCCGGTATATTCTTTATCGTTCACTTTCTTCAAGTTTCATTTGTAAAATGTTTTTCGGAATCAGTTCATCGTCATCATAAGATGAAGATTTAAATGAAATCAAAGATCCCGAATTATTAGAGACATGAGTGATCCTTTTGCAAAATATCATGATCTTGATTCCTAAATACGTTTCAACAAAAAGGTCGGGATGGAATTACTACATAAAATTAGACCAGAAATTGAAACAACACAGTGAGAGGAATAAAGTGTTCGAGATTACAATAAGTAGTTTGTCTACGATTTTATGCAACTGTTGGTTTTCAAATGACAAAAGAAGATCACATCAACATTGAAAAATCATCGGTATGAAGAAGTTTTAAAAGGATATCCATTGAAATTGCCCGTTTGAATCTTTCTTCCATTTTGCACACACACGTGTAATACCAATAACGTAGTTCTCAGTAGTATGGAATGACAAGTATAGAAACAATAGCAATCCACTCGTTTCCAAATTCTAACCTTACTTAACAGCGCTACCAAAGGAATGTATACATTCTTATTTTCCTATTTCTATGATGTAGCCGTCAAATTTTTGAAAGTGCGACGTTCTCAGATTGTTTTCTCGGATGACATGATTCACATGAAACTACCTGAACTTGTTTTGTGAAAACCAAATTCGGCGATCCGTTTGCCAAATGTGATAAGAGTATCTGTTGATCCAGTGATCATCGAATTTTCATGAAACCCAGCATTTGGTCCGAACCTCGTTCAAGCCTCCGTCGTGTGCGGGCACCCTTAGCCTCTATCCTAGTACACCTGGTCAAGCCTAATTTGACGCAACGGAACCGAAAATAGCGGTCATTAGGATTGAGCTCCTCAAAGGACCTAGCGGAAATACATAATAGCGCTTTTCAATCGTCCATGTAGGTGCGATGGTGACTGATGGCCCATCTAGAAACATCTGAAACTGTTGCTAAATGAACGGTGAAGTCATTTCGAAATGCCGTGATGTAATTTATCGTAACGAAATAATGTAAATACAGGCTTCGGCGAAAATAGACAAAATGTCTATTTCGAAGGAATTCGAAGGAAGGGGCATTTCGATTCGCTGCAAGTGAAATGAATAATTTCATTCATACACGAAAAAATCTGTCAAATGTCATTGAACTAACAAATAAGTAGGTTTTCTGAAAAACCATCACAATTTATTTAATGATGTTTAATGGGCTATTCAGCACATGTTGTTGTTGACGTCACATTGATGTAATCAATGGATGTGTTTGTCATACACAATTTAACTTTTTATTTTTATTATTATTATTATTTACTTCGAGTGTTATTATTATAACAAAAGTGATAAGAGTAAAGGTAAACCTATAAGCTCATAAACAAAAATAAAATGAAACTGAGAAGTGAAACAATTAAGTAATGAAAGTAATTGAATACAATGGAATTAATTATTGAACTTGTCTAGACCACCATCTAGAGCGTTCTTGAAAGAATTCACCGATGGCGATGACACAACCTCAGCAGGGAGCCGATTCCACGTCTCGAACACTCTGTCGGGAAGAAACTGGCTCTTCGGTGTCGTCTTGAAGTTTTCCTTGGCAAGCTTAAAACGGGGTCCTCTTAAGTCTCGATACTGTTTTAGTGGAAAGAGGTAAGACATATCTGTACCGAAGAGGAAGTGAAGTGCTCGATAGGTGGTAATCAGATCTCCCCTTCTTCTACGATCCGAAAAGGAGGGCAACTCAAACAACTGTAGCCTCGACTGGTAATCAGGGCGAATTGTGCCAAACAGAAGACGGGTGCTCCACCGCTGGACAGATTCCAAAAGTTCCCGATCACCCTTCAGATTGGCCCACCCAACAGGGCCTGCATATTTCAGGATAGGATGCACGTAGGTTGTGTAGAGAGACCCTCATCTCATCTTCCAAAAGTTTTAGATAGCTGGTAGGTGAGTTGTCTCGCTGTAGACACATCAGTCGAAATGAGGGTAGACCAACTCAAGGCATTCGTGAAGGTAGCACCCAGGTCATAATGCTGAGAGACACCAGCATGCCTCTACGGGCCAAAGAATTAGGGAGCCCTGGGATTTTTTACCGATATGGAGCACACAACACTTCCTTATATTAAAAGGTAGCAACCACCACTCAGAGAGATTATTGAGGTCTTCCTCGAGGTGCTCCGTGTTAGCCAAGGAACGTGTCGTCTGCGTATGTTGCACAATTGGATGAAAAAAGGCGAAGGAAATCAGAAGTGTATAATAGGAACAATATAGGACCCAGAATTGAACCTTGGGGAACTCCACTAAGGACTTCTATATCGGACGAGAAAGAAAATATTCTGATGACGTTTTGCACCTGTATGCACAAATAATACCATAAAGATGCCAGAAAAAGTATTCATATATGCCCAAAATACCCAAAATGTGGTTGAAAGTTGCTTGCAGAAGTATTGATGATATAGTGGATGATTTAAGTCTTTTCTTTTATAAAGATCATTTTGATGCGAGAGAGTATTTTATTATGAACATAATACTTCGAATCGTTACTGGCCTTTTATAGAAATCTGTTGGAGGTTAGATTGTTGTCATTCTATTTTTCAGGCGAACTAATAATAGGTTGGAGATAAAAATTCCATTATTTTAGTGTGAACTTCAATACTTTATTTAACATGTTTCGGATAGTCCGACTTTGGTCGAATATGCAGCGCTTTGCTCTTTAATTTGTTACCATTTTAAAGGTAGCTTCATAATGCCTCCCTCATAGAAGTTCTTATTGGCGAAAAACTTTAGTATTCGATTTTCACAAACTTCTCTTTATGCCAATATCTTATCATTCAGGAAGTTTTGCAATGCAAAAAAATATGATAATTACTTGGTGCCATGTCCGGACTATATGGGGAATGCATTAAAATTTCCCCACCAAGCTCTCGGAGTTTCTGGCCATTCACTACAGACTTGTGGCCTAGCTTTGTCCTGATGGAACACAACACTTCTTCTGTCGGCCAATTCTTGCCATTTCCGGTCCATCACTAGCTTCAAACGGTCCAGTTAATGGTAGCAGAGATACAAATTTACTGTTTGGCCATATGGAAGGAACTCATAATAAATGATTCCTTTCTAGTCCCACCAAGTGCAAACTAGAACCTACCTGGCCGTTAGTCCTTTTATTATCTACTTTATTTACTTACTATCAACTTTAGAATGTATCAAGAAAATGTAATCAGTTTATTTATGCTTATTCTATTCTAGTATTCCCAGAACCTAGGAAATTGCAATATGCACTTGTGCATATCATCCCGCGTTAAACGTACCTGCAGTAATTTCCCAGAGATATTAAAACCGTCACCGAGGCACATAAAGATAACGAAATGCATATCCTCGAAACCGATGTCTCGATTAATAATCGTATTCTTTGGCCGAAAATTGCACATGTGTCCCTGTAAATTACGATCGTACGAATGAATCCACTTTATTTATCGCATATCTCTCTTATATTAACCACGTTTGTCGACCATAAACTCATTGCCTGTTACAAAATACCTGAAATATGAAGTGTGTTGAAACGAGAAGTGCATTTGTTTTAATTAAGATTTAATGTCTCTGGAATATTTATTACTTTCATTATTGCATTGTTGGCAGCAATGTCTGTTGACAATTCGAGGTTGGAAATTGAATACTTATTTCAATTCAAAACAAATCAATTTTCAAAATTGGAGGGTTATGGAAATAAACAGTCTAAATTTCAAACAAAGTTCAGCCGTGTTTTATATACAGGTTACGAAAATTATTTTCCAGTAAGATGGCCGCTCACAAACGCTCTTAAATTTTCGTACTGACGATGTAGAGTCTCAGTTAACCTTGCAACAGAATACTAGGGGGTGCAAAAGGATGAGGGAAGATTCAAACAGCCATCCAGTTGAATAAACGTCACCATTTGTAACGTAAAACGAAATTATTCTTGTGGTGGGCGACTGGATGTATAGCTTCTCTTCTAAATACATGGTGAATGCTATATTCCCCAAATTATTTTCGTTACGTGTATTTGATGTACAATTCATGTCGTGTTATAACGACAAATTGTAGAAATTACTATGTTTTACTACCAATAAAATATATTTTACACATTTTCTTGTGACTCGAGTTTCCGGAAATGACCAATTACCAAACAATTTCTGCAAAATCTGCGAACGCAAATAAACTAGGTTGGTACATCTAATATCCAAGATAATCTATGTTTTATGCTAAACACAGAAATCACACAAAGTTTGTAGGGCATTTTATGACCTTCAATTAAACCACAGGAAACTGTATAATAAATTCCATTATTCAAAAACCTAATATAATTATATATTACATATAAAATAAAATAATAAGATGCGGTTTTTTATCACGTTCCGCTTGTAAACCTCTGTACCACTATTAGGTGTTAGAATCTATTGAAATATTCAAAATATTTATCACTTTTGTTCAAATACCTCTGTACCACTGTTAGGTCTCCAGATTAGATAGGACCAGATATTTGTCTCATGTATCCTTATTCCCTTATACACAAAGCAAAAATCATGAGAATCTTCCTTGAAAAATATAACATACCAGTTTCAGACTGTCCTGCCAGATCTAAATTCGATAGGTCATGCTTGAGATTTGCGTACGGTTCTTACGGATCATAACTATTTCCGAAATCGAGAACAGCTTCCCCAAGCATGGAATGAAATTATTTGTTCTTGACATGGAATGTCGAGAGCTTCCATCAAGCTTAATTAAGAATTAATTTTAACAGACATCTAGGTACTGAAGATTCAAATAAATCTTTAACACGAACTTGAAACCGATTGGGGAATAACTCGCAGACAAAACACTTTTTTATGTTGAACAAATCACCAAACCACGTGTCTCTAAATCTCAAACCACCATAATCGGATGTTTACAGTAATAAAACTTGTCATCTTCCTTTCGCAGCACAAATTAGCTCCCTTAACTTCTATTTCCTGCCAGATTAACAACAAAGTCATAATGAAATATCATTAGTTAAGATGAATTTGTAACCATTTGTTACATCCGGAGGAAATTTGGAATTTCGTCATATTTTTGTTACAAATGGATGGAAATTAATTGCAAACAATGTTTTACAGTGCTTGGAAAAACTTTTTTTGGTTGTAAAACCTTGTTCACATGCAGCTTATAGTAAGCTTTTGATGATTTTGGTTTTCGTGCAGTTTATTAGTTTATAAATATTCCAAAAAATTCATTTTTTCTCGAAACCAATAATTTAATAGATTTATTATAGAATTAATTTAGAAAATCTACGAAATTATCGTTAATATGAGTAAATGAATAATTATTTTTTGGAAACTTTGTTCCTATTTATCTAACACAAAAAATTTTGCTATAAAATAATACTTGTCTAGAAAAACATTAATTTGCATTTTATGATATTGTAAACAACATGTATACGTAATTATTTAAAAACCCCAATAAAAAATAAATGTTTTTTTAAACAAGTATCAATTTTAAATTAATCCAATTTATGAATATCAAAACAGATTTAATCTGCTAGTCTTCTACAATTTTAATTTTAAAAATTTTTTTTGAAGAAACTTTAAGAATTAAATAAATGTCTTTATAAGCACTGCTCATATTTAATAGACGTATAAAATTAAAATTCATCATACAATATCAAATGGAATTAAGAAAAACCAACGAATATAAATTGTCAATTGAATTAAAATATAAATAAGCAAACATTTTTTGTTTCGTTGTTAAAAAAATTAATAAGTATTTTTTGTTTCGTTGCAGGCATGCGTACTGAACTCTTCAGACAAACGTACGAAGCCCTGTTTGTTGCAAAATGTATTGTTTTCTGATCCTATATTAATGAAAAATAACTCTTTCTCAAAAATATAAAACATAATTTCAAGAATTTCGCAAAAACTAATTTATTTGAAATATTCAATATATTTAAATGAATTACTTCAAAAAATCTCAAAACATGTAGTACATCCTCAAGAAATAATTGAAATTACGATAAGATCAGTTCAACTTTACATATAAAAATAATAAAATCAATTAAACAATGTATAGATTTATCGAGTGCAATCTTCAAAAATATAATATCTTCAAAAACATGCACATATGGTATATTATATATTTCTGAAGATTGCACTCGGTAAGTCTATACATTGCTTAATTGATTTTATTATTTTTATATGTAAAGTTGAACTGATCTTATCGTAATTTTAATTATTTCTTGAGGATGTGCTACATGTTTTGAGATTTTTTGAAGTAATTTATTTAAATATATTGAATATTTCAAATAAATTAGGTTTTGAGAAGTTCTTGAAATTGTGTTTTATATTTTTGAGAAAGAGTTATTTTTCATTAATATAGGATCAGAAAAAAATACATTTTGTAACAAACAGGGCTTCGTACGTTTGTCTGAAGAGTTCAGTACGCATGCCTGGAACGAAACAAAAAATGTTTGCTCATTTATATTTTAATTTCAATTGACAATTTATATTCGTTGGTTTTTCTTAATTCCATTTGATATTGTATGATGAATTTTGATTTTATACGTCTATTAAATATGAGCAGTGCTTATAAAGACGTTAATTTAATTCTTAAAGTTTCTTCAAAAAAATTTTTTGAAATTAAAATTGTAGAAGACTAACAGATTAAATCTGTTTTGATATTCAAATTTTGTAATAGTCCTTCTATCAAGTAAAAAAACCATTCCTTCTTATTTTAATCCAATTTATATATTTTCACATATATCATGAAAGATTTTCAAATATTCGTTTTCTGAGTCAATTTATCCAGTGATTGATTATTGAATAAAATATTTTAAATTCACTTAGAGGTTGTTTGGAAGAAGAATGTAGATGCTTTTGCGAAATTTTGTGTTTTGATTTAAAAGTTTTTACCAGACAGAAGCACGTTTGTTTTTTATTCAGAAAATCTTGAATAGGTAACTTTCTCATCTTGTTATTCTAAATATTGGAGCTGTCTGAGGATTGCAAACAATTGTGAAATACGTATAACAGGTTATTAATGAAAAAGCCAACTTTTAGTTTAAATATCATTCAATCTGTATAGAATTTGATCAGCTCCTAATGCATTTTGCACTAACATTACTTCCGTGAACCTAACCCATTCTCACAATACCGAAGAACAAATGTGAACGCGGCTTAGCCCTTCAGGACCTCTCCCAGCAAAACCGAGCTCACGTCTATGGATTTTCCGGTCCCTTTGCAACACATCGATTTCATTAAGTTGATTTTAATCAATGGAAAAGGCCTTATTTCAGTTCGTTGGTTGAGTAGAACACACTAAGTCGTTTCCAATTAAGACTGATTGGATAATTTCGTTAATTGATCATTAGGCGAGTGATTTAATTCGTAAAAGGGACTGAGAGGGGGTTAGAAAAACCCGGTTTCAAGACGCAACGAGTTGTAGGAATTGCTTCGTTTTTTCGTGGCATGACTGTGGTATGATTAATACTTATATGGGGTATGAAATGTTTTCCGTCGATTTTATTCTTATGGTCGGCCCACACGCGATAAAACACGTTGAACGAGTTTTCAATAAGCCCGTTTAAATACAAAAATTTCAAGTAATTACCGGTGGAGATGCCCCGATGAGCCATTATTGACATATTGTATTGAAAATTCTGAAATATGCCAAGAATGTACACTAGACTGGGCCAAAAAAAACGACTATTTTTTTTTAAATGATACTGTGAAAAAATCATTCATGATGATAAAAAAAATTATCGTGAAAGTTTGAGCCCTTAATAATAGTATTGAGGGGTGTATCGTTGCGACTCTTGGTTTTTTAACAGTAACCGCATTTTTTCACTCAAACCTCGTCAATTAATAATCTGAAAAATTTTAGCGATGCGTATTTGCAAAGGAAATTAAATTCCCTACAAAAAAACTCTCTTTGTAAATTAATGTGAAACAAGCCGTTTGCTTGTTATCGTGCCTTAAACATTGATTAATTTTCTCAATTTTGCGTTTCGATTTTGCAATTTTGTAACTACCAGAAATATCAATATTTTTATGGTACAAAATACGTATTTTAAAGGAAATTTAATACTCTACAAAAATAGTGTCCTAACATTTTTCATTAATGTCACTCCTTCCAAAGTTATTCGACGTTGAAGTTAAATTCAAAAGTAATTTATCGTTTTTTTCGCGTTACACATGATTTTTTTCAATTGATTGAAAAATTTATCACTTAAATATTGAAAGTAACTTTTTTCTGTTGGACCACTTAACTTTTTTCTATAAAATCATTATTTATTAATGTATTATTTTGCTTTTTAACGATTAGTTATATACATAAAATCACTTTTAATATAACTAACTCTAATAATCCTAAAAAAGTGAAGAAAAAAATGATTGAAAACCTGATACATATAAAATCTTCAAATACTAAAACCAGAAAATATGAAGTAGCAAGCGATTCAGTAGAATTGCTAGAAAAATATATCAGTGACTTAATTTCTGTCGAATCGCTCACCATATTCAAAGAATTTGATTTGCCGTATGATTTTATTAATGAAGATATAAGCAATTGGGCCCATAATGATGATTTTCAATAGTTTAAGCAATTTTTCGGAAAATTATAATAGCTGTCGTCAATGATGTTGCTGAGCGTGGTGTATCATCAATTGAAGATTACAATGTTACAATTACAAGTGTCTCACTAAAAACGAAGAACAACTTCAATATTTTTAGCGGCAAACTCCAATAAACACCTAGAGTTTTTATGACTTCCATTATTTGGTCACGTACCTAAAAATGTATTTAAACTCGGTTACACTGAATACCATCAGACAGTACAATGTAATACCTGAAGAAGCCACATCGTGGTGAAACAATTGTTATAGTAGTACAAACATTTTTGTGGAAATAAATTACTGTCTCATATACATTTTTTTTAACTTCAATATTGGTTGCTAGCCCTTAGTGAACATCGAAAAAAGTTCCCAAATTTTAATAAAAGTGATTACATTCAGTAGTTATTTTTTCAATTGATCATTCTCCATGACTTGATAATAATTGAAGCAATATGAGCTTTTTTTTGTAAAATATAAATTATTAGTGAAAATAAAATGATTTTTTATCTCTTTTATTACTTCTATTTGTTTTGACTTATTATTCAATTTTTTTCTGTAAATAAAACTCTGTCTCTATACAAATGAATAACTTATGATTAAGAAACAAGATTTTTTGTATAATAAGAGTTAGTTAAATACATTAAAAATAATTTTATCTATATAACTAATCGTTAAAAAGCAGAATAATACATTAATAAATTATGGTTTTATGGAAAAAAGTTTAGTGGTCCAACAGAAAAAAGTTACTTTCAATATTCAAGTGATAAATTTTTCAATCAAGTGGAAAAAATCATGTGTAACGCGAAAAAAACGATAAATTACTTTTGAATTTAACTTCAACGTCGAATAACTTTGGAAGGAGTGAAATTAATGAAAAATGTTGAGAAATTTTTTTGTAGAGTATTAAATTTTCTTTAAAATACGTATTTTGTACCATAAAAATATTGATATTTCTGGTAGTTACGAAAATGCAAAATTGAAAAAATTAATCAATGTTTAAGGCACGATAACAAGCAAACGGCTTGTTTTACCTTAATTTCTAAAGAGAGCTTTTTTGTAGGGAATTTAATTTCCTGTTAAAATACGCGATTACTGTTAAAAAATCAAGAGTCGTAACAATACACCCCTTAATACTATTATTAAGGTCTCAAACTTTCACGATAATCATTTTTTATCATCATGAATGATATTTTCATAGTATCATAAAAAAATAGTCGTTTTTTTGGCCCAGTCTAATGTACACTAATTAAACAATATCTCAAAAATCAAGCTGAGTAATTCTGTTAGACCTTCCTTCAAATTTTAATTTCAGAAAATTTCTTCAAAATTCTTCAAAAATTAATCATTCACGCTCTGTGTCGGTCCACATAATATACACAGAGGTTGAAGAAAGGATGTTTAAGATTCAGTTATATCTGAAAATGATGTTAAAAACAAATTATATATCAGATACACAATAAAATAGTTGAAAGAGCTTTTTTGCAATATCTTAAGTCTTCATTATATCATTATAAGGGCTGATTCATTTACAGGTACTTTTTGTGGTGGGGATTTAATTGCATATTGCGCATGCCTCGTGTTAACTGAAGAGTCATTTCTGTGCAGTAGTGTTTGGCAATTCATAACGGAAAGACTTCGCCCGGCACAGCGTCTACAAATTGTTTAACTTTATTACGAAAACGGGCGTTCTACGAGAAATGTGTATCGGGCTCTTAGAGCAACTTATGGTCCACATAATCGGCCTACCGAACGCACAATTAGCTCTACCATCCGTAAGTTTGAGACCCAATTTACATTACTGGATAATACTCGACCAAATAAACAACACCGAGTACGTAGTGAAGGAAATATAGGGGCGGTAGCGAAAAGTGTACGCGAAGACCTTGAAGTATCGATTCGTCGCCGTTCTTAACAGCTTGGCCTGTCATATTCAACAACTTGGCGTATTTTACGTAAGGATCTTTCTTTAAAGGCTCACAAAATTCAACTAATGCTAGAACTGAAACCGACCAACCTTTCCGAATCGTTTCGATTTTAGTCGGTGGGCTCTTGAAGAGCTTGCAGAAGATCCACGGTTTTCGACAAAAATTTTGTTCACCGACGAGGCACAGTTTTGGCTTAGTGGGTTCGTGAATAAGCAAAATGCGCGTATTTGGGACGATGAACAACTCGAAGAGGTTCAAGAGCTGAAATTAAATCCAGAAAAAACAACTGTTTGGTGTGGTTTATGGACCGATGGAATAATCTGTCTACTACTTATTGAAAAACTTTCTACTAGAGCTGTTCGTTCACGAATTCCTGTCAGAGTATGGAAATCAGCCTGTATCTCGCATCACTCAAACGAGCCTTGAAGCGAGTCAGTTCGCTACCGAACTGACGTGGTCTTCGAGTCGATGTACTATCAATAAATCGTTTCAGAATATCCGTAGGTAGAACGAAGTCGACTAGGAGGGAATTTGGCTGGGCGTTGTTGGAGCAGACCAGAGGAGCGAGGTCGACGTTAATTGAATTCTGTGTTTGCGGATGCTTATTACCAAATTAGCAACGCTTAATTACCGATGTGTTTTATTAGTAAACACAACTACTCGCTTACATTAGGCCGCATTAGGTCTCAAAGCTCCGCATTTCTGCCAGATCAGCAGGTTTCATTCGGTTTAGTTGGCTAAGCCGATTTTTCGTATTCCGGATAGCGGAAGAAGTGTTGGATAAAAGTATTTAGGGATATAATAGGTTGGGGAAAAATCCATCATTTTTGCGTGAACTTCAAGATTTTATTTAACATGTTTCGGATTGTACGATTTGAGTCAAATACACACCGTTTTGTTCTACAAATTGTTGTAATTTTTGAGGTAGCTTCATAATGCTTCTCTTCTCGAAGGCTTGGTCCTGATTTGCGACAAACTTTAGTAGTCCATTTAGACAATCTTCTCTTCTAGCTAATTTCTTATCACTCAGAAAGTTTCGCTAGAAAAAGGTGGTAGTCACTCGGTGCCAGGTCCGGACGATATTATGGATCCATTAAAACTTTCCAACCAAGATCTCAGAGTTTCTAGCGAGTGACTATAGGCCTGGTGTTGTCTTGATGGGACGCAATACCTCTTCTGTTGGTCAATATTGGTCGTTTCGGGTCAATCGCTAGCTTCAACGGCCCAATTGTTGACAGTAGAGATACGAATTTAGTGTTTGGCCATATGGAAGCACCTCAGAAGAAATTATTCCTTTCCGTTAGTTCCTGGCCGTTAGTCCTAGTTTGGTCACCATTTGACCTCCTTGACTGCGCTTTGACGATCGTTTTCACACAATATTGTCGTAAGTGACCCATTCATCATCCCCAGTTACCATCCGTTGAGAAATAGTCGATTTCATTACTTGTGATCAAGCTTCCGTAGATGATGTGTTTTGGTGTGACACCCATACATCGAGCTTCTTTTTGATTCCAGCTTCCTGCAAATGGTTTGAAACTATTTTATGATCGATCTTTAACTCCTGGGCGATGCTACGACTACAAAAATGCCGGTCAACTTCGATTATTTCTGTGCTAGGTATATCTTTAACATCAAAAACACCTGAGCGGAATCGACGCAATTAGCTGTTACAGTATAGAGACCATAAACACCATTCACACTTTCAGCTGCCTGTCTTGCATTTTCGCCTTCATCAAAGAAATCATGAAAAATGTACCGAATTTTCTCTTTGTTGACTTCCATGTTCAACACTTTGTAGTTCACAACTGAATGGACCAAACATAAAAATAATAAGAGAATTTTTTAAGTGTGAAAATCACCTTGACAGCGATCATAATTCTGAAATTGTTTGATCGACACCTACTTTACGAAAAATCGATCACTACAGCCATTTATCGAAAAAATAACGGATTTCTTCTTCCCCTACATATTATTTCTGTTAGAAAAGATAGCTATATAAATTTCCTAACGAGCTGCAGTTTTGTTCGAAGAGGGTACCACGTTTGCTAACAGTGAACCAAAAACAACGAGTCAATTATTCTGAGCGCTGTTTCGAGCAGTTGAAATGAAAGTCTTTGTGAGATTAAATCGCACATGGATCCTTTGCTATACGTCTGAATCAAAAATATCGTCAGATCACACCTCACCTAAAGTGGCCAAAAGCGCAAAAGAGCGCTGTCAAGGCTATAACGACAGTACTTTAAGATGTATACGGTATTATGTGTATCGACTGTCTTGAAAAGAACAAGACAATCAATAACGATGGATGCAACTAAATCGATGGAACGAGGGCATTTCAAAAAAACTCTCCCATGTACGAAAAACAGTAATCTGTCTCCAAGACAATACACGATGTCATTACATCGTTATTCTTTGAATTGCAGATTTGGCCCATTGGCTTTTACCTGTTCGTAGACCTAAAAAAATATTCGCTGTATAGCGATTTGGCCCAAACGAGTAGATTATCTTATGGATTTTATTTATTTTCAAGCACTCTAATAAATTCATTTTAAATCTTTAAAATGAATGAATGAAGCTTAAATATATTCAAAGACGGCTGACCTTTTGTGTTCTTTCTTGACTAAAGATATGTTCGGTTCATTCAGCATTTAGAGTTACCATTTACACGCCTCGTGAGAAATACGCTCCGCGACAAAAGTGCTACGACGATTTTAGGCGTCGTCGTTCAGATGTTTGTAATTATTTTCCGAAGCACTCTAGGTCGTTAATTGCATTTGCATCTTGACAGTTTCTTGCTTGGTCGCGATGTCAGTACGCGTTAAGGTAAGGAAGATGTATAAGTGGGCTATGAATTATTCATTTTGATACTCCATTGTTAATTGGGTCTACGGTGACGTGATTTTTGAAATAGATTGTTGAACGTCCTAAAATCCGTTTCCATTAACATCACGTTGCAGGTTTCCGAGAGAATGAATATTTTCCTAGAAGATTTACTCCGTTTCTTATTACTTGAATCCGATTATTCAGTTTTGCTGGTTTTTAAGATTTTTGTGCAATTATCCTGAGGAACAATCTGAAATTATTTATTATTTTTCAATCTTGAACGTTTATGTTGATCTCGCTGGTGAATATTCTTAGAACAAAAGTAATTTTGTTCTTGTACTAGAGGAACTTTCAAGGTGGGTTTGGAGCCTGAAAATCTCGAGTAATTTGGTTGATGGGCAAAATCGGTCGAATTTTTTCACAGTTATTCTCTTTTGAATCTTTTCCGAAAATTACCAAACCAATCGAAATTTGATATTTAAGTGTACAAAAATGATACAACGTATTGTGCCAAATTTTCGATCGGTCGTCCGAACGACGACTAGATGTAAAAATTTAGACCTAGAGAATTGAAATTTTGGGGGTATGTTTAGAGTCTGAATATCTCAGTCGTGTTCAAAAATAGCTTAATGGTTTCCGAGTTTCAAACAGGTATTATTCATTTTCAATAGATTTTTCCGTTTCTTTAAGATTACAGTTTTGAAATTGCAATAAATGACGTCTATTTGACTTTTGAATGATAGAACACAGAATCCTATGTTTTGATTCATCATGTGTAGCTGAAATTTTCTAGGTTATCTCACATAAGTTATATTTCTATGGAGAGTATTTTGTAATAGTTTTCAGAATACCCTGATTTTCCGTTTATTAATATCTTACCTTCATCATTGACTTGAAGGAATTATTAGGTACATTGAGATCAGCAAATAACATTTTTGCAACAACAATTTTCGCGCTCGTCGAAACGTCTTCTGTTTGCCGTGGGATCTGCCAAAAAGGTATGTTTAAACAGAGTCATTTATGTTCATATAGCTCGTCGTTTGAAGATCCGTTTCCATTAGACTCAACTCGTGTTTTCCTCGATGTTTTCGCACCTACGCGGGGAATTTGGAGTGTTTGTCTTATATCCTTTGTATAATTAATATGGGAGATGACGAGTGACGTTTTAATGGTTGTTATTATCTAATTCATCAGCGCTAAGCGCTTTAATGGGGTCCATTAGAGGGAATCTGTAAGAAAGTGTTTGTCGAATAAAAACGTTCCGTATGGAATAACTTTATTGCTACTGTGATGGAGACCTAACCAAAATATTATATATGTATTTCGTGGGAGAGTGTGTCATTTGCCTTCTGGAATAAAAATCAAGTTCATCTCCTGATGTACTATAATACAAACATCTAATTAAGAATAAACGAGAAACCGATACATAGATGATTCATTTATTTATGTAGATTTCATGCAGATGAGGGAATATCGAACCTACAAAATGTTAATTTCAAACTCTTTCACTCTCTTAAATATCATACAGATTTATTCTGCAAACCTCACCACAAATTTTAATTTCATGAAAAATTTTTCTCAAAAACTTTCTAAAATTAACTTAAATAAATGTATTAGAAAGCACGGTTTCCATTTAATAGAAATATCGAATTAAAACTCATTGCACCGCACCAAATGAATAGAAAATAACACAGAAAATATAAATTGTTAATCAAAAATATAAATAAAAAAATTAATAAGGAGCATGAGCTATGGTAATAGAAAGTTCTAGAAATGGAGACAGTGTAACATTCATCAGTATAACAATTCTATATTCAAACAAACTCGAATAGGTTTTGTTGATCACAGAGGCAAATTGAAGACATGCGCCTTTTCAAACTGATTAGTTTTCATCAGTGCAATGTATGCTAGTGACTCCAAATCTGTCAAGTATCTATATTCCCTATACACAGAAGCTCTAAGGTATTAATAATACACTAGCGCCATCTAGAGTATGCAAAATACATACAATGGAATGAACTATCACAAAGTAACGGACTACTACATCCAATAAACTACATACAAGACATACCTTTGCGAATTAATTCAGGTAAAGAAATGTAGTCTGGATATATCCAAATGATATTATGCATTAAATAATGAAAAGGGGGTTCTTACTTGATAGAAGACTTATTACAATATCATACAGATTTATTCTGCTAACTTTTGAGGTTTGTAGAATAATTCTGTATGATATTTAAGGTTCAAATAAATTGATATGTACAAAAAATTATTGATAATTTTGAGCATTACGTCAAATTATGGTCTGATTAGAGCACAAGGAAAATTTATTCTGCGTAAGTAACGTGAAAATATTAGGAATACATTTGTTTACTTAATTAACTCGCAAAGTATGTATTTTGCATACTCTAGATGGCGCTAGTGTATTATTAATACCTTAGAGCCTCTGTGTGTAGCGAATATAGATACTACACAGATTTGGAGTCACTAGCATACATTGCACTGACGAAAACCTATCAGTTTGAAACGTGTAATTTGCCTTTGTTATCAACAAAACCCTGTCGAGTTTGTTTGAGTGTAGAATTGTTATACAGATGTATGCTACACTGTCTTGATTGCTAGAACTTTCTATTACCTTAGCTCATACTCCTTATTGCTATTTAAGGTATTATAGTAAGGCTTCTATGCTCATTTAATTTTTCTATTGGGAAAATACTGCAAGTTTAAGGACAGGACATATTATGCAGTACTTTATCAGTGATTCTGTGACGTACTATGAATTTCGAAGACTATAACTTTTTTTATTGTTGTGATAGTTCGAGTGAAATGTTAATGAGTCGATAAATTTTCCTAAAATAGATATACCTACTCATAAGTTCTGAGAATGAACTGATAAGAATATTGAAAACGATGCTAAATTAAACAATGGTTGTATATTTCAGCTCGTCAACCTGATCATAGTTCAGTAAGTTAAAAAGGTTACTGACCAACCCTTTCACATTGTCAGCTTCTAATTGAAGGATATAGGCAATTGAAATTATAGTATATTGTCTAGGCTACATGCTCAAATTTGTAGTAATTCATGGAAAATTTCTACTCTCAGCAAAACTTATGGAAAATATTCAAAATCGTTCTGTTACAATTTGCTGAAAGTAGATGATATACTGTTGATAATATAATATTAAATATATATTCTTGATTATTTCGGTCTCTACTTGACGGAAATTCATCGTATATGATTTAAAGAAATAACTGTGTTTTTATTTAATTAAGAGTTGTAGCGAGGTACAATAGAATTACTATGTTTGATATTTGATTTAAAAAAAATTATTTCTTGCTTTGCTACCAAAAACATTCGAGATGTATATCCAAGTGCATTAACGTTCGTAAATGCCAAAGATGGTTCTCTAGGTTTAGATTTGGTGATTTTGATCTCTCTGGCTCTTATCGATCAGGAAGACCGACAACATTAGATAGCGACATGCCAAGGCCAGAAGTGGAAGCAAATCCATGACAGGCAACCGAGGAACGCCTTAACCGACCTTGGTCAACCATCCAAAAGAACATTTTCAGCATAATAGAAAAAAGAGCTGAGCAGGAGTTTGGGTCCCCCATAATCTGTACGAAGAAAAGAAAGTCAACTGATCCATCACATGCAATGTATTGCTTCAAACGTACCAAATAGAACCGTTTTTTGATCGCTTGATCACTGGAGATGAAAAATAGGTCCTACGCCTTCTCCAAATGAATCACTACGAAGCACTGAGGAACGGACTTGCATCCCAAAATGGAGCATCTGTTTGTTTGATAGAGTATACGCAGAATTGTTCATTTGAAGTGATGAAACCTTGACAAACTGTTAATGCAGATCTTTATTGTGAACGATAGCAGCATGAGGTGTAGCACCATCTTGTTGGAACCAAAACACTTCTGGGTCGATACCACTCAAATGTTGAAACAAATAATCATTGATCATCGATCTGTTACGAGCACCATTCACTGTAACATTAGCTCCAGCATAGTTTTTAAAGTAATATGGACCGATGATGCCTCCAGCGTGTAAAGCACACCATACAATGTATTTTTCAGGATGCAATTGAACCTGCAGAACTTCTTGAGGATTGTTTTCACTTCATGTATGGCAATTTTGCTTGTTTATATAGCCGTTCAAGCAGAAATGAGCTTCATCATTAAACACAATTCTACGATAAAAAAATGGATCAACTTCAAGCTGTTCTAGGGAGCAATCAGCAAACAAATGACGCATATTATGGTCAAGAGGCTTTAGTTCTTGAACCAGTTGGATGTTGTATGGGTGTAGACTAAGATCTTTGCGCAAAATTTTCCATGTGGTGGATGCACAGAGTTCAATTTGTTGTGAACGTCAACGTATTGACAAATCTGGATCATCATTAACACTATGACTTACAGCAGCGATAGTTTCTTCTGTACGTACAGTTCTTTTTCTTGTTGTTCTTGCATCGAGTAGAGAAAATATTATCTGAAATCTAACACCCGATATATTCTTTATCGTTCACTTTTTTCAAGTTTCATTTGTGGAATGTTTTTGGAATCAGTTCATCGTCATCAAAAGAAGAAGATTTAAATGAAATCAAAGATCCCGAATTATTACAGACACAAGTGATCCTTTCGCAAAATATCATGATCTTGATTTCTAAATACGTTTCAACAAAAAGGTCATAAAATTAGACCAGAAATTGAAACAACACAGTAAGAGGAATAAATTGATCGAGATTACAATAAGTAGTTTTTCCTCGATTTTATGTAACTGTTGGTTTTCAAATGACAATAGGATATCACATCACCATTGCAAAATTATCGGTATGAAGAATTGTTATAAGGGTATTCATTGAAATTACCCGTTTGAATCCTCCTTCCATTTTGCACACACACGTGTAATACCTATAACGTAGTTCTTAGTAGTATGGAATGACAAGCATAAAAATAAAAGCAATCCACTCGTTTCAAAATTCTAACCTTACCTAACAGCGCTACCAAAGGAATGTATACATTCCTTTTTTTTCTATTTCTATGATGTGACTAGTCACGATTCAGTGTACAGAATGATAGTCGACGAGAAAGGGTTTGAAGGGGTCCAGCTTGTTGTGAACGTCGACGAATAGACAAATCTGGATCATCTTTAACACTATTACAACAGCGATATTTTCTTCTGTACGTACAATTCTTTGTCTTGTTGTTGTTGTTGTATCGAGTAGAGAAAATGTTGTCCGAAATCTATGGATAGTACGACGAATAAGCTGCTCTTATGAACGGCGAATAGAACACTAATTTTGAAAAGAAATTTCAACAATTTGTAAACGTTTTTGCGGCGTGAGTCTTTCCATGATAATTTATCAATGCTTACTGAATTTTTACTTCTAATAATTTCTACCATTGGCACAAATAATTGGGGGACAAAATACTAAAATAGATCCCTGCGGATCAACCGAGATCAACAGATCCTACCCCTCAACACTTCACTCGCTGAGTCTTCTCAAATAGGTAGCTTTTTATGAAATCCAGAGCACGAGAATCCAGTAAAATGCATAATCGCGAAGAGAATCTTATGAACTTGACAATCGGATGCCTTTGAATAATCCAACAATGTGAGAGCTGTTGAAAGTCCACCATCTGAAGCCATAAAACAACATGGGCTTATCCCAAAACTGTACTAAATGTCATCTGTATTGGACAAATTTTGACAGAATAGTCGAAAAAATAAAGTTTTTTGGGTCATGATGAAGGGGCTCCCCAAGGGTCTATTTTAGGATCTAGCGATTGTCAACAGAAAAGGCGTTATTCTGCAACACGACAATGCACGTGGAACCATGGGAAAAATTAATGAATTGGTGTTGGAGGTACTGCCTCATCCACCATACTACCTCGATATCGCACCCTCGGATTTCCATTTATCATTTCGCAAATTTGCACACTAGATGGCAAAGGTTGTTGATAAGGAAGGTGATTGCATTATTGAATTAAAAAAGAAACTTGGTGATAATTTATTCGTTTGAATCTCATTTTGAAAAGGCGACATTACTTTCCGATCCACATATTCCATAAATAACCCCTCATCTCGTTTACTTGGCGATTCAAATAAATTATGTCAATTTAAAGTAAAACACTGTTTTCTATTCGCTCAAATCTTGCGTAAATTATGGGACGTCCTTAAGTTGACGTGCTAATGAAATTTCGAAAAACCTTTCAGTGACTAGATCCAATCCACATGGCAAATCTCTAATGCACAGCCACCCGCAACCCTCTACGCCGGTGGTTTAAGTCAGAACTGATGCCCTCGGACTATCCATCGTCGAACTCGTGTAGAGCCAGATGGTTGCTATTAGCAGACAAGTGTGAATTTGGTGTCCGCAGAATGCTGCAGTATTATTTACCTAGATCCATTAGGATAA
The DNA here is from genome assembly GCA_034642435.1 of Megalocaria dilatata. Classification (NCBI taxonomy): domain Eukaryota; kingdom Metazoa; phylum Arthropoda; class Insecta; order Coleoptera; family Coccinellidae; genus Megalocaria; species Megalocaria dilatata. The sequence continues at coordinate 71,653,541 of CM067858.1, forward strand.
TTAGTAACTGAATACCGTAATTATGGAACATGACGTCTCGGCTGGCGTAGTCAAGGGGGATTAAGGGTTGATATGCCTGGCAGGATTTCTTGCCGATAATGTTTACGAGTCTCATTTTGCGTCCAATAACTTATGTTAATATTAAGAGTACAAATAAGTTTCCGCCGTTTTTTAACACAAATTAAATTTAAACGATGTGAGACTGCTTGCTGAGTGACTTCTAATGTTAGAGCAAGTTCTTTTTGTGTTTGAGATTAATCTTCCTCCAATTCTGCATCCTCATAAATTTTTGGCCTTCCACTGCGATCTCTGTCTTCTACGTCAAAATCACCGTTTTTAAACTTTTGAAACCACTCTCGACACGTTCTCTCACTCAAAGCACCCTCACCATATGCTTCTACGAGCAATTGATGCGCCTCAGCAGCAGATTTCTTTAAATTAAAGAAGTAAACTAATATTTCCCGCAAATGACGCCTACTTGGCTCAAATTTTTACATTTTCAATTTATAAAAATTATATTTTACCAATATAAAATCAATGATATTAATAGGTTATGTTGTTCTTGAATGTCCAAACTATTTTTTAAGCCGGTTATCATCTGCGAAAGCTAACTGAAACTCCGTGCCGCACCATCTACAATAAAACGGCGGAAACTTATTTGTACTCCTAATATATCGGTGATAGAATTTTCGGTAGGGATAACTGTGATTTGGCAGAAGGAAGAAACCATGTTGTTTTGACATTTCTGGATGGACTCACGCCGCAACAGCGTTTACAAATTGTTGAAGTTCATTTTCAAATACGCCAAACTTATAGAGCACTTCGTGGAATTTATGGTTTACATAATCGTCCATCAGAGCAGCTTAGTCATAGTGTTAATGATGATCCAGACTTAACTATTCGTCGACGTTCACAACAAATTGGACTCTGTGCATCCAGCACATGGAAAATTTTGCGTAAATATCTTGGTGTACACCCATACAAGATCCAACTGGTTCAAGAACTGAAGCCACTTGACCATAATAAGCATCGTTTGTTTGCTGATTGCGCCCTAGAACAGCTTGAAGTTGATCCACTTTTTTATCGTAAAATTGTGTTTAGTGATGAAGCTCATTGTCGGTTGAACGGCTATGTACACAAGCAAAATTGACGTATATGGAGTGAAAACAATCCTCAAGAAGTTCTGCAGGTTCCATTGCATCCTGAAAAATGCATTGTATGGTGTTCTTTACACGCTGGAGGCATCATCGGTCCATATTTCTTTATAAACGATGTTGGAGCTAATGTTACAGTGAATGGTGCTCGTTACAGATCGATGATCAATGATTATTTCGTTCAAAATTTGAATGGTATCGATCCAGAAGTGTTTAGGTTCCAACAAGATGGTGCTATACCTCATGCTGCTACCGTAACAATTGATTAATTGAAAAAAAGATTTGGTGATAACATTATTTCGAGAAATGGTCCAATTAATTGGCCTCCAAGATCATGCGACATAACTCCACTGGATTATTTTCTTTGGGGTTATGTCAAGTCATTGGTTCATGCTGATAAACCAGAAACAATAGACGGTTTGGAAGCCAACATATCTCGTGTTATTGATGAAATAAGGCCTGAATTACTCGAAAAAGTGGTCCAAAATTGGTCTGATCGAATGCGGTTCCTCAGAGTTAGTCGTGGTGGACATATGCCCGAAATTATTTTCAAAAATGTCATAAAATGATCTTTCAAATAAGAATACATTGGCTTGAATCTTGATTTAAATGTGTTTTATTTCAATTTAAATTCTCTTATTCTTCATCCTTACATTTTGGTGGCGCTCTTCGTCTACTAAATCAAAATTGCCATTTTTAAATCGTACAAACCATTTCTGATACGTTCATTCAGGTACAGCATGGTCACCATAAACATCCACTAAAATACGTTGCTTTCGGCAGCTTTTTTCATCATATTGCAGTAAAACTCCCCACAAAAACACATTATTCAGTACAGAAGTGGACATTACACTTCAGCGAAATGACAGATACCGAAAGGAAAACCTAATGATGACACTTCAAGATGAAGGCGTTACCAGATGAATCAATGAAATAACTAACCAGTAACGACATCTGTTATCAAAACCGCACGAACTTATACTTCGTTAAGAAGTAATTCACAGATTTTGAATTTTTAGGGGAAATGAACTGTTGAGGAAGCGCGCAAAAATTTCCGATTCTATTTTTTCTTAATCTTCTGTTCAACATTTGCATCGTTTTTCCCTGATCATTGTATAAAAACACCACGAAGATAATCCATTATCGATACACTTTCAGTCCATAGGAAACCACTCATGAAGCGAGAGAGAGAAAGAAACAATGTCTGTAAATGTTTTTTAATCTCCGTAATTTCCATAATAAGTTTAAAACCGTAATCTGGCGAAAGTGTAATAATTTCAGCATTATAAGTGTCGATTCTTGTAAAGAAGCCGAGTTTACAGTAGCCAAGGCCCTTTTAAGTAAATTGAAAATAACCGTATAAGTTAGAGGCGTCGAAGAAGCGCTCTTTGCAGGGCCGCATTCAGGATATTTCATCCGGTTCGAAATTTATTCATCACATTGGTACTGCAGTGTAAACTCTTTAATAGAAACACAAAACATTCTGGTTTGTTCATATTATATAGGTTTGAGAAATATGTATTTTCTCAGATATTATTTCTTAATGAGTAGACGACAATAAGAAATAATGATGTTCATAAATAAGACATGGTTTAGTATAATGAACACAACATTTAAATCTTTCAAAATGAGTAAAAGTTAATTAACACAACCAGAGCATTCGGTTTCAATCAATCAATTTAAAACTTGAACTGTTTCCGCGTGACTCAGCAGATATTTCACAGATTAATTGCATTCTACTGGATTTGTACCTACAATCATAATTTTGTCATCGTTTTATTCATCTGTGCTTGTGCAGATTACAAAGCTTGAGAAGGAAAATTGTTTGTCCAACAACAGAACCCTTAACCCTCTTCTCAGTGAGCTGTATTCGCAAAACTGATAGTGAATGAGGTGAATAAAAACACTTGGCCTAAGTTTCACTGTTTTTTCGTGTCTGTTGACATATATGTTTCAGGTTTTAACTCGTTTTCGAAATATATATGTCAACAGACATGAAATTAACAGTGGAACTTAAACCAAGTGATTTTATTCACCTTATTAATGTGTTCGGCAAGTGATAAAGCGAGAATTCGATATAAAAACTGATAGTGGTAAAAGCGTTTCATCTATCAAATTGTGCTAATTTTCAGCCTCGATATTCATCAATATCTTATTTCAATATTTTTTGATAACCTGAAGTTCTAGCAAGTATCCAAATTAGAACTAGCTTGATGCCCTCAGCTGTTGCACGAATGATCTTGTAGCGCTTAAGGCAATTTCTGATTTACCGTCAATAGCCTCCAGGTGCCTAAATGTTATGTTGCTTTGGAGTAAAGAGAATTGTTGTGCCTTTGTACTGCCTATGTAGAAAAACATGTTTCTACTCTAGGATTTCAATTTATAGATCTCCCCAAAGGCATTAATTATCTGTTCTAAGGTCGTGTAATATTCCTAAGTCTATTTTACTCTAAAAAATTATCGCTCTGTATAGATAGCTTCCTCTACGGTTATATCAGCCTCTTGAAACACTCCGGATGGTCATTAAAATCTATTTTCTTGATGGTATCTTTGCCATTCAGTATACAGAAGGAATCTTTAGAACTTCAGTTTTATCCACATATGGAAAAAAATGAAGTCTAGTAAGGAGTTAAAATTTGCAGTTTTGATGGGCTATAAATATGGAACTAATGAATACTTTTTCGAAATTTCGAAAATTAGAGATTTTGGGGCAAACAATGGCAGCCTGTTTCCTAGACTGCCTAGACTCCTAGACAAGCGCGGAAAAAGTTTGCTGACTAATTTAATTCCTGATGTCCTAAAACCAATCCGAATTAATGAAGGAAAAATATATTTTAGAGCAGCTAAATCCAAGATAGGACACCCAAAAAGCAATTACTCTAGAACCCGATCCCTCTGCAGCTGTCAACGTCAATATTCCCAACGTTCGTGTCGGAATCGTCGAAAAATGTCAATACATCGGGCGTGAGGGGTGGTGGGCGCCAAGTTCCGGTCCGAAAACCAATTAGTTAATTATATTTCATGGCGAGAGTAGGAATTAAATCAAAGCCGGAGACCTCAGTTATCCAAAGTTGTTCATTACAAATTCAATATCTGCAACTGCAACCGACTCTGAGGAATCGATTAACAGAATTCATAATCAATCTTGAAGAGACCAATTATACCGAGCGAACATCAAAGGGGGCCTCGACTGTAATCAACGCTTCCAATTAAGTGGAGCTCCTGGCGGCTACAAAATCAATCAAAAAACTAATTGAAAGGCTACCCTGATCCTCAAAATCCCTGGCTCTTCCTCTCTCTTTTTAACAGCCTTAATCGCCATTCAGTCGTTCGTTCCGCCGGCCTATTGCTTTCAGATAAGGGCCAGACGCCATCGCTGGATTTTCTGGATTAACACTTATTTTCCCAAGTATAGAACATTAGCGGAAACATTTTTTTAACCGTCCAGAAATCATCACAGTTCACGTTTTAAAATAAGAGCTCTGTTTTGAGAAATACTGCCCTTTTTTATTGAAAAAAATTCCACTATAAATTTGTTATACTGCACATTTTTTTAGAGATTTTTGAAATAATTTATTCGAATATTTAAATATATTAAATATTTCAAATAAATTATATTCTTTGAGAAGTTCTTTAAGTGTGTTCATGTTTTTAAAAGGCAATTGGTGTTCTTAACGGTAAGACCAGAAACAAAATTTTGTCTCCTTTAAATATTTATTTATTAATTTCAATTACTTTCGTATATCTGTTGGGTTACTTATTCCATTTGACATTATATATTGAGTTTTGATTATAAACGTCTATTAAATGTAAGCGGTGCTTGTCAGACATAAATTTATTTCTAAAAGTTTTTTGAATAAAAATTTTTTTGAAATTAAAATTGTAGAAGATAAACATATTTCAATTTGTTTTAATATTCAAATTTTGTTATATTTCTTCTATCAAGTAAAAGGCCTTTCTATTTTATTTTACAAATTTGTTTTTGCCGATTGTAACTATGATGAATATTTTGTTATAATTTTATAATTTAAGGATTAAAAATATGTACTAAATAATTACAATTGAGCTCTGTTTTTTTCGGATACTTTCTAGACGGAAAAAATGAAAACTACCATGAAGAAGTATTTGCATATTACATAAAATAGCTGAAATTAATTTTCTGAATTTCTACAGATTTAAATCTGAATAAATCTCATGAAAGCATTCCAAATTAAATCTTGAAAAAACATGTTTTAGATACACTGTATCACTTTAGAGACATATATACATTATCAGCACAAAATATAAATAGCAACCAATTTCGAAAACAAATTTAGTTATTCAAAATGTAACCTGAAGTTGCTACTTTGATAGCGAAACAATTGTTGCATTGAATAACAATAAAAATTTGTGAAAATCAGAATAACTTTATGTAGTTTGGATTTTCATCAAGTGAAGACTGATTCTGTTAAACATGTTAAATAAAATTAAATAAATGGAGGTTTATACTTGATAGAAGGTATATAAATTTTTTTTCAATATTTTAATATTTACAGATATACTTGTTAGCCTTCTACATATTTAATTTCAAAAAATTATATTCAATGTTATAACTTCGGGAATAAAATTAATGTCATATAAGCACTGCTTATATCAAACGACATATAGAATAAACATTCATTATGAGACATCCAAATGAGATAACAAAATCCAATAAATATTAATTGTTAACAAAGATCCTTTAAATTAAATATTTTGAGTAAACGACATTTTGTTTCTGCTCATCCCACTTATGGAAACATATCTATCAAAAATGTTTAACATAATCCTGAGAATTTCATCTTACTTGGAATATTCAATATTATTGAAAATCTAACTAAGTTACTTTTTAGAAAATCTCAAGATATGTAAAAACATTACTAAAAAACTCGTTTTAATTAATTCAAAATATTCAATATTGAAAGTGAATTTTATGATGAAATTCTTAGGATTATGTTGAACATTTTTTAAAGATATCTGTTTTCATAAGAGAGATGAGCAGAAACAAAATATTTAATTTATAGGATTTTTGTTAACAATATATATTTATTGGATTTTGTTATCTCATTTGGATGTCTTATAATGAATGTTTACTTTATATGTCGTTTGATATAAGCGGTGCTTATATGACATTAATTCAATTCCTGAAGTTATAATATTGAATATATTCTTTTGAAATTGAATATGTAGAATGCTAACAGAACAAAATGATAAGATGCGGTTTTTTACTTGATAGAAGAAATATAACAAAAGTTGAATATCAAAACAGATTCAATTTGTTAGTCTTCTACAATCTTAATTTCAAAAAATTTTTTTGATAAAACTTTTAGAATTAATTTAATGTCTTAACTAAGCACTGCTTACATTTAATAGACGTATAAAAATCGATATCACTATACAATATCAAATGGAATAAAAAAACCAAAAAATTAATTCTTAATTAAAAACAAAAATAATTAATATCGAATGTTTCGTTCTGAACGTACGCACCTGAACTCGTCAGAAAGGCACGTGGTACGTATGTTTTGTCCTTGACGAACATTTGAAAACATGTTCAGTTTCTGGCCTTTTATTTATGAGAACTAAATCTTTCAATAATTTTAAAGAATATTTTGCATTAAAATCGCGAAAAAAATCGTATTTTTTTTAGGTCAAATGGAGATCCTGTCTGGTGTGGCGTCCTTTAATCGCAATTCGATGAAATAGTCCCCGGCTGATAACCGCGCGCTGTCTGCTTGCTTTCATTAATAATTTTCAGGATTCTTTGATATTTGACTTTATGCGATTGCGATTGTGGCCTGGAACTTATTGTTTCCAGATATTACTCACTTATTGAGTTTCAGCGATATCGTTTTTATTGGAATTCTTCTAAGGCTCGGTTTTGTTCGGCTTTCCATTACATTTCCATTGTTTCCCAGTAATTATTTTACGTTTTTCAATTCGATGTATTGGAAGAAAAATAGACCAATAACGGTTTCTGAGATAATGTAATGAGATTGGATGTAACTTTTTCATTCGAGATATTTCGTTTCCTCATTCTTTTCTCCTTCGCCGACTTTACACAATTTTCTTGTATATGTTCTATAATTTCGATCGAGTGAGCGAAATGCTAGTTTCGGATGAGTGAAGGATAATAATTGTTCATTTGTTGTCAGAATTTAAAAAAAAGCTTTGTGAAAGTAAATTATTTTCTCAGTATATTTTGTAGGATGACATAATTCATTGTATCGGGTGTTTTTTTAGAGTGATAGAACTTTAAATTGACATAAAACACATTTAAATTAAGATTGAAGCCAATTTTTTTCTTATTTGAAAGATTATTTTATGACATTTATGTTTTTAAAATCACTTCCGCGTAGCTCTGAGGAATCGCATTCGACCAGACCAATTTTGGACCACTTTTTCGAGTAATTCAGGTCTTATTTCATCAATAACACTGGTAATGTTGGCTTCCAAAGCGTCTATTGTTTCTGGTTTATCAGCATATACTAATGACTTGACATAACCCCAAAGAAAATAATCCAGTGGAGTTATGTCGCATGATCTTGGAGGCCAATTAATTGGACCATTTCTCGAATAATGTTATCGCCAAATCTGTATTTCAATAAATCAATTATTACGGTAGCAGCATGAGATGTAGCACCATATTGTTGGAACCAAAACACTTCTAGGTCGATACCATTCAAATTGTGAAACAAATAATCATTGATCATCGATCTGTAACGAGCACCATTAATGTGTAATATTAGCTCCAGCATCGTTTTTAAAGAAATATGGACCGATGATGCCTCGAGCGTGTAAAATACACCATACAGTGCATTTTTCAGGATGCAGTGGAACTTGCAGAACTTCTTGAGGATTGAAATTTAATTTCAACAATTTGTAAACGTTGTTGCGGCGTAAGTCATTCCTTGATAATTTGTCAATGCTTACTGAACAGAAATGTCAAAGCAACATGCCCTCTACCTTCTGTTAAATCACAGTAATCCCTATCGAAACTTCTATCACTCTAAAAAAAACACCCGATACATGATACATAAAACCGGAGGGAATAATGAAATGAATAATTTATCACGCGTTAAAAAATGGTGTTTTTTAAATGACCTAAGTACAGACTCATAAATTCTTGAACTATCCATTAAGTTGGGAAAATTCTAAAATCAATTCTCGATATGCTCATGGACCTTGGTTTTGTTAACACTTTTTCTCATGAATACCTAAAAAACTATCTACATATGCCGATAAATATCGAAAATCTGCAAATAATGTGGATCGTGATTAGTCAGATGTTGTGGTGTTGAGATTTACATTTACGAATTGATATTTTAATAATGATCGGTTACGGGGATAATTGCAGAAGTCAAGTTGAAGTGGCAAACTTATTTGATAAGAGGTTTTCTCAGTTGCCTAATATTTCACAAGGTATTGTGTCTAAAATTCATGCACAATGTAAAGAATTCGGACATGTCAAACCTTTAAAAAAACCGCAATTCGTTCAAGAAAGTGTGAAATTGGATATTTTGTTAAGTGTTGCAGAGGACAAGTACATACAAACACTTCATACATATAAAATGACTTTTGTGTAGGAGCTAACATAAGACGATCCAAATCGTAGAATGCACTGTTGCGAATTTATGGTGAATAAACTGAACAGAAATGAAATAACTGAGTACAATACTTCTTTTCCGATTAATCAACATTTACATGGAACGGAAAGGTAAACCGACAAAACTGTAGATATTGGGCAGCGAAGAATCCTCATTGAATGCGAGAGACATATAAGCAGTATCTTCAAAAGGTGAACGTTTGGGCATATTAATAATCCTGTATCTATAAATGGGACTTTGAAAGCCAAAAAATATTTTAGTTTAATGATAGACGAATTTGTTCTTGCTTTACTCAATTCAGTTCCTAATGCAATAGATCTAAGTCAACCGAACGGAAATGGCAAGTTCCAGCAGGATGGAGCCTCACCCCATTATGTTTCAATGGTTATAACTTACTTACACCCAATCTTCTTCAATAAATGGATCGGACGAACTAGATCGTGGCCAACTATATCGCCAGACCTTAGGCCGTGGGATGTATTAAAATCATGTAATTTAGTTTCTTCAGTTTCTCAAAACCAATTATAAATACTTTCTAAATTTCATCCGGTAATATTAAAAAAAAGCATACATAATATAATTCGTTGAAATCAGGTTATAATGGAGCTTCAAAAAAATATAAAAATATACAAGGTATATAAATGTGTAATAGATATTACTATGCTTGATATTTAAGATATTGACATGATGTTTGTTTCTACTGACGTTCTTAAATTGACTTTGGAGTAAGAGGTAAGCCACGATTAAAAAATTTTCAACTCAACTTCGTTTACAACGAGAACTCTTGTATCTTATAGTTGGTAATATAATAATTTCAAGGAAACTTATATTGATTAACCCGCTAGTTGAGTTGACGCTAACTTTCCAACGCACGGGTGTGTAGTTTCATGACCAGGACTGATTTTTATGTCTCACACGTATTAAAACCACTATCCAAATATCGAATGACATCCATAGAGCTTTGTAACAGTCCACCTCGAAGTAATTCCGAGAAACTCTGTATAATGCTGGTGAAATTCGAGAGGGTGGTGTTGAGTGCATTGCGATTGAGTTGAAAGAAATGGTCTTCATGTGTGCGAGTGTGTAGATTAAAAGATCGTCAAGGATGACAGACGAGAATCTGCAGATAATTTCGAACGATGATCTTGTAAATAACTCTCTTCTCCAGTGGCGGTTCGCCAACATTTGGATATATGGGAAATAAATATTTAAACTTCGAATTGTAAGTCTTTACTTGATAGAAATCAATTTATTTGCACAGATTGTCAACCACAGTAGCTGAAAATTGAAAAGTTTTTTCACTTTTTAACTTAGGTTATATTTCCTAAATAGCATTTTTATACTGGTAAAATACAGCATGTTGTTGATAGCGAATAAATATTCAAGTTTGTATTTTTCTAACACATCAGAATAAAACATATCAGAAAATATCGCCTTATAAAAATTATAAGATAGTAAAGATGTGGATGAAGTAAAATATGGTACTCCTTTTTTCAACATTGCCATCTTTGAAAGTTTGATTTGTGCAATTTTGGGGGAAATGGAAGAGTTAACACATCTTTAAGAACAACCTGTGTTCTATTCATTAAACCATTGATGAACTCGTGAGACGAAGGTCTTCATTTCTTCTTTTATCTCATTAATAAGAAGTATGAGCTATGGTAATAGAAAGTTCTAGAAATCGAGACTGTGTAACATACATCTGTATAACAATTCTATACTCAAACAAACTCGACAAGGTTTTTGTGGATTACAGAGGCAAATTGCAGACATGCACACGTTTCAAACTGTCAGTGCAATGTATGCTAGTGACTCCAAATCTGTCAAGTATCTATATTCGCTATACACAGAGGCTCTAAGGTATTAATAATACACTAGCGCCATCTAGATTATGCAAAATACATAAAAGACATAACTTTGCGAGTTAATTCAAGTAAAGAAATGTATTCTTCATATTTTCACGTTACTAACGCAGAATAAACTTTCCTCTTGCTCAAATCAGACCATAATTTGCTGTAATGCTCATAATTAGCATATTCATATATTCTTGAAATCGAGACAGTGTACCATACATATGTATAACATTCTATACTCAAACAATCTTGACAAGATCAACCGAATTTATTTCTTTTTTATCTTATTGCTTTATTCAATGATGATAATGAATTGGTTTTATTGAATGTGACAAGCGTCAACTATATCTCAAGTTAATCCCGAATCAATCGAAAGAAACCATTATAAAATTAACGGGATTCCTCTGCCACAATAAAAACACATATATAGATAAAAATATGGCGGTCTATAAAAGAAGATTAAACGGGTTCCTTCTAGTTGATTACAGCAGTCAATTTGGATAATGGTCAGATATTTGATATATGCAGACCCCTCTAAGTATATTACAGATAGTAATGGGCCAGTATTGATGACGTCGTCTCAAGTCCATTTTATTATTGCAATTTGTGTTATTTTTATTTCTAATACAGCAAATGGCCGGGTCTTATTAGCGGAATGGTCCGGATGGCCTTTTCTCCGTCTCCGAATGGAGCTGAGTTATGTCCAATTTTTCTTATTTATTTCCAAATTTCGGGAAGTATGGGATGTCGCTTTTAAGTGCATTTCTCTATTACTGATTATATATTATACCGTTACTCTTCCGTATCGGATGTACGGTCGAATTGATGGGTGCTTATTCTGCTTTATTGGGATATTCGAATGAAACATATCGTCTACTCTTGATACGTACCCTATTAGGGCTAATTTTAAAACATTGACTTGGCAACAAAGTAGTTGACGGTTTTTCATTCCTATAAAACACGTTTTTTTGCACGACTCTTATGTACGAGGGGCGTTCAGTGTATTCTGGGTATCGGGGTGATTTGCTAATAATGTGAATAAGTTACAGAGTTTGTAGATTAACATCTAAACAGAAAAATTCCAACTTCTCTCAAGGTACTTTCCTTGACTGAGGATGACTAATTGAAATCGAAACTAGCTCCAAACGTAACAAGTCTTCGAACCAAAGAATACTTTTACTTCTTGGATTCAAAGACTTTTGCTTTTGAACAAAAGGGTCAAACGCGCCACAAAATTCGTGGAGATTTGCGATATTCCAAAAGTTCTTTCGCTTTTGTCAAACGAATCCAATGTTGTCAACTGGGATTCGAGTCTCACCTTAACCAATGATAATTTTAGGATGGATTGTGAAGCTTTCGACCTTCGTGGGTCTCATCAGTTAGGCAAAGAAGCCTAAGTGCTAATTTGGTTATATGCATGAATAATTTGATTATCTCATATACTGATGACACTATCTGAGGGTATAAATATAAAATTTCACTAATCATTAACGATCATTAGTTTTCTGTGTATCCTCGGTGAAAGACAACCAGAATGACTGACGCCACAATGATGAAGAAAATCGAGCATTGCGCCATTATGAAATTCCTCACAAAGCAGAAAAAAGTCGAAAAAACATTCATGAAGTGATTGTTGCTGTTTACCAAGACTGTGCCCAGTCGTTACTCACCGTTCAAAAGTGGTCAAGTGAATTCATAAGAGGCAGAGAAACCATTGAAGACGACCCTCGCTCGGGCGGGTCCGTTAGCGGAACCACCAAATGTGAAAAAAGTGGAAAAGCTGATACTTGAAGTACAAGAATAAAAATCAAGATGATAGCAGAGATGAAAAACCTATCCGTGGATACCATGCATGCTATCCTTAATGACCATCCTCAAGTTAAGTGAAAATGTTGGGAATACATTTCTTTAGTCGAATTGGTTTGCTAGGGTATGTTGTGTATGTGTATTGCGTGCACTAGATGGCGCTGGTGTATGATTAATACCTTGGTGTTCCTGTGCATAGCGAGGTTTTCATAATAAAGCTTCAGTTTAACAACTTGATTAAATTATTGATTCAAAATGCTCAACCTAATGAATTTATATATATATATATATATATATATATATATATATATATATATATGTGTGTGTTTTTCAGAGAAATTTCGTGAATATTTGACAGTTTTCTGTGTTTATTATTCAAACAATTTCTAAAATGTTCTTTCTAAGTAATATTTCACGCAAATTCAATAGTGCTTTTCTCTTATTTCTGCACGATTCCTTGTGATATTCTGCTTATCTTGAAAAAATTTGTTTTCTTTGAATGAAAGGTTCTACTTTTTTAGTTGTTTTTTGAATTGTAACTAAATTGTTCCGTCTGAATCAATTCAATTTCAATGACATATAGAATTGGTTCTGTCAATTTATGACAGATTTGTGGAATTGGTGTTTCCTTAGACGTTAACTGAAATAGCTGACTTTTCTTATCAGGATTTGCCCCACTATTCCGTTTGTGAAAACAGAACACAAGTCACAATCAAGAAGAACTGATTCAAAGGGTAAACTCCCCTCTAGTCACGGCCAACTCGGAATAGATCACGTCCAATTGAGAAAACAAGAAGGGCACTAACCCCTCCTTTTTCTGACCTCTATTAAAATTCTAATTAAACATTGCAGGGAACTAAATAACCTACACACTCAGAGTCGAACGTGAAAAAAGGACGGATACCGAGAGAAGGGAACAGACAGAATGCAGCTTTTGATTCTCGGCGCACGTACGTCAATTCTACAGCTAAACGAGCTGTAGTCTAAACGAAAAAACTTTATACTTGATTAGTAGCGTTAAATTAGAACCAGTCTGCAGCTTAATTAAATTTTATATAATGAACCGACTGAGGAAATGCTGAACAAAAATAATTAAAAACCCAAATTCGCCCGTCAGTGTAGAGTTAAATGACAAACTTAATTAAGGGGGTTATTTCACAGATACTTTCAAGTTTGGTGCTTCTTATCGTTCAGGTTATTATTCTTTTGTGTTGGTAAGGGAAGTCCTGGAGGAACGGGGATCGACTCTCGAACCCGACTGGACGAATTAATTCCCGGATTTTGCTCCGGGACAATTATATCAGGGGTAGGAGACGCTAAGGGTGAAAAAACTCTCAGATATTTTCATAAATGGAGATATGAGTGCTGAAAACTTGATTGTTGGAATGATGCATGTATCGACTACCTATTGAAGATGATACAATTTTCTGGAACGTACAATTTCAACAAAATGAAATTATTTGATCTGACTTGAGCATGAGGAAAGTTTTCCCCGTTTGTAACGTTGAAAAAAACGGGAATACACTGCTTTGTTTGAATTGGCTCGCTAGGGTATGTTGTGTATGTATATTTGCGTGCGCTAGTGTATAATAAATACATTGGTGTTCCTTTGCAGAGCGAAAACCAACAAGTTCTAAACGTGCTGCATGTCCCAGTGATCAATAAAACCTAATCGGGCTAGTTTGAGTTTAGAATAATTGTTGAACAGATGTATGTTACATTGTCTCGATTTGTAGATCTTTTATTACCATAGCTCATACTCCTTATTAATGATATTTGATATAGATTGTCATCCGAATTAACATATTTGTCAACAAAATTGAGTTGAACATGTAGTAAATATCTTTCTTTTTGATAAAAATTTTCTGATGTAATTTGGTAAAAAAGTATGAAGTTCTTTGTATAAACTATATGTTTTTTGATTCGAAAATTATAATAACTGAATAAAATATAATCTTTATTTTTATTTATACATTTTTCTCACCTCTTCGACCGTTTGTGAATTTTACACCAAATAAAACTGTTCTTCTTTTGAAGCGAATAAGTTATCGAGCCTTTTTCGTTCTTCAGTGATAGCGTGTTCCATTGATTCGAATGAATGATAATCGAATGCAGCCAATTCTGAGGAATAATCCACATTCTCTAGTATTTGCCAACTGAACGCCTCGATAGTTTCCTTCATCCGTTTCGCCGTTTGTGATAGGGAATTATCATAGAAAAATGGGTTTGTCTTGCCCTTTTCTATATATCGATAGTTTTTCATGTAAAACTTGATTTAAATCTATTCTTTGCTGTTTGTAGCAATCAATGCTAACGCTTTCTCCAGGTTTTAGCAGCTCTTAATAGATTACACCCTTCTGATCCAATCAAACACAAAACCTTGCCTTTATGTCAAAGTGATTTAGTTTTGCAATGGATGTCGATGGTTCTCCAGGATTTACCCATGATTTATGACGCTTAGGATTCTCAACATCTATCCATCTTTCATCACCTGTCACGATTCGAAGACGAAAAAATTTGTCCTATCGAGCAGCTTTTTATAAGTGGTTTTGCGATTTTCTAACTGCCTTTCATTCAGTTAATGCGAAACCCATTTTCCCACTTTCTTAATCTTTCCCATAGCTTTAAAAGGACAGGAGTTGGCTTTTTGCGCCAAATTTGCGAGTTCTTGTTGAGCTTGAATATAATTTTCATCTAATAAGGCTATGAATTTTACGGTAGTTCCCCATGTTCTTTATTTCTCACGTCAAAATGACCACTTTTTAACTACTCGAAATGCTTTATTTTACCAAGAGCACGATCACTGTAAATTGCGATTCTGCAGCAGTTTTCTTGAAATGATAACAGAAAACAAGTGCGCGTATTTGTAGACACAAAACTCGGACATGTTTAAAGTTGAAGAAGAAAATAGCGATATTTGAAATTCAGGCTGCTGTTTGTTGAAAATTTTCGTCTGCTTTTAGATGGAGATGATAGCGCTGCAGAAGCCGTGTTATGGTCCTTAAACTGCATCATCTAACGGAAAATTCCGATTTCATACTTCTACACCTGGAATAATATACTTTTAGTCGAGGCGCAACGTACATGTGTGTAGTTAATAACTCAAATTGACTCAAATAGGTATCGTTCGTCCGGACATGAGAAGCAGATATGCATTTTTCGAATCTTGTTGGATTTATCATCAGTGCCAGCACATAAAAATTTTAACCTCTTCTTTAATGCAAAAGACAAAAATAACCGCCTGAATAATTCTGGAGTTTATAAATTCAGTTGTCAACAGTGCAGTAGCGTTTATAAAGGAAAAACCGGGAGATCTTTTGAAAAAACGTTCGAAGAACAAAAATCTTAATTTAGGATCTGGATAGATAACTCTAAATTTGCGAAACTATTTTTCGAAACCAATCATCTTTCCAGAATTGAACAATCTTGAAATATTATACCTGGAAGCGAAAGGAAAAAAAACTAGACATCCTGGAATCTATAGAAATATTTAACCACAAGCATGTATGTTTGCAATTTATTTTATTCAGTTTGAAAAGGAAGTAAACACTACGAAATTCTCATTTAATAAATTGTGATAGAAAACTGAGTAATTTCTCACTTTATTACATTTAAAAATAAACTATCACAAAGTAATGAACTACTCCATTCAATATAAGTTACGAATGACATAAACAAATCAAATAGAAGCCCAGCAGAGACGTTCAAACAGTTCATACAAAAAGAAGTTGAAAGAAAAGTGAACAAAAGTGTTTTTTTCAGCTCGTAATTAATTTACATAAATTAGAAATATCATCAGGTATAAAAAACAAGTTCACATATTGCAAAGTGATCATTATTATTAAAGCTACTTGTAACAACCTTCAGAAACCCTGGATGTCTAAAAAGTACCAATTAATAAAATTAATCAACGCTTTATTAATTTCGCCATATGTTCCAATTATCCGCAACGGTGCTTTAAACATTCCCATTAGAGAATCCCATATCTGAAGCTCGGAAATAATATCAGAAAATAACAAATTAAGAGCACGACGTTTCAGCGCTGCGGAAAAACTAAACTTCAGTGGCACTGGTGTTTTTCATGTTCATCCATCCATCTGAAATATTCCCTACCACAAACAAATATCTCCCTAATTGGGTTACTCCATACTTCATTATAAGTTTCAAGGAACACGCTTATAATTAACGTAATGAACTCTTTGCTAATTAGCTGAATGCAAAGTTCGTTAGAGTGAGAACCCCAAATGGAATACCTGTTTCGATACAATGTATCACATAGAAATCTTGAATATACACGGCACAGCCGGTCAGAAAGTTTATTTATAAGCTCGGTGTTCAATTAATTATACCAACTCGAGAAGATGCTCACGTGTACCGAGTTTTTTGCGCTTGTTTGAATAATGAATGAGTTCGACAATGTGCGGAAACTTCACGGTTAACTGGAAAAAAAATCATTGATTTTTGATTTGAAATATCATACAGGGTGGGGCTATTCAAGTTGCCCATTTTGTAATTCTATAAAAGAAAAGGTACTGCAGACATATTTAATTCTCTGAGCAATATCAAGTACAGCATGAACAGTTTTTTGTTCACACAGTTTGTAATACGATACAAAACCGATAGCGTTTGTTATTGTCAATATATCTGCTATGTTAATCAATTTCTGAACTCACGTTCACCTCTTTCGACTGTTATAAAAGGTTGGGAAAAAATCCATTATTTTTGCGTGAACTTCGGATTGTAGATTTGCCATCTTATAGGTTGCTTCATAATGCTTTTTTCATAGAACTTTTGGTCCTTGTTACGGACCACGGTTAGTTTACCGCAGTATTTTGCCTCTTATGTCAGTATTTTGAAAAAACAAGCATTTGCAATTCGATTAATCTCGAACGAACGAAAATGATAAGGAATCGAAGTAAAACACTCGTAATACACTGTGATAACAACGAACTATAATTCTTGGTTTACAGTATATGAACCAAGTCAAAGAGTATTATTATTACACTAAAAACAAATGTAGTGAATTTGCCAATACTGAATCGACTGGATTCCGATATTAACAATAATAACCGCGACAGCTTGGACCGAAATGTCAAAAGCTACCTACAACAAATTTGACTATCCGAATGATAGTGCATAATGTAGCAAAGGCAACGTGACATAAGTTTGACTATTACTAGAATAATAATTTTATAGTCTTTTCAAAGATTAAACGTTAGAGTTGCTCGATTTATCCCTTCTAACAAAAAGAAGAAAATTAACGTAATTGATTGGAAGTCTATTTGGAGGTACACTGAATGAACGAAATAAACCTTCTTATTGGTTACAAAAAAATTATGAGAATAATGCAAATAAAGAAGGATTGATTCAGTTTATAATTCCGAATGCTGTGTCATTTGAAATTAATTGAATTATTTGATCTATACAAGATATCGATCACTAAAGCCATCTACTGAAAAAATAATGGATTTCTTTTCCCCAACTCGTTATTGGTTGTAGCTTGACAAATGTTGCTCTTAAAGTAATCCAAAATAGTAAGAAAATCATTGTAAACAATTGATTTCACTTAGCATCATAGCATTTGTAGCTCAACATAGATATTTCTGTAGAACTTATTTCAAATTCCTGTTGATCAAACACAACAAAAGTTTGTCGTTTAAATCACCCTTCCCTTCAAACTCCCAATTCTACCTTTAGAAAACGTTCCCACTTTTGTATTCCGAATAAAAAACCTAGATTTACACAATCGACGGAATTGCGGGATCCAGTATTGCAGAGTATCAAATCAAACCGTCCCAAACCAACCTCATTCAGGTCTGAAAATGGACTTTGTGTAGTGGGGATCTGGAAAGCAAATAGGTAATGAGATGATAAATTGAATGAGCCTAATCTAAAATAAATAACCGGAAGAAAGAGAAAGCAAAACAGAATTGAAGTAAGTGGCACTAAACGAACTAAGTGACGGATGGGGACGGACAAAGGGAGATTAAAGGGGGACACGCACTAGTGGATAAATTTCGCTCGGGAATGGAATGTGTGTATCGATAGGGAAAATTAAAGCTGTTTCGAATATGTCCGCATTTGGTTCAGGAATTCCGTGAATTTCATTGTTCTTCTTTCATTTTGGTTCATTGTTTAGAGATAGTAAAATTTTTCTGAGACTGTCTAGAGTATTGTCTAAAATTAATAAGTGGACTGAAAATTATGAGTCATATTGCAAAATTATAGCAGCAATGACATGATCATAGGAGCTTTAACTGGTTTATCTGTATATAAATTGCATAGTCCAACACCTGATTTGGTGTATGGCTCTTAGAAGCCAGTTTTTGAGAAATTTGGTGCCCTGAATTCGAATATGGCTTTAGTTTTTTTCCAGGAGTTGAGATATCTACTGGGGTCAGTTAATTTATTCTGGTTAAAACTTTGGGCAAGTGATGTCATTTCCTCATGATGACTCACCTCCGTTAGTATCTGAAGGATGGTCAGAGAGACACTATTTTTTGTTAAAGAGCTTTGGTAGATGATCAGCACTTCCTCTGAATGAGTCACCAAGTGTCTTGCAGATAGTAAATCAGGATAAGTCTACTTGCTAGGATTTTTTCACTTAATTCCTTCAGTATTTACTAGATGAAAATAAAATCATCAAAGTGGTTTTAGGGTTTTTTCCAAATAATTGGTAAGCCGAGATTTGGACCTTTTTTCCCCTTTGCAGTAGTCCACTGCTGTAAATGTTCGGTACAATTTTTACATATCACATGTGTAGTCCAAGTTTTATTCTGCTCACAAGGTTTAACACAAAAATATTCAAGATGGACTCTCTTTATTAAGTCAGTAACATATTTTCTATTCTACTTTAACGTGTATTCTCTACATATGTAACAAAACACATAAGGATTATTTACTCAACTCTTTCTACTTGATCACTGACTTGAATTCATTATATGTATATTCTAAAATACAAATATTAATCTCAACATTGATCTATCTTGTGCGGTGATACCTCAGTAATTTCGTGTGGTCTTCGTTGAGTGAAAACGGTTCTATCCGGCTGGAGGGTCTTTAATGCCAACTTGAGAACCACCTCACTTGATGGCAGACTAACACTGAGTCGATGAAGATGTAAAATCCTGAAGCACTAACTGACCAATCTTATATTACGCTTTGTCCGATTGTGTTCCTAGCAGATCCTGGCGGACATGTCTCCCTTTAACGGGACGGCCTGCAAAGAGGAAACAGAGAGCGCCGCTCCGAGGACAATATAACCGTGAAATTGATCAGAGATGCCTCTCGAAGAGACCGCGAACCCATTTCGAACGTCGATGCCGACATTGTAAGCAAATCGGATTGAAACGACTTGCGAGTGTCGATCAATTGACGGTTTCGAAAGCATACCCGGTGACGGTAGAAATGTTTGCTACATCTAGAAAGAATCGTCTTCAACTTGATTATTTGGCAATAAAATGACAATTTTTCTATCGTAAGAATATCAACGTCGATCTTTGGAAAATTTTTGGAAAACAAAATTTATCGCTTAGTTTTTTCCAAGTTTTCCAAGTTTTTACCAAGTATGGTTCGACTGCCAGTATTGAGCATATAGATTTCAAATAGGTTCAACTTTGTTGTCTATCGAGATGTTGGTTTGACCTATTGCGAAAAGGGCTACTGTGTTGATGTACTGCAGTGAATGTGAAGCGTTTGTAGACAAAAAAAGGTAGAGGATAACGAAGGAGACTGGTCAAACGAGTGTACCATAGGACAGCAAAAAAAGGCGCTTCAGACAAGTGGCGCCAGTTCACCCCTTTGCTGCTACTCATGAAATCGTTGACCAACAGTTTGGAGAAGAAACCCTAAGGTCCACCTCAACAAGTACTTCTCCCTTTTCCTGGCCGTCGTTTCCTCAAAGTAAAGCCATACCTCAAGACAACTACCTCTCTAGATAAGTCATTCCACCGATAAAGAGTATAAACTTCGACTCCTTTATAGGCAGAATCTTGAAAGCTCCTCTGAAGTCTCACCAGAAATTGGACATCATTCGAGTGTACCTTCTACCAACGCCAACTGATCAAAAAGGCAGTAAAGAAGATTCCCAAGCTCCCAATCGGCATCACCGACGTGGCATTATACATTCCAGCTAGCTGTGGATGTTAGGACTCTTTTCGCTGATTACTGAAATTCCCTTGATCATGCTAGCCAGGATAAATGAGGCACAAAAGGTGGAGTATCTGTTGTAAAAGTGTTATTATATCAATTACCAGTCGAAACTGTTCTTGTCTCTTGTCTTCATCTGATCTAGCATCCATGTAATGAATGTTCTTTTGTTGAATGAACTAAGGAGATTCATATAGACCATTGGTACACTAATCACTCCATTTGAGTCTTTGGATTTTCATACACCATCCACGATTAGTGTTTGTTTTGACTGCCTACAATTGGCGTCCACTGGTGTAGAGAACGGCACCATTGTGAAGAGTGAATGACGTGATATAGAAGTTTATAGGTCACGTTATTTCTGTATTAAAAAATGTTTATTTAGTCCAATATGTCCAGTTTTTTACCTTGAGGTTTCGAGATTATCTTATTCTGTGAAAACATGATGAAACATTTTGAAAGCTGAACTTACAGGCAGATACTTCGTTCGATATTTTTATCCAGTGTAAAAACAAAAAAAAATAAGCTTCAGATGAACTAACAAGAGAACACTGTTAATCGTCTAAATGACAGATTACTGCATGAGTGTAAAGAACAGTTTTATCAAGGAAAGAATTTCGACAGTCATCATTTCCCGATACCCATTAGTATCGTGAAATATCCTGTATACGTATCTGTCTCCTCGTGCAAGTTTGACCAAAAAGAAAACCTCAAAACTGACAAATAGGGGAAGATTTCGTACTCGAGGAAAACATCCATTCGTCTGCGTTGCTGGTAAGGGGTCACAGTTTGGTTCATGAATCACATCATTAATATCCTATGCAATTCGTATATTGCTTTCCTGATTGTGAGCCAATAAAACCGTGAATTGGAACATTTTCATGATTGAATTCGGAATTATTCCGAAGTCAACCGTCCTGCACTACCGCCTGATTGGATCCATTAACTAGATCAGATCGATCTGAGGTAGCGCCTTCCAGTCTGGCTATAGTAATGAATGCGATGGACGACGCATCCCTTATATTTACGACGGATCAAATTCCCGCCTGGACTCTTCAAGACGTTCAGGTTTGGGTTTGATTGTGAGTCTCGTGAAATGAACTACCCGAAAAGAAACTCCTTATGTGTGTTTAACTGATGTCAATTCCATTAAGAAGAAATATACTTTCTTTAGTATTGAATATTTAAACAAATAGTTATTAATAAGGAGTATGAGCTATGGTAATAGAAATCGAGGCAGTGTAATATACATCTGTATAACAATTCTATCCTCAAGCAACTCCACAAGTTTTGTAGATCACAGAGGCAAATTGCAGACATGCGCACGTTTCAAACTGATTGGTTTTCGTCAGTGCAATGTATGCTAGTGACTCCAAATCTGCAAGTATCTATATTCGCTATACACAGAGACTCCAAGATATCAATAATACACTAGCTCCATCTAGAGTATGGAAAATACATACACAGAGACTCTAAGATATCAATAATACAGTAACGCCATCTAGAGTATGCAAATTACATACCTTGGCGAGTTACTTCAAGTAAAGAAATGTATTCCGATATTTTCACGTTACAAACGGAGAATAAACTTTTGTCATGCTCAAATCAGACCATAATTTGCCGTAATGCCCAAAAGTTAGCATATTCATAGTAAAATAAATTAAATCGGCTGAGGACACTTCAACATGAAGGTGTTGCAAGATGAAGCAATGGAATGATAAACTAGTAGCGACATCTGTTATCGAAACCACACAAACTTATTTCTACTCCAAATATCTAAATCTTCGTAGCACAACAGCTATTTACAACACAATTCGGAGCTTGAAAAGCAATTCAATTTTAATCAATAGCACATTTACACGATTCGGATTAGTTCTTCAGCATAAGGACATAAATGGCGAATCAAATTAAGCACCAATGCTTAGAGCGTCTAATTGGTTGTCGAAAAGTGTTCAATTCGAAAAAGAAACTTAAAAAAGACATCCTGAACAAAATTTGAATGAAACCCTTCTATCCATTTGGAAAATAGCCTCGCCTCGATGAGAGGTTGGGAAGTCAGATAAAAAATTAAGTGCAAGAGGCTCCTCCATTCAGAACGTGAGAAATACGACGCAGTCCCGACAAGAAAGTTTGAAGCACGTCTTGCACCTCGTTTCCTCCTGTATTATAACACGTGACGGATGTTTTTTAGAGGAATTAATTCCGTTTGAGGGAAATTGGCATGAAAACCCGTGAAGAACTTTCGAAATTCAAATGAAAAGTGAATTGGGAAATTTCTCGCAGAATGGGGCAACACCAGATGAATAAGAAGGCTCTGAAGGGAGGCGAAACCTTACGTAATAATTGTTCTTTTCGACGGGAACTTTGTTGCAGGCACTAATAAAAGCGGAATAAAAAACATAACTCGAATCGGACGAGTGGGAGAAAACCTTATGAAATAATTTTTCTTTCTGGAAGGAACTTTATCGCAAATATACCTTTTTTGTTTTGGGCGAAAATAATTAACTTTATAATGATAGGGTGGAATAAGTGAACAACCGGAACGAGATTATGAAAAAAGCGGCGAGAGAATTTTTAATTTTTAGGGCAGTAAAAAGAAATAGGTAGTAATTTTAATTAAAAACTTGAGAAGTATCTTTTGTTTTAGTAGCGCGAACAAATAAAGTTTGAAGGGCGGGTGTTTTGTATCCCTTAATTAGTAGGAAATTAAAGTCTCGCCGAATGGTCATTCACGGGAATTCTTAGTTTACTCTTCGTTGATTTACGCCATAATTTGAACGCTTGTTAAGCTCCCAGACAAATATATACTTCAACGATTTCCAACTTTTTTCCATTCGGTCGAACGATAAAAGTTAATGATTTTCGGAATTCGTTCAACTGTTTCGAACGGAAACACTCGATTTTTTAGGGTTCTGTTCGCCAAAATGTTAACGAAAGTTTACTCAATATTGTTCAGTTTCTGTTTTATGTAACGATTCAAAACTGTTTCTTTCTGCTGAATCTTAAAACAATTATACTAATAGTCATCATATAATATGTATTTGAACGTCATTGGTTTTGATTCTGGTAATTACAAACCTTCAATTATACCTTTTATACAAATTAGACTAGAATTAGAAAGTAATCATCTACTTTAATTACACCTGATAGATATTCGATTCAATTGAATAAATTAATGGGTTATTTGCACAAATTCAGTAAAAAACAACAAATTTTTTCCAACACTGTAGCTTCTTCCGTTTTAATTTTTAAAATGATTTCATAAAGTATCATCACATGTTAAATATGTAAGGGGTGTTTTTTTATTAGAATGATAGAACTTTAAATTGAAATAAAACACATTTAAATTGAGATTGAAGCCAAATTTTTTTTATTTGAAAGATAATTTTATAACATTTATGCGTTGAAAATAATTTCCGGCATATGTCTATCACGACTAGCTCTGAGGAACCGCATTCGACCAGACCAATTTTGGAGCACTTTTTCAAGTAATTCAGGCCTTATTTCATCAATAACACGAGTTATGTTAGCTTCCAAAGCGTCCATTGTTTCTGGTTTATCAACATAAACCAATGACTTGACATAATCCCAAAGAATATAATCCAGTGGAGTTATGTCGCACGATCTTGGAGGCCAATTAATTGGACCATTTGTCGAAATGATGTTATCGTCAAATCTTTCTTTCAATAAATCAATTGTTACGTTAGCAGTATGAGGTGTAGCACCATCTTGTTGGAACCAAAACACTTCTGGGTCGATACCATTCAAATTTTGAAACAAATAATCATTGATCATCGATCTGTAACGAGCACCATTCACTGTAACATTAGCTCCAGCATCCTTTTAAAAAAAATATGGACCGATGATGCCTCCAGCATGTCAAGCACACCATACAGTGCATTTTTCAGGATGCAACGGAACCTGCAGAACTTCTTGAGGATTGTTTTCACTCCATATACGGCAATTTTGCTTGTTTACATAGCCGTTCAACCAGAAATGAGCTTCATCACTAAACACAATTTTACGATCAACTTCAAGCTGTTCTAGGGCTCAATCATCAAACAGACGATGTTTATTATGGTCTACTATGAATTAAAGCAGCGATAGTTTCTTTTGTACGTACAGTTCTTTGTCTTGTTAATGTTGCATCGAATAGAGAAAATGTTGTTCGAAATCTATCGATAGTTCGACGAATAACCTGCACTGATGGACGATTATGTAAACCATAAATTTTCGAAGTTCTCTATAAGTTTGGCGAATAGAACACTGATTTTGAAAATAGATTTCAACAATTTATAAACGTTGTTGCTGCGTGTGTCTTTCCATGATCAATGCTTACCGAACAGAAATGTCAAAAATAACATGGCTTCTACCTTCTGTCAAATCACAGTTATCCCTATCGAAAGTTCTATCACTTTAAAAAAAACACCCGATATGTTATGGGCAAAAATTGACGAGGAATCAAATTGAACAGTAAAATATGAGCATATTACTGAATATTCCTAAACGGCTTATATTATTCAACAAGGGCAATCTATCAACATCTGTTTGTTTTTCGAAAGAATTTTTACGGATTTAATTTCGACTGACCATTGTGTTCAGCAATCCCACATATGTGTTATTGTTATCCTGATACTCCTAGATCTTCTGTGAAGATCCCTCAGAATCAGCTTGTGCGAGTTAGGAGTTTTGTTGTATTCTGGGTAGGCTTTGTTACTGGGATCTTGCGCCACCTAAGGTTACAGCACTGTTAATTTTTGACCAAACAGTGAAATGATAGCCATCCAACTAGAAAATTTCTTTTCCACCAGAATTCGAACCCGGACTTTCCGGTCACGAGCCCTATGCTCTACCTCTGTCCGCACACATTTGTGTTATTGATTTAACAAAGGCTTTTGACAGAATACCAAACACAATAATGAAAGTCATCAGGAATCTTAATATAAATAATACAACAAGAATAAGAGTAGACAACCTAACAAATAATGACATATCAATACCAGCAGTCATCAAATTGTATAAGCAATAATAACAATGAACAAGGGCCACAGACTCAGTGACAAACTAATCACCATGATATGCTATGCGGATGACGCAGTTATCCTTGCAGAAACTGAAGATGACCTTCAAAGACAAATACATCAGGTCAGCAGAAGATACAACATGTCAATATCCATGGAAAAAACGAAAGGTATCCCATTTTAGAAGGAACCATTAAGATATAAAGTGGTTATAGATGATAGGATAGTTGAACAAGTGATGAAGTTTCGGTACTTAGAAGCGGACATATCCAGCAATAACAATTCGGTAGAAGTCATCCAATCACAGGACAACAAAACCTTAGTAATATGTTGCTGTCTAACAGATGTCGGTTGGTCAAACAAGCATATGCGTGTTGATGGTAAAGTGCGAATATATAAATTCTGTGTAAGGATGGTATCGAGACTGAGCTGACACGAATAAAACGAAGAGCACCTCTGGGAACCATTGCAGGAAAAACATTGAGAGAGAGTGAGAAACATTGATATAAAATCTATTTGTAAAGTGGAAGATATAGTGAAATGGGGAAGGAAGAGGACAATATATTGGTAAAGACCATTAGGAAGACTACTCAAACGATGGAAAGAATGTTGGAGTACTATCTCCTAGAAGGCCGCATCACAATGAGGTAACCTTCAAAACAACAGACCACAAGGTCTAATAAAAGAAGAAGAAAAAATTTGACTGATTTTAATATTTTTAGTACTGCACGTAATTATTGTTGAAATAACGTTCCCAAATCTCTTTTAAAATTATCGGCTTATGTTGACTGTAATATTATATTA
The DNA here is from genome assembly GCA_034642435.1 of Megalocaria dilatata. NCBI lineage: Eukaryota > Metazoa > Arthropoda > Insecta > Coleoptera > Coccinellidae > Megalocaria > Megalocaria dilatata. The sequence goes on from CM067858.1 coordinate 71,679,952, forward strand.
TAGATTGGAGAAAAAATCCATTATTTTTCGGTGGATGGCTGAAGAAATCTTCTAAAGTATCGATCAAACAATTTCAGATTTATGCTTGTTGTCAAGGTGACATTACACAATAGAAAAATTCTTTTGCTGTTTTTTTGTTTGGTCCTTCAGTTGTGATTTACGAGATGTTAAAAAGGGAAGTCTACAAAGAGGAAGTTAGGTAGAATTTCCAGTTTTCTTGGATAAAGGCAAAAATGCAAGTCAGGTGCTGAAATTGTAACAGCTAATTACGTGCAATTTTGGTTTCGTTGATTCCGTTCAGGTCTTTTTATTTTATGAATGCAGCTCGCACAGGCAGGCCAGTCGTCGAAAATGTCGCTAAATTCGCAGAAATAAATGAAGTTGACATGTTAGTAGTCATGACATCGCTTAGGAGCTGAGGATCGGTTGCCAAACCAGGACTAATGTCCAGGAAGGTTCTACTGTGCATTTGGTGAGACTGGAATGGAATAATTTTTTACGAGTCACTTTCATATGGTCAAACACTAAATTCGTAACTCTGATATTAACAACTGGACCGTTCGAAGCTAGCGATTGACCAGAAACGGTCAGAATAATATATAATTTTTATATTATTCATTATTATTTCAAACTGATCATTAGAAATTAGATTTTTCGCTGGTCTAAGTATAAATAATTTCAAAAGGAGCCTTCTTTGAAGGAAATATAATAAATTTGCATAAATAGTATAAATATTTCATGTTTTATTGGGCGATTTTGGGTATGTTTCTAACACATTGTAATCTCGATACAGAGTAAGGGTTTGTAAATCATTCAGTAATCGAATAATAATTCTGAATCGATTACCATAGCAAGAAGCAGCCTTTAAAATTATTTTCTCATAAAAATTTCGACTCCCCTACTGACAATACGATATTTAATAATACGTTTTAGCGGAGGCAGCCTTCGGAGGTAGGATAAAGTATCCTAATATCTGAAAATGGAATCTGCCCTGTTTTATGAAGCACGTCCTAGGCGATGCAATTTATAAAAAGCAGAAGTTTTTCCAATAAAACCCGCAATAGATGTAGCATGTTCTGATTGGAAAAGTTGATGTTGAAATGACTCCGTTTTCGGGCGCGCCTTTGGCTTCAGACAAATCTGAAAGTTTTGGGTAATTTGATTCGATATGCACGCTGTGTTGGTTATGAGGTTTTGTGTTCGATGAAACTCCTTCTTTAACATAAGGTGAGAAAGGGATGGAGAGGTAACCTTAAGATCATGTGTTTCTGCGCTCTGACTAGTTAGATCTTTCCTATTTTACCGGGTTTTTTTTCTGTACTATCAACTAAATAATATTGACTAAGTTTATTCTGATTTTCATAAATTTGATTCTTATTATAATGCAATCATTAGCAATAAATTGATAGAGTTCGCCCTACAAAATGATATAATTTCGAAGGGGCAACATGGGTTTCTTCCGGGTCGGTCCATCATCACGAACCTCCTCTCCGGTGTCAACGTTTCGACTAAGTGCATTGATTATGGCTGTCCGGTGGATGTTTTTTATCTGGACTTTGCGCGAGCATTCGATCTTGTCCCCCATGGTGGTCTCCTGAGGAAGCTTGAGTTCTTGGGAGTAAGGGGTCCTCTGTCTTCTTGGATTCGGTCATTTTTGTCGCTACGCACTTTCCGTGTGAGGGTCGGTGACTGTTTCTCCGATATAGAAGTCCTTAGTGGAGTTCCCCAAGGTTCAGTTGTGGGTCCTATATTATTCCCCAAGGTTCAATTCTGGGTCCTATCTTGTTCCTATTATACACTTCTGATCTCCCTCGTCTTTTTTCATCCAATCGTGCAATTTTCGCAGACGACACGAAGCTCTACAACTGTCCCTTGGTTAACACGGGGCACCTCCAGAAAGACCTCAATAAGCTCTCTGAGTGGTGTGGGAGGTGGTTGCTACCTCTTAATATCGGGAAGTGTTGCGTGTTCCATATCGGCAAAAAATCCCAGGACTTCCTACTTCGTTGGCTAGCAAAGGCTAGCTGGTGTCTCTCAGCATTGTGACCTGGGTTTTACCGTCACAGATGACTTGAGTTGGTCTCCCGACATTTCGACTGCTGTGTCTAGAGCGAGGCAATTCACCTATCAGCTATCTAAAACTTTTGCAAGATGCGATGTAGCCACAATTAGGGCACAACCTACGTCCGTCTTTTTCTGGAATATGCGGGTGATCTGGAACTTTTGGAATCTGTCCAGCGGTGGAACACCCGTCTTCCATTTGGCACATTCCAGTCGGGGCTATGGTTTTTTGAGTTGCCCTCCTTTTCGGATCGTAGAAGAAGGGGAGATCTGACCTATCGAGCACTTCACTCCCTCTTCGGTATAGATATGTCTTACCTCTTTCATTAAACCGGCATCGAGCCTTAAGAGAGCAGCGTTTTAAACTTGCCAAGGAGAACTTCAAGACGACACCGAGAAGCCAGTTTCTTCCCAACAGAGTATTCGAGACGTGGATCGGATCCCTGCTGGGGTTGTGTCATCGCCATCGGTGAATTCTTTCAAGAACGCTCTAGATGTTTGGTCTAGGCAAGTTCAATAATTAATTACATTGCATTCAATTACTTTTATTTCTTCTGGAGTACTTTCTCTTCTGATGTACTTTCTCAGTTTCATTTTTTTTTTTTTTTGAGTTTATAGGTTTTCACTTATTGCTTTTACTCTCATCATTTTTGTAATAATAATAATAATAACAACAATCCTTCAGGTAGGTCGTATGTTTCAACTTATTTTAACTAAAGTTGTTTTCGAAATCGGTTTCTATTTATATCAGGGTAGATAAAAAATTCTATTGAGGACTAAAACTCCTAAAAAAAAGGAATCTCAGGAAATTCCAGCTTGTTTGAAAATGTTTATCAGTGGAGAGTTAGTTAGGACCAGTAGTTCAAATATTGGATGGAGAGTTTGTTCCTTTATGATAGTTCATTTTTAAATGGAATGAAATAAGAAATTACTTTGTTTTTCATAACTTTTTATTAACTGAATATACAGTGAAGAGATTTTCGTAGTATTTACTACATTTTCAAACTGAATAAAAACAAATTGTATTTCAAATATTATAAATACGTTGAAGGCTTTGTTGGCTGGTACAAAATTTCGAGAAGTAGGGTGTACCAGGATTAACCTATCTATTATCCACGGTAAACTAAATGTGGGACAGAACATTTTTCTTCAGATCTTTTTGAAATAAAATCTCAATCGGTTTTAATATTCCGATGAATTCTAGAAAATGAAAAACCCTAGCAATCCTTGAAACAGTTCCATAAAATGTGAATTATAGGGGGACATATGTTGATCTTATTCCTCCCAGTTTGGAGCCAACCCCACCTTTGCACGATATGTATTTTTCAAAGACCCTCGCTTATTGCATCTATCGGCCTGTGCACTCCAATTTCGGCCCATTAATATTTGATCGTGACGTATGGGAAGTTTTCTCGTTCTGACCGTGGACAAACATCTGCATGAAAATAAAATTTCTAATTCGTTTATTAATATTGGATGTGAAAGCGAATAAGAAAAGGTCCCTCCTGTCCCTTCGCTCTCCTTCAAAAGTCCACCCTGCCAAAGGAGAAGGCTTGACGTTTTTATTAAACTAGCGAGGTATGTTACCGCTGGCTGGACTTGCCATATTTTATTATTGCCTTACATTATTTATCCGCATACACTGGCTTGATGTATGCAGGGCTGGACTTTGGCTAGATGGATTGCTTCTTATGCTGGCCTGATGTGAAGGCTTTCGACCACGTTAACAGTATTATATTTCCATTGGCTTCCAAATGCTTCGAGAAATTCAAGCCTGCAGTGATTTCAAATTTTCAATTTATCTCTAACCTATTGGGAGTAAAAATAATTTCGCGCTACTAGTTCCATTCTTTCATCTAGCAACATCTTAATTTTGAAGTGTTTTGCGGGAAGTTTTACTTCAATATAAAGGAAAAGGCTGCCGAATATTGGTCGATGTTTATGGTGACCATGCTCCAGCTGAGAAAACGTGTCAGAAGTGTTTTTCCCGATTTAAAAGTGGCAAATTTGATTTGGAAGACAAAGAACGACCCGGCGCGCCACCAAACAATATGAAGAATTAGAGGCTAGGCTCGATGAATATCTATCACAAACTCCCAAATACACTTGGAGTCCCTCAACCACCCATTTGGCTTGGCAAAGGAAATGATCCGAAAAGTAAGCATTTGGGTTCCGTATGAACTGAAGCCAAAAGACTTCGAAGGCCTTTTTTTACGTGTGAACAAATGCTCTAACGACAGAAAACGGAATTTTTGCATCGAATAGTGACAGGAAATAAAAATGGGTCCATTACGACAATCTAAAACGTATAGATACCTCTTCGTCAACTGTTAAGACGAATATTCATGGCGAGAAGATCATGCTGTGTATTTGGTGGGACCAGCTGGGTGTGGTGTAATATGAGATGCAACAATCGAACTCAAGTATCACAGGGGAGGTCTACGGACGACAATTGATGCGTTTGAGTCGAACTTCGCGAGAAAAGCGGTCACAATACGCCGACATACATGACAAAGTTATTGACATTGTACGACCGCATGTTGCGTCGCCGGTTAAAGCTCAGTCATTGCTCTTTCCGATTACAAACAACTAAGCAAAGAAGTTAACTATGTTAACGAAACGCCTCATGCGAACAACTCAAAATAATGAATAGAAATCTACATATACACGTGTTTCATTTAACTAAAGTTTACTTCTTTTTGTTCTATCTCATTCTTGAAGTCCAACTCTGCATTTGCTTGCCCTCCCATTCTGTATGCTTCCAATATTCACTATCCTCATATTCGATTTTTTCAGATGAACTGAAAAGAGTAAGGTTTCATATAGCACTCAAATGAAAGTCCCAATAAACTTTAGGAATGTTAAAAGAGATATTGTCGCTTTTTTGAAGTGAACTAGTTCCTGGTCCCAGCCACTGGATGAAATATTAAAACGCAACATCTAAATTGCATGTTCCCTCATGATTATACAAGATTGGCTCACTCCTTTTGTGAAGGAGAGGGAAAGTACCATTTAAGAGATTACTTTCCGGGTTCTGCGAAGTTATACATAGGTAATGTGACGATTTTCACATTTTCTTGATGGAATTGTTCGAAGGAATTGCTGTAGTTTTCTTCTTCCATCATCTGCTCGAAATTTAAGATCTTATTGTCGGCATAGTTTTTGTAAATGAGGAAAAAAATACACGAATTTCAAGAGTGCGCTATAAGTAATTGAGAGAGTCTAAAAAGGACTTTTTACTCGGATATTACTTACGTAAAGTTACTTTTCTAGTTGGGGTGACAAAAGGGTGGACTCTTATCAATGGAATTTTAAAAGACGTTCCATAGTTTCTTCATTCCTTTCAATTTCTTCCTGAAGAGCATAACTCAATTCCTGAAATGTTGAAGGTGGGTTTTGGCGATTGGATATTGCTCTCCCTAAGTAATCCCATACGTGTTCAGTTGGATTCATGTCTAGTGAGTTTGCTGGCCAGTTCATTCTATGGATATTGTTCACTTGAAGAATGTTTGAACCTTTCGTGTGCGGTATGGTGGGGTGTTATCATCCTGATAAATGAAATAATCCCAAAATTCGTTGCGCAGAGGAACAATGATTGGTTCAATGATGCTATATAAGTATATGGCACCAGTCATTGTTCGTTCAACGATAATAAGAGGGGTACGGCGACCGAACATTACACCCCCTAGCAGTCGCTCTAGTCTGCCTGAAACTCTTATCTCCTTTCTAGTCGACTATCACTTTGAAAACTGAATCGTGACTCGTCCGAAAAAAATACGTTACGCCATTGTGGTAAAAGCTAGTCTTGGTGGTGTTTTACCCATTGCCGACGAGTAGCTCTATGTCCAGGTGATAGCCGAGGTACACTTAAACTTTTTCTTGCCGTTAAATTTGAGGAATGCAACCGTCTCCTTATGGTACTGGTTGAGATTACCCGTCTATAGGTCCTAAAAAATAACTTTGAAGGGCTGTTGCAGATACGGTTTGATTCTTCCGAGTAAAATTTGCGATGTAATGGTCTTCCCTCGAAGATGTTACTCTGGGTCGACCAGGCACCGGTCTTCGGGCACCGCTGCCGGTTTCCAGGACCAGGACCACAATGCGCTTTACTGAAGTTCATGGAATATTCAAACGTTGCGCAGCCTGGTGGTTCGACAAAGCTTTTTGATGCAGAGCTACTTTTCTTGCCCGGTCAAACTGAGAAATTGGATGTCCTGGCATTTTCCGCGGAATATTCTCAATATTAGAACTCTCGTTATTCGCTGAAAACTGATTAACTTCGAATACACCTGTATTCTCCCGAACAAGAAACAGTTTCTGCTGGTTTATTGTTTTCATTTAAGTGATAAGATAGTGAAGATTCCACACACAAAAAATTGTCATGTTACATTCAACAAGTTAATAGTTCATAGGGGGGGGGGACTTTTGACGATGTGTATAGATAGCTCATGATCCAGAAAAAAAACCTTTTGATTATTATATTTCAGTTGATAAAAATTTTAAATTTTTCACTTTTAGGGCAGTGCTTCTTTGACAAAATGTGTATCGTAAAATTTAAAAATATCTTAGGATATTTAGTGAAGGTATTACGTAGTAATTCATTTTATTTAATTTTGTGTTAATGAAAGCCTTTAATAGTAAGACTCACTTCTTTTTAATATTATTCATATTTGAGTTTATGATGTGCAAAAACCTAAAAGAGACAACAGAAATTAAATTAAATTTTTCATGTAGACTAAGAATCCATAATTGATATGGTCATTATTGATGATTCAAAATAAAAACGAAAAATTCAGTTGAATCAGCAACATCTTAATTTGACACTACTGTGAGAATTTCAACAGGGCCCACTCAAAACTGAGAGTACAGCGTACTTGCTCCCATCCTTCCGCTTAAAGAATATTCCTGTTTTGAGAACAGGAATCTCCATTAGCGGCCCTTACGACATCTCGGGTCTGCGAGTGAAAACTATCCGAGAGTCCTAACTGGCTCCTTCTAGAGGAGAACGAACGGGAAAGAAGGAAACTTGATGCTGGGAGCTTATGACAGGACTCTTAAAAGTAGGAGTGCTAATTCCAGGATGTATTTGATGAACACTTTTATTCAAATTTTCGGAATGTTATTTTGTCCTGTTGTTACTTTTTGTTGGAGAGTGTGTATGGCATTTTCATAATTTTTACGCTGATGTATTGTAGTTTACACGTTGAAATATTTCTGAGAATTATGAATCAAAGAATCCCTGTTATCATCATGTATGTGTAAAATTACTTAAATTTGTAGAATTATCCTTCAATATAAAGTTGTGAAAAGTCGGAACTGATTTATTCGAGAGACCTTTTTATGTTCTTCAACTCTATTATCGATGGAATTGAAGATCGAAAATTTTCTCTTATTTTCAAGCACATTTTTGAATAATTAGTCCTTGACTTACATTTAAAGGTCATCAGTTGCTTCAGTGCCATTGGACTATCTTAGGCAATGCAAATTCTTGATCCATTGTACTGTCTAAACAGACTTGAGATCATCTCTCTATAGCCATAAGGTCTTTCGGTTACAACTGATGTCAAATGGTCAAGATTGACTTTGGTTCCAGAGCACTAAATAGGAATCATTTTACAATGTTGCTTCTTAAATACCTTATAGAAATGTTGACACAAATTTCCAACCTATGCTTTGAATCTTTCAAGAACACAATTTTCCTTTACAGATAAAGAGCCGGCCTAACGGCCCTATGATGACGATGGACGTGTCCAAGACCGAGGCTCCCAAACCCGGTCCAAACACCGGTCAGCAAGAATGCGCCGGCTGCTGCAAACCCATAACAGAACGCTACCTTCTTAAGGCTCTGGACCTCTACTGGCACGAGGATTGCCTAAAGTGCGGGTGTTGCGACTGCAGGCTGGGTGAAGTTGGCTCCACACTGTATACCAAAGCAAACTTGATATTGTGCAAACGGGACTATCTAAGATTGTTCGGAAATACGGGATATTGCGCGGCCTGTACGAAGGTGATACCGGCTTTTGAGATGGTGATGAGGGCTAGGAATAACGTTTATCATTTGGAGTGTTTCGCGTGTCAGCAGTGTAACCACAGGTGAGTTTTTTTATTCACGTTTTATCATAGGTTGGGGGAAATAAATCGATCATTTTTTTGTTTGACGGCTGTAGTCATCGATATCTCGTGAAGTATCGATCAAACAACTACAGATATTTGCTCGTTTTCAAAGTGACAGACATTTCACACTGAAACATTCTTTTAGTGTTTTTATTTCAGTCCATTTAGTTATGAGCTACGTTGAAAAAGTCAACATAGAGAAAATTCGGTACATTGTATAGTTTTTCTTTGTTAACAGAAATAATCGAATTTGACCGGCATGTTAGTACTCGTAGCACTGCTCAGAAGCTGAAGATCGACCGTAAAACAGTTGCAAATCATTTGCGCAAAGCTGAGTTCTAGAAGAAACTTTGTTTGGGTGCCACATCAATAAACACCAAGAAACATGATGGATCGTATTCAATCTGCGAAGCTTGGGCCATGAGGAATGAGACCTTTCTTAAACGGAGGGTGAGAGAGGATGAGGAATGGGGCACATACGACAATATTGGTCAAATCACAGTAAGGCTACTCAAACTGTGGCCAAACAAGGACTAGGTAAGGTAGGTTCTACTGTGCATTTGGTGGGACTAGAAGGGAATAATTTATTATGAGTTGCTTCCATATGGCCATACACTAAATTCGTGTCTTTACTGCCAATAAATGGACTATTTGAAGCTAGCGATTGACCAGAAACAGCCAGAATTGACCAAGAGAAGAGGTGTTGTGTTCCATAAGGACAACGCCAGGCCACGTCTGTAGCGTCTCGCCAGAAACTTCAGGAGCTTGGTTGGGAAGTTTACATGCATCCACCATATGGTCCGGACCTGGCACCAAGTATTTGCCATCTTTTTCTTGCATTGCAAAACTTCCTGAGTTATAAGAAATTGACATCAATAGAAGATGGTGAACATCGATTATTAGAGTTTTTGCCAATGAGGACCAAGAGTTTTATGAGAGAGGCATTATGAAGCTACCATTAAAATGGCAACAAATTTTAAAACAACATGGTGAATATTTGACCCATATCGGGCAATCCGAAACATGTTGAATAAAGTCTTGAAGGTCATGCAGAAATTATGGTATTATTAAAGTCACCCTTTCTTAAAACTTCAAGATGAAATAAATTTATACTACAGTTCTTTTTTTCCTCAAAGGTGGAATTGAATTTCCTTGGTAGGAAAGCACAGGCATTTCTAAAAGCTCTTTTCAAATAGAAATTTCAATAAAGACTCAATATCCCTAACATCCCCCATCCAAAGTCAAGCGAAAAAGATATCCTTTCCAACATTCTCAATGACACGAACGAAACCCCCTCGAGTGGAATGTCCTGCCAGGACTTCATTTATGGAATCGCCTCCGAAGACATATCCCTTCCTCCAGATTGCCGTCCATATCATGATTTTTTCATATTTTCATTCTTCGCGACACGTGTGCGCGCGATTTAAAATTGATTCGGACCGGATGAAGCCGTCCTTCGCGCGTCCTGGTGGGTCCTGCAAGGACGACGGGGCATACGGGGGACCGGCCACATATCTATCAACTGCCGAAGGGGGTGTGCGGGTTGATGCTGAAATGATTTCCCATATGGCCCCTAAAGTGTGTAAGAAAGACTATACTGGTCACCGTAAATGGGATAAGGGTGAGTGTATGCAAATAAGGGAAGGTAACTCGGGACGTATTGTAGGGGCAGATTGGTTGAACGGGAGTATCTTCATTTTTTTCTTTGAAGGCATGGTCTCATCCGAGTAGGATGGGACAGTAATTTCCCTATGGAAAAAATAGGCGTTAGATAATTTGAGTAGATTTCTTGCTATTCATACAAATGATATCTTTATTAGTTTTATGTTGACCAATCTTCATCAATTGTACTATTAAGAATGTCAAGCAACTCTTTGAATTCCTGCAATAACTCGTTCAAAATGTAAACCAGCATGAAGATGCTACTGTATTAAATAACAATAAAACGTTGTGAAAATCAGAATAATTTTATTTTTTTTTATTTTGTTTGTTCAAACTATATATCTTATAGTCCACCAGCCTGGGCGAAACGTAGGTCAGCATTAATAAAATAAAGCTAAACTATCGGGTGTTTCTTTAGAGTCACAGAACTTTTGATAGGGATAACTGTGGTTTGACAGAAAGTAGAAGCCATCTTGTTTTGACATTTCTGTTTAGTAAACATTGACAAATTATCATGGAAAGACTCACGCCGCAACAACGTTTTCAAATTGTTGAAATTTATTTTCAAAATCAGTGTTCTATTCGTCAAACTTAAAACGTGAAACTTATGGTTTACATAATCGTCCATCAGAGCAACTTATTCGTCGAACTATCAATAGATTTCGGATAACATTTTTTCTACTCGTTGCAACAACAACAACAAGGTAAAGAACTGTACGTACAAAAGAAAATATCGTTGCTGTAAGTCATAGTGTTAATGATGATCCAGATTTGTCTATTAGTCGACGTTCACAACAAGTTGGACTCTATGCACCCACCACATGAAACATTTTGCGTAAAGATCTTGGTCTACACCAATGCAGGATCTAACTGGTTCAAGAACTAAAGCCAGTTGCTTGCTGATTGGGCCCTAGAACAGCTTGAAGTTGATCCACTTTGTTTATCGTAAAATTGTGTTTGGTGCTCATTTCGGGTTGAACGGCTATGTAAACAAGCAAAATTGCCGTATATGGAGTGAAAACACTCTTCAAGAAGTTTTGCAGGTTTCATTGCATCCTGAAACATTCACTGTATGGTGTGCTTTACCCGCTGGAGGCATCATCGGACCATATTTCTTCAAAAACGATGCTGGAGCTAATGTTACAGTGAATGGTGCTCATAACAGATCGATGATCAATGATTATTTGTTTTAAAATTTGAATTTTATCGACCCAGAAGTGTTTTCGTTCCACCAAGATGGTGCTTCACCCCATGCTGCTACCGTAACAATTGATTTATTGAAAGAAAGATTTGGAGATAACATTATTTCGAGAAATGGTCCAATTAATTGGCCTCCAAGATCATGGGATATAACTCCACTGGATTATTTTCTTCGGCGGTTATGTCAAGTGATTGGTTTATGCTGATAAACCAGAAACAATAGACGCTTTGGAAACCAACATAACTCGTGTTATTGATGAAATAAGGCCTGAATTACTCGAAAAAAGTGGTCCAAAATTGGTCTGGTCGAATGCGGTTCCTCAGAGCTAGTCGTGGTGGACATATGCCGGATATTATTTTTAAAACAAATGTCCTTAAATTATCTTTCAAATAAAATAAAAATTGGCTTCAATCTTGATTTAAATGTATTTCATTTTTATTTAAAGTTCTATGACTCTAAAATAAACACCCGATACTTCAATCAGAATTCATAATTTTTCCCAAGTTAAATCCTCATTTCCAATGATGAATTTCAATCAAATTTAGGCCTTTAAAAGACCCCCAGTATCATAATTTTAACGAAAGAACCATTCATCTGAACGAACGTGATCATTTCTGGTATTTCAATTAGCGAGGTCCTCGCTCAAAAAAAAAAAACTTAGGTTCAACCGATTTAATCGCGAACGCAACAAAACTGATAGCCCTCATTGCGAATAAAGTCCCCTTTACAGGAACAGGAACAAAACATTCCGTGTATGCAACATCCACATACGCACGCACATACAGGCGGGATATATTTGTACTTGGAGGACACAGGGTCTCTTTTATATAAACAGTTTAATTGGTGTTCTAAATCATCCTCATTACCAAGGGATATAAAAGCATTGTGTTGACCTACGCTATATTGGATGGAGAGCTGCTCTTGTGTCCAACAAATGCTAACACAACGAAAGCAGGATCGTCCTCGGCATGTTTGGCGTTCTTGTTCAAGAAGGTGTCCTGCTCTAGATAAATTTTTGTCTGTTTTACCAATGATCTGAAAGGAAGAATTTCAGTAATTCTGCCGAACGGTTAGTCCTAACTATTGAACGCTATATATTTTCAGAGTAGGTGATAAAACCGGTCTACCGATCCCCAAATTATTCACGTTGGGGAAAAATACATTATTTTTCGTGAACTTCAAGACTTCATTCAACATGTTTCGGATTGTACTATTTGGGTATTTTAGTAGCTTTATAATGCCTCTCCCATAGAAGTCTTGGTCCTTATTATAACTCAGGAAGTTCTGCAACGCGAGAAGGAGATGGTAATCGCTTGGTACCTGGTCCGGACTATAAGGTGGAGGCATTAAAACATTCCGCCAAGCTCCCGGAGTTTCTGGCGAGTCATTACAGATGTGTATGGCCTGGCGTTGTCCTAACGAAACACAACATCTCTTCTGTTGGTCAATTCTGGCTTCAAAAGATCCAGTTGTTGACAGTAGAGTGTTTGGCCATATGAGATCAGTTTATAATAGATGATTTATTTACAGAACCAACAAACGTACAGCAGAAACTTTCTGGCCGTTAGTCCTGGTTTGGTCACCATTTGAGCTGCCTCACGGCGCTTTACCACGATCATTTTCGCACAGTCTTGTCGTATATGACCCAATTCCACAAAGTTTTTTGGTGATTATTGGTGTGGCACCCAAACATCGAGCTTCATTTTGAATCCAGCTTTACGCAAATGGTTTAAAACTGTTCTATGGTTGATCTTTAGCTCCTGGGAGATGCTACGACTACTTACATGCCGTTAAACTTCTATTATTTCTGCGATTTTACCGACATTTTCGACGACGGGCCTGCCTGTGCGAGGTGCATCTTTAACATCAAAAATACCTGAACGCTTTCGATGAAATCAAATATTAACATAATTAGCTATTACAATATCGGGACCATAAACACCATTTATAATTTCAGCCGCCTTGCTCACATTTTCGTCTTAGATAAAGAAAAACAGTAAACTATACCGAATTTTCTCTTTGTTGGCTTCCATTTTTATCACCCTAAAACTCATTACTGAATGTACCAAACATTTTGTCTGTAATGCCACTTTGACAACTAGATCTGTAATTAAAAAAATGTATATAAGACAGTAATTTATTTTCACAAAAATGTTTGTACTAATACAACAATTATTTCACCACGATGTGGCTTCTTCAGGTATTACATTGTACTGTCTGATGGTATTGAGTGTAACCGAGTTTATATACATTTTTAGGTACGTGACCAAATAATAGAAGCGAAAGTCATAAAAACTCTAGGTGTTTATTGGAGTTTGCCGCTAAAAATGCCATTAAGGAAAAATATTCAGTAATGGAGAATGATCGACATCTGCTTGTTCGTTCAAATTTGAACGAACAAGCAGAAAATGAGTTTCCACCAAGTAAAGACCGAATCTATCAAATAGATCTGTAATTGTTTGATCGATACTTTACGAGGTATAGATCACTACAGCTAACTACCGAAAAAATACAGATCTGATCAATCTGACATTTGTTTTTTAGAAGTAAAATGATGTTTGTGCATACCGGAACCATAGCAATAGTCCTTAAATCGAGTTTAAATTTAGCAATCATCTATAAAATAACCAGAAGGCTAATGCAAAATCTCGTGTGGATGGTGGATGATATTAACAACCGCGTAAAATCTCCTGACTTCACGTTAGAACTCTTCACTATTTTTTATAATATATCGAGTGTTTTTTTTTAGACTGATAGAACTTTCAATAGGGATAACTGTGATCTGACAGAAGGTAGAAGCCACGTTGTTTTGACATTTCTGTTCAGTAAGCATTGCAAATTATCCTGGAAAGACTCACGCCGCAACAACGTTTACAAATTGTTGAAATTTATTTTCGAAATCAGTGTTCTATTCGCCAAACTTATAGAGCACTTCGTGAAATATTTGGTTCACATGATCGTCCATCAGAGCAGCTTATTTGTCGAACTATCGATAGATTTCGGACAACATTTTCTCTACTCGATACAACAATAACAACAAGACAAAGAACTGTACGTACAGAAGAAGATATTGCTGCTGTAAGTCATAATGTTAATGATTACCCAGATTGGTGTTTTCGTCGACGTCCACAACAAGTTGGACTCTGAGCAAAGATCCAACTGGTTCAAGAACTAAAGCCAATTGACCATATTAAGCGTCGGTTGTTTGCTGATTGGGCCCTAGAACAGCTTGAAGTGGATCCACATTTTTATCGTAAAATTGTGTTTAGTGATGAAGCTCATTTCTGGTTGAACGGCTATGTAATCAAGCAAAATTGACGTATATGGATTGGAAACAATCCTCAAGAAGTTCTGCAAATTCCATTGCATCCTGAAAAATGCACTGTATGGTGTGCTTTACACGCTGGAGGCATTATCGGTCCATATTTGTTTAAAAACGATGCTGAAGCTAATGTTACAGTGAATGGTGCTCGTTACAGATCGATGGTCAATGATTATTTGTTTAAAATTTGAATGATATCGACACAGAAGTGTTTTGGTTCCAACAGGATGGTGCTACACCTCATACTGCTACATTGATTTATTGAAAGAAAGATTTGGCGATAACATTATTTCGAGAAATGGTCCAATTAATTGGCCTCTAAGATCATCCGACTTAACTCCACTGGATTATCTTCTTGGGAGTTATGTCAAGTAATTGGTTTATGCTGATAAACCAGAAACAATAGACGCTTTGGAAGCCAACATAACTCGTGTTATTGATGGAATAAGGCCTGAATTACCCAAAAATTTGGTCCAAAATTGGTCTGATCGAATGCGGTCCCTCGGAACTGGTCGTCGTGGACAAGTGCCGGAAATTATTTTCAAAACATAAATGTCATAAAATTATCTTTGAAATAAAAAAAAAATTCGGCTTTAATCTTAATTTAAATGTGTTTTATTTCAATTTAAAGTTCTATCACCCTAAAAAAAAATACCCGATATCTACAGTTTGAGCCACCGATATTTTACGATATCTGATGTGTACGTAATGGCACATGAACAAGGAAAATTTCCAAAACGTATACATCAGAAACCAAGAAGTATCAGTGGATTGGATGATCCTCTTATTGAGGTAAAGTTAAATCAATTATTGATACACCAATGTCTTTTAATAACTCTCAGATGTTAACTTCAAAATAACCGAAGATACTCATATTTTTTCTCCGAAAATGTTTTCGCCGGAATACCACCGATCCGGACCTGCTTTATCCCAACTTCGTCCTTTATGATCGCACATCCACCACGAACAATGATAATCGCGAACAAAACATCATGTGTTATTTAATTAATCCCGAATATACGCACAGTCTCCTACCGTTATAATAACGCCATTCTGTAGGCTCTAACCGAGATTTCCTCATACATGCATGTAATGTCGGTACTATACGGTATTCTACGGACAGTCGTCTTTCAGGAATTGTGTGAATCAGGACGGAACGAAAAGAGTCGAATGGACATGCTACTAGTTAATATGGTTTTAAGTGTAGATTTCTGGGTGCTTCACGACGATCTAAAAGTCATTCAGTTTGCCGAACTGCGACTTCAAAATTTTCACCATTTTTGTAGTGAATTTTAACATTTTCAATGCGTTGTTGAAGGGTGTATTTCGATTTTCAGTAATGGCATTGTTTTATTTGCAAAATGTCAAAATATGACAGCTGCACAGATAGCAGGCTATTCAAAATGAAACCTTATTGGAAAACCCTTTATGTGTGTCGCCACAGAATTCAGTTAACGACAATTGTTTCTCCACGCTGAGGCTTTGTCAAGTTTACATTTTGAACTAAGCCACAGTATTGGCGAATCGATTGCCATTAACATAATAAATTGTTTAAATAATCTAATGGGTATTTTATTAGAGGAATAGAACTTTAATTTGAAATTAACACATTTAAACTAAGAGTGAAGCCAATTTTTTTTTATTTGAAAGATAATTTTATGACATTTATGTTTTGACAATAATTTTCGTCACGACTAGCTCTGAGGAACCGCATTCGACGGACCAATTTTGGACCACTTTTTCGAGTAATTCAGGCCTTATTTCATCAATAACATGAGTTATGTTGGCTTCCAAAGCGTCCACTGTTCCTGGTTTATCAGCATAAACCAATGAACCAGTGAAGTTATGTCGCATGATCTTGGAGGCCAATTAATCGGACCATTTCTCGAAATAATATTATCGCCAAATCTTTTTTTCAATAAAGACCATCTTGTTGGAACCAAAACACTTCTGGGTCATTCATCATCGATCTGTAACGAGCACCATTCGCTGTAGCATTAGCTCCAGCATCGTTTTTAAAGAAATATGGACCGATGATGCCTCCAGCGTGTAGAGCACAGCATACAGTGCATTTTTCAGGATGCAGTGGAACCTGGAGAACTTCTTGAGGATTCTTTTCACTCCATATACGTCAATTTTGCTTGATTACATAGCCGTTCAACCAGAAATGAGCTTATTCACTAAACACAATTTTACGATAAAAAAGTGGATCAACTTCAAGCTGTTCTAGGGCTCAATCAGCAAGCAACCGACGCTTATTATGGTCAAGTGGCTTAAGTTCTTGAACCAGTTGGATTTTGTATGAGTGTAGATCAAGATCTTTACGCAAAATTTTCCATGTAGTGGATGCACAGAATCCAACTTGTTGTGAACGTCGACGAATACACAAATCTGGATCATCATTAACACTATGACTTACAGCAGCGATATTTTCTCCTGTACGCATCGAGTAGAGAGAATGTTGTCCGAAATCTATTGATAGTTCGACGGATAAGCTGCTCTGATGGACGATTACGTAAACCATAAATTTCCCGAAGTGCTCTTATAAGTTTGGCGAATAGAAGACTGATTTTGAAAATAAATTTCAACAATTTGTAAACGTTGTTGCGGCGTGAGTCTTTCCATAATAATTTGTCAATGCTTACTGAACAGAAATGTCAAAACAACATGATTTCTACCTTCTGTCAAATCACAGTTATCCTTATCGAAAGTTCTATCACTCTAAAAGAAAACATCCGAATTATACGTTAATTAATACATTACTAGGCACCCAGAAAAAAATGTGGGTCTGTGTCATTAGTGTTCGTAAGACCACGTTTGAACTCATTAATATTGGTCGATTTTTCTTGTGTAGAATTTCAATATTGCTCTACAAGACATGCTTTCTTTTCAATGGGTCTTTTTCCATCAAAACGCAATGTTTTATCAATATGCAATTATTTTTTTCCAATCTTTTGAAAATCTTTCAAGTTGTTCCACTAAACCTTCTGTAACCTAACCAAACGTTAGCTTATAAGGAAATTTTTTCAGCCAGCTTCTGAAGGTTGATACTTTGTAACAAAATATGGATTTTCTAATTGCGCCGTCATCTGTATGTCAGATCGACGTAAGAGCAGCCCCAAGCCATCGCAAATCAGTGGTTTGAAGAAAACGGTGGTCAATATGAATACAGTATTTCGCCAAATGAATAGTTCTGATCCTTTTTATTATAGTCCACATTCAAAATACCTAGTTATGGTGATTATATAATTTTTACTTGCACATTCGAGCGATTCTAAACTTTCGCCGAACAAAAATAATTAATCGCTATTAGAATCTATTCTTGGATCATAATATTCGCGAAAAATTTCTCGCCGATATAATGAAGTGGGACAGTTTAATTAATTTAGCAACTACACCTTGTAGGAAACCTCGTAAATGATTTATGCGCACCCTCAGGTGACATAATGTAATTTTCAGCCGAGTCTGAAACATCTACATCGACGATGTTCACGGCAACCGAGATTCCTTAGAAATCTCATTCCATTGAATCGCACAGTGGAAAAGAAAGGAATTATTTCTCTTCAAACGATATCGGTTATGAGGATGCCGATTCTAGATTACGAACACCTTGAATTGTCACCTACAGATAAGCCTCGAGCTTCATTTACCATTAATTTATGTTACCATCTAGAAACATTCAGTAAACTGTTGATTCGCAAAAAAATAAACTAAAATGGTTATAGAACTCGCACGGTCATCCTAATCCCTACCGCCGTTCGCTCCCAGAATGGACCCCCCAAATACGCCAAACCGGCCGTTTTGATTTACGGAAAAGGCACCGAAAATCGGTTTCAATATTGACTTGATGCCGTCCTAAATCATCCTCCGCACAAAAGCCATTTAACAGCCGTGATACCGGGCGTGATACCGCCCGCCATCCGTAAATCAAGGCGTTAAACATTTCCCGATGAAAAACTAACCAATCCCTGTCATAATTCCGAACGGAAAGGTCCTAAATGCGGCGTTGATGGCGTGCATATTCCGCTGCAGTTTAACCGTTGTCCGGCATAATGAATTTTCACTGTGTCAGGTGTAAATATTTATTGGATTTCGCTGAATTTGTGATTTCGATCGGCCGATCGTCGTTTGTCGGGAAATTTGTATCATCATGTCTTTTTCCAGCAGTTCTAAGGATTCTTTTTTGCTCACTTTCAATGGTCAAGTGCGTAAAAATTGTTCATAAGTTACGGAAATACAGGTCTCCGGATCTAACGCTAACTCATATAAAAATGTGATTCTCGAGGTCAAAATATGGAAGCTCTATTGAAAATGATTGTAAATGAAATTTTTTCTGCTATATTTAAATGACAGATACTGTGTGTGAGACAATATTTTATCATTTAGATTTAAGATCTATTTGCCCTGAAGGTGGGCTTGAAAAATGAAACGTGCGGCAACCTCTAGTTGAATGCATACAACAATAAATTTGTTACTGCAGGTAGTCAGTCCCAGTCAAAGACTGGGAAAAGAAATATACAAAATTAGACTTCTGAGAATAACGGAGAGCAGGCAAAATTCTTAGGGCACATTTGCGTAGACATCTATTTTTGCACTTATTTCATCAAACTACAAAGGAAATTCAGTATACAGGGGTTTGTTAATAAGCCGTAAGAAGTAAAAATGAGTTCGTGCGGTTTTGATAAGAGATATTACTAGTTTATTATTCCATTGTTTCATCTGGCAACACCTTCAGTTTCAAGTGTCACCATTATGCTTGTTTTTCACTCTCTGTTATTTCGATGAAGTGCCAACTTTTGACCGAAGTTTCACGTTTTTACTTCAATATGAAGAAAATGGCTGCCTGTTGTAATGGATGCCATGCTCTAGATGAACATGGGAGTCACTCAAATAGTTATTTGCCATCGTTTAAAGGCAATGGGAGTGATGCGAAAGGAAAGGAAAATTGGTGTCCTATGAACTGAAATCAGGAGATGTCGAAGGCCATTTTTGCTGCTGCAGTGGTAAAAAATGTAATTTTCGCATCGAATTGTGACTGGAGATGAAAAATAGGTCTATTACGATAATCCAAAATGTCGGGCAATGCATGGATACCTCATTGTCAACTGTCAAGCTAAATATTCATGCCGAGAAGATCATGCTGTGTATTTGGCGGGACCAGCTAGGTGTGGTATATTATGAACTGCTATAATCGTACGAAAGAATCACAGCTAATGTCTTTCGACGACAGTTGATTCGTTTAAACCGAACCTTGTGAGAAAACCGGCCGCAATACGCCGACAGAAACGATAAAGTTATTTCGCAGCATGACACATGTTGTGTCGCCGGTTAAAACGTACTTAGAAACGCTCGAATGGTAAGTCCTATCCCACCAATTTTCAAAAAATGACGCAGATTTATACTCCTAATAAGTTATTTGGCGATAATGAAAAATACCTACTTCTACCAGTGGCGCAGATGACTCTTTATTCCGGAGCTGATGATCTGATTGAATGCTCAGTATGAGAAAATAAAATTCGCAAACGCTTTAAAGGAAAAGAATACTTGGTACGGAGCATCACTCTGGAAAAATGTTTTCTGATTTACTGCCTTACTTTAGTGACTTTTCATCTCGAATAATTTAGTGAACACTTCTTCAGTGGCTTTGTTAGAACGCATCACTTTATAAAACCTCTCTTCTTGAGAATTGTACCTCGTACCGTTTTTCCTTCAAAAATGATTGGAAATTCTATTCAATCTAATTATTCTGGGCCTTAATCAATCTCATTTCCAACAGGAGGCGGTATACTACATGTCAAACAGCATGCGATACTATCGGTTCACTGAAATAAACATTTGTGTATCGATTAATTTCACGAAATTACTTTATAAGGCTTAATACCTCCCTGAAAAATTTCAGATAAATTTTTTGAAAGATCTGTTCACAGGCTCATAACAATCTTGAGTAAGTCTAATTGAATCTTTTCTGTCAGTTTTTTGCTACAATTCACAGAATAAAGACTTTCAAACCAAACGATGTGTACTTTGTTAGAAGCGCGTAAAAAATCATTTAGAACATCTGAACAACTCTACCAGGACCTACTCGTCAAAATTTCGATTCCGTCATTGTATTCACAGAATATTTCACGTGGAAACATGGATGTGTATATTGCGTTCGCAGTTCGACGACAATGCAACTTCAAACTGCAGCTGATTATCAACTTTTGTTACCGCCAGATAGCAGCAGTGCCGCCATTTAATTTGTACAAACATAAATTCAACAATCAAGTAAACAATGGTTGGTTTATCACGATGTTCAGATTTCGACTTTATGGGGGCAGTTAGGTGGAAATCGGCGCTAATAAACGAAAACGAGTGGTAGCAGGTCCGGACTGAGGCGTGGACCATTCGTTATTGTGGGGTACAATTTTGACGCTATATATTTTGTATTTTATGTATTAAACACGTGGATTCTCCTTATTTGAACTCAACATTTTCCCATAAATGATCGTCATCAATTTTAATAAAATAATAACTATAGAAATGAATGTCGGATTTTATATGTCTCAGATATTAGAGAATATTTTCATTATATTATATCGTTAAAGAAAAATTCCATCATTCTCACACTCCTTATTAATGATTTCTGATACAGATAACGAGAATTAATTTGTTTGAATTATCATATATCCCTGGGAAAAACGACACCTAAATATTCGAATTTCTTGCACATCGTAAAGCATTAAAACACGAAAATCTTGAGATTGACAATACTCTTTTCTATGACATCTAACTTGACAGTTCTTGATTGTTTTGAGGTTAATCCATCACAGGATCATGGTGATGTCGGACATTTGAGGCATTATATGAAGGAAATATTGATCCAAAGCTTCATTTGATCAAAATTTGAATATCAAAACAGATTAAATCTGTTAGTTTTCTACAATTTTAATTTCAAAAAAATTGTATTCAAGAAACTTTTAAAATTTAATTAATGCCTAAAATAAGCACCGCTGACGTTGAATAGACGTATATAATCAAAACTCAATATATAATGTCAAATGGAATGAATAAACCAACAGATATAAAAAAGTCATTATAATCAATAAATAAATATTTAAAGGAGACAAAATTTTGTTTCTGGTCTTACCGTTAAGAACACCAATTGCCTTTTAAAAACATGAACACACTTAAAGAAAGTTCTAGAAATCGAGATCTCAACTTTTGACATCATCTGGAGTTGTTTCTCTTTATGTTTTTGAATTTAATATTCAGTTTTATAAATCATTTATTTTCCACACAAGGCAGTTCCAGTGGCTTGCCAATCGATATGCTCCGAGAAAGGGATTGTTTTTTCTGATGTTAAAAGCATGTACTAATGTGAGATTATCTACTACAGAATATTTTATCATGATGTATGAATGTCGTCTATTAACGAGTCGAATGAACATCATTATTATCATTAATGTCACCGAGTATACTTTAATCCTCTCTTATTCGTACAGAAAGAGCTGTCACTGATGAATGCAAGCGCGTAGTTCTCAAGGTTTCAATTTGTGAAAAACCTAGTTAGTTGTTTGATAGGTACTAGGAGATTGAAGCAAACATTACGAAATCATTTACCAACGAAGTACTATCTGCGGTATAGATATAGAAAGATAATAATAAGGAGTGACTCATAGTTAGTTGAAGTGTTATTTGCCTTGAACCCGTGTGAAGTGCAGAATAATATTTAGATACATTCAACAATCCAACAACACAATGAAACTTGAATACATCGCATCCATTTGTGTGGTTTTTCTCCTACATTGGACGGACGGATCAAACATTTTAACCATCTTCAGTACACCGAGTAGAAGTCACAATGTTTTGGGAGTGAAATTGGCCGAAGGTTTGATCAAAAGGGGCCATCATGTCACATTCGCAAATCCTTTTCCGGTGCCGTCAATGGACAACTTAACCCATATTTATCTCAAGGCTATCAGTGATCATTTCCTAGGTAAATATGATATGCATTGAGCTTGATTTCATGAGGTGCTGCTTAAAAATACATCGAATTATAATTTTCACTTTTTGGGCGCTTGTTCTGGGAAACGGCGTAAAATCGTTCTGTCAAAATATCTGTAAATTTTTAATTTTGATAAAAACCTTCATGTAGATAAAATCTAAAGCCAAAAACTTCAAAGAAAATGAAGGGATAAAAATTCCAACATGAAATACGAAATTGTTGTAAAAAAATCAAAAATGTTGAAATACCTATATCCTAAAACAGAAACAATTATAGATGGAATCTCACCACAGAAGATATTAATTCGATTGGAAAATTTCAAACAACTAAGAATAATATGAAAAATGGTTGGGGTATGTCTTGAAACAGTAAAAATAATTGTGAATATCAAAACAGATTTAATCAACAAGTCGCCTATAATTTTAATTTCAAAAAAATTTTTATTCAAAAACTTTGAGAATTAAAATAATGTCTTATAAGCACTGTTTATGTTTAATAGACGTATAAAATCCAAACTTATTATACAATATCAAATGGAATAAAAAAATCTAACAAATATAAATTGTCAATTAAAATTTATAAATAAATAAATATTTGAATGTTTGGTTCCAAGCATGCGCAACTGAACTCTTCAGACAGGCGCTGCACAGCTCTGCCTGTGACAGAATATTTTGTTTCTGATCATATATTTATGAAAACTAAATCTTTTTTAAAAATAGACAACATAATTTTAAGAACTTCTCCAAAACTAATTCATTTGAAATATTTAAAATATTTAAATAAGTTACTTTGAAAACTCTCGAAACATGTAGTTCATCCTCAAAAAACAATAAGAATTCAGATAAGGCCAGTCCAACTTCACATTTAAAAGATAAAATCAATTAACAATAAATCATTTACCCATACCTCATGGAATCTTTGCTTGATCAACATTAAAACTAGGTACATTTAAAATTCAAGGTACTCTATGTTCTATGCTCACTAAAAAATTCACACAAAGTTTGTAAGGCACTTTATGGTCTTAGTTAAACCACTTGTCTGAAGAGTTCAGGTGGGCATGCTTAAAGGAAACATTCAAATATTTATTTATTAATCTTAATTGACAATTTATATTTAATGGATTTTTGAAATTCCATTTGATTTTGTATAATGAGTATTGATTTTATACGTTCATTAAATATGAGCAGTGCTTATAAGACATTAATTTAATTCTAAAAGTTTAAAAAAAAATTTTTTTCTGAAATTTAAATTGTAGGAGACTAACGCTTCTTGTTATTTTAGAAAAATAATTATTGTGGATTAAATCTGAAACCAGAAAAATATTAAAAATTAAGATATTATGAAGTTAATTCATTCTGGCAATTATAAAACTGATGTATGGAAGAAACGGAAAATCTCATGAAAATTAAAAGGAAGAAAAGCACTGAAGCAATGTTATAAACTTTTGCACGCTAGTTCATACCAGCCACGTTTCTCAAGGAATTATTTTTTTCTGGTATTCTAATTATACAATCTTCATGAAATTTTTAATTGAATCAATCTTCACTTGATGAAAATCCATATTAAATAAGGTTATTGTGCTTTTCAAAAATTTTATTATTAGGATAAAACGATCGTTTCGCTATCACAGTAGCCTCTTCAGGTAGGTGGTATCTTACATTTTGAATTACTTAATTTGTCAAAATTTGAATATTAAAACAAATTGAAATATGTTTATCTTCTACAATTTTAATTTCAAAAAAATTTTTATTCCAAAAAATTTTAAAAATAAATTTATGTCTACACAAGCACCGCTTACATTTTATAGACGTATATAATCAAAACTCAATATATAATGTCAAATGGATTAAATAACCCAACAGATATACGAAAGTAATTAAAATTAATAAATAAATATTTAAAGGAGACAAAATTTTGTTTCTGGTCTTACCTTTAAGAACACCAATTGCCTTTTAAAAACATGAAGTCAACTTAAGTACTTCTCAAAGAATATAATTTATTTGAAATATTTATTATATTTAAATATTCAAATAAGTAAATTCAGAAATCTCTTAAAACATGCACTATATCTTCAAAAAACAATTATAATTCTGGTAATCTCTTATTGGTATGATCAGAAACAACATTTTGTCTCCTTAAAATATTTATTTATTAATTTTAGTGACTTTTTCTATATCTGTTGGTTTATTTATTCCATTTGACATTATATATTGAGTTTTGATTATATACGTCTATTAAATATAAGCGGTGCTTATTGTAGACATTAATTTAATTCTAAAAGTTTTTTGAATAACATTTTTTTGAAATTAAAATTGATAAAGACTAACAGATTAAATCTGTTTTGATATTCAAATTTTGTTATATTTCTTCTATCAAGTAAAAAGCCTTTTTCTATTTTATTTTATATATAATATATAATTAGAATATAGTACAAGGACTCTCCCTGTATATTCTTGAAATACTAATTCGAAGAGCATTTTTTCAGTTGAATCGTCTTTCGTTCATCATCAAGAATCCTTCCGTTTTAGATAAAGGATATCATCTCATCCGTCTCTGTTAAAGATCCGGTTATTAGGTCAACTATTGAAGTTATGTATTCAACGCATTTAACGACCGGCCATTTTGTCCCTCCTTTTTTCGGTATAATTGAATGAAAAGGCCGTGGGCGATAAATTCAATTTGTTATCTTCTTTTGTCATCGCTTTGTTACGATATAGTAATGGCGGTTATTCGCCATTTTATGCCCACAGTTATGCCGGAAGTTGCAACATATTCGCGATTGTACGCAGGAATAGCCGACAAAAGTTTCAATAAAAAAGTGAAATACGCTGGTTGGCGCAAAATGGCGAAAGCGCAACGCATTCCGCCATTTAGTAACTATATAGATGATCAAATTCTAAGGCGATGCTTTGTCAGATTGATTAGAACAAAAATGAGAAGTTTCAAAACAAAGAAATTGTCGTCATCTATCTCTACATACTCAAAAAAAAATTTATAAGAGTATACAGGGTGAGTTTAAAAGATGTGCATTAATTTTAACCATAGATTCTTCACATCTAAACATACACTTTTGTAAATTTGCCATTTTTACATATTGGGCTCAACTTAGAATTTTTTAAGCGTTTAAAGATTTTATAATGTAACCTGGACTTCGTCTACACATTCGAAATTGTAGTCTGTTTTAACCAAAAACCAAAAGTCTTACTTGAAATACAATGAAAACTCTTGGAGAAACCTTATTTACTCAGTCAATTCATATGATATAGTATTGGAGTTTAAATAAGTTCGTGCGGTTTTACTTTGGTAATTGAAGCTTTATTATGAAAAATTGATGATAAATTCAAAGTTCAAAATATTGTCTGTCGCTTATCGCTACTTTTTCCCATCTTTCTGGCAATTGACGGACCCTATCGCGAAAAAGTCGAATCTTTGGCCGAGATTCATGCATCGGTTTATTTTTCAACTTCGTCGTAATTGGAGAAGTGCTGGTTAGCCAGGCCATTATGCATCGAAGGTTTCAGTTCATAGGGCATCCAATTTCCTACCTTTCTGACCATTCCCATTGCTTTTAAATGAATGCAAATGACTGGTTGAGTGACTTTAAGTGTTTGCACGAGTTCCTCTTGCGTTTGTGTTGGATCTTCATCGAGCCTTGTCTCCAATTCTTCATATTTAAGCTCTGGTGGAGCTCGTCTCCCAAACCGAAATTTCCACTTCAAAATCGGCCAAACCATTTCTGACAGGATGACTTTCGGCAGTCTTTCTTCATATTGAAGCAAAGAAGTAAAATTCTCCACAAAAGCACATTATTCGGTGAAAAAGTTGACATTTTCCGAGCACACAGAAACTAGATTGTTTATACTTCAGCGAAATGAAAATAAAGCACTTCCAGATTAAGTTGTTGCCAGATGAAACACTTGAATAATAAACTAGTAGCGGCATCTGTTACCAAAACTGCACGAACTCATTTTTACTCTAAAATTTTCAGACTTCTCACCTTTTGAATGTTTTTTCAAATATTTTCCTCAACGTTAATTACATGCTTATTTCACAAAACGATAATTATTTTACTGAAACAATTATCCATTCTGATATTGAAATTGACTGTTGTAAAATAAAACTTTCGAAACGTAATTGCCAAAAATATTTCTATTTCACAGTAAACTAGCCGAACCTTTTGTTGTACCGTAAACAAAAATCCAACGTACAATTTTCCACAGTTATCTTTGTTTTCCGAATAATGGCCCCCCTATTTCGCGTTTCATAGAGAGGAATTGTCCAATATTTCACGAGCGTCGTTTCAGTTTTATTGTTTTGTTGTTATCAATATTATTTAGCTACGTTAGAGGGACCACTAAATGTATTGACAAGTTTATAATTGCAGTTTTTGTTCTGTTTCCGATTCACTTTATTGCGCCATTAAGCCTTTTTATTGCCGCGGAGCTTTGGTCAGCTGCATATTTTATTTGTTTTAATCATACGGGTAATTTGACAACGGAATAATCGACCCGTCCACTTTTGCCCGTTTTTAATTCGGCCAGTTCGAACGTGTATTGGAATATATTCGTGAAAGAGTAATGTCGATCGAATTTGACATGTTCGTGTTTAGATGGTGAAATTTAGGGCTGAATTTCATCGATATGTAACTGAACTATAACTGAACAATATTCAATAACAGCATGAATTTACGTAATTTAACAATAATTCTTGAATTTCGCGAGGATTTATTACTTATAATAAAATAAATAAATTCGGCTGATCTGTACCAAAAATCATTAATAAGAAGCATAAGCTACTGTAAAGTTATAATATAACACTCTAAAAAAAACACCCGATACAAGACATACCTTTGCGAAATAATTCAAGTAAAGAAATGTATGTATTCTCGATATTTTCACGTTACTAACGCAGAATAAACTTTTCTAATGCTCAAATCAGACCATAATTTGACGTAATGCTCATAATTAGCATATTTATATAAAAATAAATCAATTCGGCAGATCTGTACCAAAAATCATTAATAAAAAGTATGAGCTGTGTGATCTACAAAACCTTGTCAAGTTTGAATATTAAAACAAATTGAAATTCTACAATTTTAATTTCAAAAAAATTTTATTCAAAAAACTTTTAGAAATGAATTTATGTCTAACAAGCACCGCTTACATTTAATAGACGTATATAATCAAAACTCAATATATAATGTCAAATGGAATAAATAACCCAACAGATATACGAAAGTAATTAAAATTAATAAATAAATATTTGAAGGAGACAAAATTTTGTTTCTGGTTTTACCTTTAATAAATACCACTTGCCTTCTAAAAACATAAACACACTTAAAGGACTTCTCAAAGAATATAATTTATTTGAAATATTTAATATATTTAAATATTCGAACAAATTATTTCAAAAATCTCTAAAAAATGTGCACTATATCTTCAAAAAACAAATATAATTCTAGACAATCCCGTCTTCAGTCCTCTTTTAACATTCCAAATATCAAAATCAAAAACATAACCTATATCACTCACGTGTTAAAAGACTTAAGCTTCGAACTACAGATCAACTATATAATTCAAGATTGATCTATGTTCTAACAAAATCAAAGAACAGTGTGAGTTATTTTAAGGTTTATTTAAATTCATTGACATTCTATAATGAGATTTATTGAAGCCAAAATATAATTATATATTATATATTACATAAGGCCTTTTACTTGATATCAAGTAAAAGGCCTTTCTATTTTACTTGTCAAGTTTATTTGAGTATAGAATTGTTATACAGATGTATGTTACTCTGTCTCGATTTCTAGAACTTTCTATTACCATACCCTTATTAATGATTTTTGGTGTAGATCAGCCGAATTAATACATTTTAATAACGGTTATTTGTTACCCTTTTTTAATTGTAACCCTTATTAATAATACTTGTGAAGTTTTTTAAATCTCACTTGACAAAAGGAGTTTCCTTAGTAACAAAACATATTCGAAACGGGACATATTTTCAACCATAATTTTGAAATATTACTATAGAATGTAAAAGTTGTGCCTTAATCCTGTTAAAGTAACTGTTAACCCTTAATAACTCTCCACTTTTCAATATTTTCAGATGAACTGGAATTTCCAGAAACCCCTTTTTTTGGGTTTCAGTACTCAATAAAAAAATTATACCTACCGATTTCGAAAACAAATGTATTTATTCAAAAATGTAAGATATACCACCTACCTAAAGATGCTACTATGTAAGTGAAACGATCGCTGTATTATAATGATAACAAAATTTGTGAAAATCAGAATGAGCTTATTTAATATTATTCAAGATGGATTTTCATCAATTAAGTAAGTTATGGTAATAGAAAATTTTACAAATCGAGACAGTGCAACATACATCTGTATAACAATTCTATACTCAAACAAACCCGATAAGGATTTGTTGATCACTGGAACATACGTTGCAGACATGCGCATGTTTCGAATCTTATTGGCTTCAATTGTCAGTGCCCTGTAATGTCCATAAACACAAATCAGCCTTGCATCTATATTCGATCTGCGTAGGAACATTAATATATTTATCATACACAAGCGCCATGTATTACACGTAAATATACAAACACGACATACCCCAGCGAGCCAATTCAAGTAAAGAACTGTATTCCCGATTTTTTTTAACGTTACAAATGCAGTAAAAATTCCTTCTGTTACGCCGTGATGCTCATTAGTATATCTAAATTCAAATAATTTTATCTGACTGAATTCATATACTTATAATAGATTTTCATCGAGTAAAGACTAATTCAATTTGATATGATCTATATTATGCCAGAAAAATTGATAATAATATATTTCCCTTTGTTACAGATTTTGCGTTGGAGACAGGTTTTACCTCTGTGAGAACAAAATATTATGTGAATACGACTATGAAGAACGTTTGGTGTTTGCAAATATGGCTTACAATCCACCCCCATTGTCACATCTGAAGAGACAAACTTCAATCCCTCCTGTAAGTACGAAGAACCAAGAATCTTAACCTCATTTAAACACACTGAAGTAGACTGCAAAAATTTTCTGATAAGGTCTTGAACCTACAGTTTTTTGAATTGTTATCATTTAATTACTTTTCAGTCCTTGGAGAAAAAAATTAGACAATATTAATAATGACTAAAAGGAGAAGAAAAGATACCTAAAATCAGGATATTTTGTATGCTAGTTCATATCGTCCGTGATCCTCTCTAAATAAGTTTTTTTTGTCTTCTAATTATACGATCCTCACGAAATTTTATGTTAGCCTTCTTGTCGTTATTTTACATTTAAATGCTCATTTTAAACTCGACCGAGGGACTGTTGATATGGTTTCTTCAGAGCCCAACACTGCTCCGCTCACAATTTTTTTTTTAATCCTACGATCCTCATGAAATTTCAAAGGAACATGTGCGTAATCATTATCCCTCAAAACCGCAAACTTCAGGCCAATTAGATTCGTACTTTGGAAAATACTGATAAAAATAAGAGAAAATTTCAAATGTCAGTTACTGCGAAACTATTGATTTCATCCAATAATGAATTAAGCAGAGATATAAAAACTCTAAATCTTCTCCTTTCGGAATTTTTAGTGCCTGATGTAGGACTCAACGCTGATCCGTTCACAAAATATGTTCTTTTCAAATTTTTAATCCTATGATCCTTACGAAATTTTACTCATGTGTTCGAATTATTCTACTTCTAACAGCTGGATTTCAGATACATCCAAACTGCTTTTTCGATATTCGGAAAAATATGATTATTTTTTTAAGCCTTAGGGTCTAAAGATTTCAGTCAAGTCCTTTATAGGCAAAATCGGTTCAATAGTTTTCCTCATTTTTTCCAATATATTCGAAACAACTGTTTCGATTGATCTGAAATTTCGAGGTAGATTAATAACGTACAGTTTGTGTGAAATTTCGTGTGAATCGTATGACTAGTAGTTCAAAAAAAAATATATTTAATGAGCGGATTATCGTTGAGTGCTACCTTAACACTATTAATTTGGAACGGAAAGATATAGAGACTTGAAAATTTCAAGGTAGGTTTGGGGCATATGTGTAGCTTCTTCGAGAAATTATTCAGAGCTTTAAAGCCTTCAGGAAATTAATTGTTGAACAAGCACTCGAAAGCTTCTGATTTCACGTCAGGCTTCTCTGGATTTTTGGAATAAAAATCCTGGAATTTTCGAGAAGCGGTCAAACTCTCACCATATTTTTCTACATATCGGGTGTTTTTTTAAGAGTGATAGATTTTTAAATTGAAATAAAACACATTTTAATTAAGATTGAAGCCAAATTGTCTTTTTATTTGAGAAATAATCTTATCACAAAGAAAATAATCCAGTGTCGCATGATCTTGGAGGCCAATTAATTGAACCATTTCTCGAAATAATGTTATCGCCAAATCTTTCTTTCAATGAATCAATTGTTACGGCAGCAACATGAGGTGTAGCACCATCTGTTGGAACCAAAACACATCTGGGTCGATACCATTCAAATTTTGAAACGAATAATCATTGATCATCGATCTGTAACGAGCACCATTCACTGTAACATTAGCTCCAGCATAGTTTTTAAAGAAATATAGACCGATGATGCCTCCAGCGTGTAAAGCACACCATACAGTGCATTTTTCAGGGTGCAATGGAACCTGCCGGACTTTTTGAGGATTGTTTTAACTCCATATACCATTTGCTTTTCAACATAGCCGTTCAACCAGAAATGAGCTTAATCACTAAACACAATTTTACGATAAAAAAGTGGATCATCTTCAAGCTGTTCTAGTGCTCAATCAGCAAACAAACGACGCTTATTATGGTCAAGTGGTTTTAGTGTTTGAAACAGTTGGATCTTGTATGGGTGTAGACCAAGATTTTCCATATGACGGATGCACAGAGTCCAACTGAACGTCGACGAATAGACAAATCTGGATCATCATTAACACTATGACTTACAGCAGCGTACTTCTGTAGGTGCAGTTCTTTGTCTTGTTGTTGTTGCATCGAGTAGAGAAAATGTTGTCCGAAATCTATCGATAGTTCGACGAATAAGCTGCTCTGATGGACGATTATGTGAACCATAAATTTCATGAAGTGCTCTATAAGTTTGGCGAAAAGAACACTGATTTTGAAAATAAATTGCGGTGTGAGTCTTGCCATGATAATTTGTCAATGATTACTGAACAGAAATGTCAAAACAACAAGGCTTCTACTTTCAGTCAAATCACAGTTATCCCTATCGAAAGTTCTATCACTCTAAAAAAAAACACCTGATAACTTATTTAATACTGATAAAACCGAATTAGTTGCCAAACTTGCCTGAATAAGCCAGCATTGAATGGATGAAACAGTTGTTGCATAAGTCAGTGAATAAAAACGAAAACAAGGTGTTTTATAATAATACAATATCAATTCTATATCTTAAATATCAAATTGCAATCTAAAAATGCCCACCATAAGCTCAAGAAATTTTTCGAAGTAAGATTTCTTTAAAAAAGCCCTTTCAAAGAACACTATGTAACACATCTTCAAAAAGGCATTTGAAAAAACTTGCCGATAATCCTCTGTCCACTTTCATGCCAGCAAAATAAAAAAAAATCAAGAAAAATATCTATAATACCTATGCGACACCGTGTTTTTCCGAAACAAAGTCGGACCGAACGCAAACAGCACATTTGAAGCTGTCATCTTTTGACATTTGACAAGTAAAAACTCTACCATTACTTAAAATGGAATGATGCACGCTTTAAAAACGCACAGAAATCATTGAAATTTACTACAAAAAGGGTGAAAATTATTTTGCAGTCACTGTTCACAAAACTAAAGCACTTTTGGGTAGTCATGAAGCCCCTTCTCGGCTGGCTTTGGTGGAAAAAATTGATTAGTGATATGATGAAACGAAACTATGTGCGTCGCTCAAGAAAAATTAAGAATATTGCTGCTGTAGTCCGTAGTGTCGATTCATTTGAAAATGAGGCTGGTGCAACTGTTACAGTGAATGGATTGCACTACTGATCTATGTTTTCTGATTTTCATAGCTGGAATTGGAAGATATGGATGTGAATGACGTTTAGTTTTAATAAGGCGACGTTACGTGCCACACATCGAAGGGATAATTACAATTGGCCACTGAGATCTTGTGATTTATCGTCTCTAGACTTTTTTATTTGGGGCCACGTGAAAGATACGGTGTTTGCCAATGCTCCACAATCGATTCAAGACATTAAAGGTGGAATTCGTGACATACAGCTACAAATGTGCCAATTGAACATGGAAATTTCCATGAAAAGGATACGCTGCTGCAATCGTAGCCGTGGCGCCCATTTGGCTGACAACGTTTTTCATAGTTAAAACCTTTCTTTTTACAATGAAATGAACATCCATTGATTCCTTACTTACTTACTTTTTATATTTAAGATATTGAAAAAACCTTCCATCAAATAAAAATATTGTTAATATTATTTCTGAATTTCTACGAGTGAAGTGAAGAACGAAGTAAATATCTGATTGTCCTGCTCTTTCTTTGTACCAGAGTTGCGTATTTAAGGTCATGTTTTGCATTGTATACCTTAGTTTTAAATACTCACCTGATGAGGTCATGGTATGACGAAACAATTGTCGTGTAAATCAATAAAATAGCGGAAGTTATATTTGTTCTTCATATATTGAAGAACGAAGCAATAAAACATTTTTTCTTTTCAGACGTCCCTTCCCAGCCATCTCATGAACGGCCACCGAACGCCATTACCGCCTTCTAACGGCGACCACAACAACAACATGTCCGGTAATGGACCTCTGCCACCCTCTTCCATGGCAAATCCTCCCTTCTCAGTATCGGGTCACCTTAAAAACCCGCCGATGTCTCTTGGAGCGACCAGCTGAAAATTTTAAGTCGTCTGTGATAAAGTATAGAAATTCCTAACAAATACTTCATCATTAAAGAGAGAACAGCTTTCTTCCTTCATGTCCACCGAACATGAAGACCGTATACGAATGCTGAAAAAGCACGAAAGCTGATTTTCGACCTTTCAATTTCCTATTGTAAATAGTCCTCTAAATGCTCAACTCATTACGTAAACTTTTGTAAATTAACTGTGCAATAGAGACGACTGGCTTGATCGTTAAAAGAGAGTCCAGTTCGAATTGAGCAGACTGTATAATTTCCTTGCAAGATTCTCGAATGGACTGTATCATCTCGATGAAAAATTGAATTTGTACATAATATTGTTAGCTTTAGAATGGATGTTATACCAGTAAAACATAATTGTTTTCTGAATAGATGTTATAGTTATCGATTTACATTTCATTTTGTTGATGTTGCCATTTTCATATCATTTAAATTATTACTGATAGTTTTCAATTGTAAAGTATATTAGTCCTTGTTTTGTACATAAATCCTTGATTACACGTTTTCGTATATTACGATAAATAGGTGCCAATCGGATTGAAATTCTACTTTGTGTAGTACAAATACACTGTCAAATGTATTCAAATTACCAATGATTTGACCAAAGAAATAAATTTTACAATCAATGAGTACTTATTATTTTTTATTTACCTTGTACGCCCATAAGTGATACTTTCAATTAAGAAAGTTCTACATTAATTTCAAACAAAAATTCCTCTCGTCCAATTGTAACGTTAAAAAACGCTCCAATGTTGGTTTGAATTTCAATCGCTAAAAAATGCTCCAATAATGTGATTAAACTAAGACCATCAAGACATTTGGAGTTTCTGCAATGAAAGTCGGCGCTGTAGAGTTGCATTATACCCAAGAAGCATAGAATTTCCCAGGTTTCGTTCTTTCGTATTGTGAGGTTACACGAAGACACACATAGAAGGCGTCTTAGTACCTGAGATCTTTTTACCGGATGTTCTAAAACTGAATAATCTTGCTGGAGTACCATTTTGGTTGGATTATCTTAATACCAGACAATCTTCCACGTGCCGGATTTATTACCACACCATCTCGGTTCCGGACGCTCTACTGGTCATTTGAAACTGAACACTTGTTGATTATATGCAGAATAGGAACTATTATTGGAGAAAGCACTACCATTCCGACACCTTGGAGAACAATATCCCAGGATAATGTCAAAGATAAGTCCTTACGTAAATCTCGGACGCCAAGCTAACTGTGAAATTGTATTATATTGTAAATAAGAGTCACTATTTTATTTGTAAAGTTGAAGAAAATAGATAGAAAGTAAGAGTTTATTCTCACTATCAGGTTGACAAGTTGGGATTCATTCAGGAAAGACAAGTTTTATTTATCTCTTCATTGTATGAGCTATTTTACCAAGCAGGATGTCATCTTTTTATCAAAGCCTACGCTGTAGTGGGTTAGCGATTTTGGTTTCAACATGAAACAATTTTGAATGAAAATTAATTAATTCAGCTGATAATCTCCAATCTGATTAATGAGGAGTATTAGCTATGGAATCATGTTACCATATTGAATATTAAAAAAATTTTAAATTCATCATATTCGGTACAAAATAACAGCCGAATTAAATCATTTGAATAAAAATGCGAATTATGAACATTCCGGCGTAATTGGATCGACTTGAGGATGAGGAAGGTTTTCTACGTTTGTAACGTTGAAAAAATTCGGACTCGTTTGGGTATATTGTGTTTGTATATTTGCGTGCACTAGGTGGTACTAATGTAGGATAAATACATTGGTGTTCTTGTGCAGAGCGAATAAAGGTGCGTGACTGATTTGTATCCGTAGGACATTACAGCGCACTGATGAT
Source organism: Megalocaria dilatata (assembly GCA_034642435.1). Classification (NCBI taxonomy): domain Eukaryota; kingdom Metazoa; phylum Arthropoda; class Insecta; order Coleoptera; family Coccinellidae; genus Megalocaria; species Megalocaria dilatata. Next base: position 71,715,072 of record CM067858.1, read on the forward strand.
TGAAGCCAATAATCTTCGAAACATACGTATGTGTTAAACTCATGTCGCAGCGATCGACAAAATCTACTTGGGCTTGTTTGAGTTAAGAACAGTTACACAGATTGAAACCAAAACCGCTAACCCACCACAGCGAAGGCTGTGTGATTTTCATGAATTAGAATTCGATAAAAATACCACAATGTGTGTCTTCGTTTAACCCCACAATACGAAAAAAAGAAATCTGGGAAATTCTCTTCTTTAAAACAATGCAACTCTACAACGCATGCGATAACAACGTCAACTTTCATTGCGGAAACTCCAAACTTCTTGATGGTCTTAGTTTAATCACATTATTGGACCATTTTGTAGCGATTGTAATTGAAATCAACAGCGGAGCGTTTTCAAGGTTGCATACGTTTTTATATTTACTTATAAAGAAGAACAAAGAATAACAATAATAACAAGTTGATAACCTTTGTCACAAGAGTATTGAGACTTCGAAGACGAACAATTCACGTGTGAAAAACTTTTCCAGCGGCAAAAAAAGGGTTTTTGCATCGAATTTTTACTGGCGATCAAAAGTGACAAAGTGGGAAAGTACAAAACGTAGAGCAACGTACGGCCATGCCTCATCATCAACTTCCATTCATGATATTGAGCCCCTAACAATCGAGAATTTACTGATAAGTTAGGATGTTCGGATGGGGTACTGTAGCCAGTCGTGGCGGTCATGTGAATGAGGAATACTAACAGGTATTTGAACACAATGGTACTCACAAAATTACATTAAAATCCCACAAGTTAAATGTGATAATAAATGTGTTTCGTACCACGGTTAGTTTACCGTAGTATTTGCCTATTATTTCAGTATTTTAAAATAACAGACAATTGCAAATTGATTAATCTCGATGATTAATTCCAATGGCTTCTAGTGAACTGTATTTTAGTTTATTAGCGGTGATTTTGACTTCAAAGAACACTCTATGTGTGGAGGTCAACGGCTTCCTTTATCTAATAATGATAAACCACAACGATGATGAGGAACTGAAGTAAAACACTTATAACAAAACAAACTAATATATTTTGGTGTCACTATATATGGTACCAAGCTAATGTGATGACATTTACACTACAAACAAGTGTAAGGTGGATTGCTATGTTTACAGCAATCGCGTTAAACTTGTACAATTACAAACAAACAACTTGACTTTTCGGAGAATGATGCATAATGAAGCTACGGCTACATGCGAAAACTTTGACTATTACTCGAATAATAATGCATGATGTAGCAAGGGCTACATACGACCGACCACTTTGACTATTACGAATAATAATGCATGATGTAGCAAGGGCTACATACGAACACTTCGATTATCACGAATGATAATGATTTTACAGTCTTTTCAAAGACTGAACGTTAGAGGTGCTCGATGCACCCCTTCTAACAAAAAGAGGGAAATTAACGTAATTGATTGGAAGGTCCATTTGGAGGTGGACTGAATGAACAAACCAAATCTTCTTATTGGTTACAGAAAAATCATGAGAATAATGCAACTAAAGAGGGATAGAGTTAGTTTGTAATTCCGAATGCTGCGTCATGTGCAATTAACAGGCATAAATATATCCAAATCTCTAATTAACTTTCCATGTTTTCTAAGGCCATGTATAATAATACCAATAATCTGAAGTGTAAACAGTTCCAACGGCAATTCTCGAAACTGCTAGATGGAAGTATCAACGTAAAAGACCTACGTATCGATGACAAACTAATTTCGAACGACAGGGCCGTCTCAAATGAAACGGAACACATTGCATATAATAAATTTATCATCCATAACATAACAGAAAAAGAGAAAAAGAAAAAAATTAAGTGTCAATCAATAATATAATATAGTTTCAATAATCTGTTGAACTGAACAAAGGAGACATTGAAAGGGTCTATGTCGAATGAGCTCAAGAAAAGAAATCGATTATCTTTTCGGTAAATGGCTATAGTGTCAATGTCTCCTAAAGTATCGACTAAACAATTTCAGATTTATGCTCGTTCCCAAGGTGACATTTCACACACAAAAAAATCTTTCGCTGATTTTCGTTTGCTTCATTCAGTTGTGACTTACAGGGTGTTGAAAGTGGAAGTCGACAAAGATAAAATTCGGTACATTTTACAGTTTTTCTTTGATAAAAACTAAAATGCAAGTCAGGCGGCTGAAATTGTGAATGGTGTGAAGTCCGTATAGTGTAATAGCTGATTACGTGCAATTTTAGATCCGTCGATTCCGTTCAGGTATTTTTTATGTAAAGATGCACCTCGCGCAGGCAGACTCGTCGTAGAAAATGTCGACAAAATCACAGAAATAATAGAAATTAACCAGCATGAAATCGACCCATTTCTTGAACCGATGGTGACTGGGGATGAGGAATAGGTCACATACAGCAATATTGTGTGTTACGGCCGGGAAGGTTCTACTGTGAATTTGATGAGACCGTAAAGCAATAATTTAATATGCGTTGATTCCCTATGGCCAAAAAATCCGTACCTGTACTTTCTACAAATGGATTGTTTGAAGCTACCGATTGAACAGAAACAGCCAGAATTTACCAACAGAAGAGGTGTTGTATTCCATTAGGACAACGTCAGGCCACACACGTCTGTAGTGACTTGGTTACAACTCCAGGAGCTTGGTTAGGAAGTTCTAATGCATCCACCATATAGTCCGGACCTGGCACCAAGCGATTACCATCTTTTTCTCGCATTGTGAAACTTTTCTGAGTGACAAGAAATTGGCATGAAGAGAATCAAAATGGTAAAAGTTACAGAACAAAACGATGCTTATTTGACTCAAACTAATTTTCAAGTGAAATCTACTACATTCTCGAAATATTATTTTCTTGCAACTCACGTCACAACTCCATAATACCAGGAATATTCGCCAAGTCCAAAGATCTCCCCCATTCTCGGAGGAGATCAAGGAATTACTAACAACAAGTTTATAATAAGGGTATTAGAAAGTTAGTAAGAGGCCTTCGGTCTTATAATATATGCGGACACGTTACCCTTATAAAGCTTATGCCAAGCTGTGAAACTATTAATTTTTTTCATAATGTGTAACTATATAAATCCGTCTTGACTCACCGGAGGATTATTCAGAGTTTGCGTGATCATTGCAGGAGGTTTTACTGTCACGAACGTGCGGAAAAAGTCGATTTCCTATTTTTCGCTGTCTTGCATTTTACGTATTTTCTTGATATCACTTTCAAATCAAAGTACAAATGAATTAATTTAATAGGCGGATATTTTTTACGAATATGAGAATGGCGAATAGGAAGTTTTTCGGATCGGGACAGCATACATCTGTGTTACAGTTCTAAACTTAAATAGACGAAATAAAAAAAATAGAATCAAATAGCATTTAATTCAACTAGAAACAAATAAAATTCAATTTCCACAAGGTTTTTAGTGTTGAACTTCAATTGTTTCGCCACATCAATCATGTTCTACATTTGATACTGTGTGAACACAACCTGTTGCTACATGACCTATGACAGCCATGTCTCCCTCTTTTTGCTTCCGACTGAACCAGTAGCGTCAAATTTGGCAACCAATTGCACAACGTAAGCAGCGGATACATTTTTTCCACGATGTCGTTCGTTAAATGAAGCTGTTGTTCTCGCAGAGTCGTTATTCTTAAGAAATTATTTTATCAGTTCCACCCCTCCTTTTACGGAATACACCATTTTAATTCTATTACAAATTTATAATCGCTTTGACACACTTGTACTGTTCTTAAAAATTCACGATAGAATAGAAGAAGGCTTTCACTTGATAGAAGAAATATAACAAAATTTGAATATCAAAACAGATTTAATCTGTCAGTTTTCTACAATTTTAATTTCAAAAAAATTTGTATTCAAAAAACTTTTAGAATTAAATTAATGTCTACATAAGCACCGCTCATATTAAATAAACGTATATAATCAAAATTTAATATGCAATCTCAAATAGAATAAATAAACCAACAAATTTAAATAGTCATTTAAAATTAATATTTATTCATTACGTATGTTTTGTAGTAGGCAAAACATACGTACAACGACTAACTGACGAGTTCAGGTGCGTATGTTTGGAACGAAACATTCGATAGTACTTATTTTTAATTTTAATTAACAATGTATTTTAGTTGGGTTTTTTATTCCATTCGTAATTGTATAGTGAATTTCAATTTTATACATCTATTAAATATAAGCAGTGCTTATTATAAGACATTAATTTAATTCTAAAAGTTTTTCTTGAAGAATTATTTTTAATAAAATTGTAGAATTATTTGAATATTTTAATATTAGTCTTCTACATATTTAATTTCAAAAAATCATATACAATAATTATAACTTCAGAAAATAAATTAAAAGAATATCATGTAAGTACCACTTATATCAAATGACATACAAAGTAAACATTCATTATAAGACATCCAAATGGTATAACATAATCCAATAAATAAAAATTGTTAACCAAAATCCTATAAATTAAATATTTTGAATAGACAAAATTTGGTTTCTGCTGATCAATCTTATGAACAAATATCTCTCAAAAATGTCTAACATAATCTCAAGAATTTCATCATAAAACTATCTTACTTAGAATATTCAATATTATTGGATACCTAACTAAGTTACTTTATATAAAAATACTCAAGATATGTAAAAACATTAGTGAAAAACAACTTTTAAGAGAGACTTTGCTTCGTCAGTATTCAAATAATTCATATTCAATAAATATAACATCAATCAACAACAAATATATACTCACCCTTCAACAATTTAGAAACTTCTGATAAATGTAGTATAACGTTAACTATAAATAAATAATTCTGTGGTTTACCCTTGATCTAAAAGATTGAAAGACAATTTAACGGCCTCTGTGATAGTACAATCTTTTAGATCAAGGGTAAACCACAGAATTATTTATTTATAGTTAACCGTTACACTACATTTAAAAATTTTTCAGTATTCATTTACCAGAAGTTTCTTCTTGGTTCCGGACGCTCTACTGGTCATTTGGAACAATTTGAAACTGAACACCGGCTGATTATATGCAGAATAGGAACTATTCTTGGAGAAAGCACTATCATTCCGACACCTTGGAGAATAATATTCTAGGGTAACCCCAAAGATAAGTCCTTGCGTAAATCTCGAACCTCAGGCTAACTGTAAAATTGTATTACTTTGTAAATAAGAGTCAATATTTTAATTATGAAGTTGCATTAAATGGATAGGGAGTTCCTTTGCATTTTCACTATCAAGTTGACAATTTGGGATTAATTCAGGAAATTCAAGTTAAATTAATCTTTTCATTGGCGCTCTATGAGGCATTTTAAGAAGTAGAATGTTTCATGTGCGGACGGACAGATCGCGCTTTTTAATTTCATTTTCTTCTATCTTTTTATCATAGCCTTCGCTGTGATGGGTTAGCGATTTTGGTTTCACAGTTCGCAAAACTAAAGCATTTCTGGGTCGCCCTGAAGCACATTTTCGGCCGACAAAACTGGAAAAATTTGAGCTAATTTGAGTTAATGATATGATGAATCAAAACTCAAGAACAACTGAGAATATTGCTGCTGTAGCCAGTAATATTGACGAAAACCCTTCGTCGATCTTTGGGATTAGGCATTTTACAAACGCATTACATCGGTTTTTGCATAAGTACATAAATAAGTAGGTCTTACGGCTTTTACACTTCTTTACACAATAACTCAAGCCGGTCGATCACCAGCAACGTCGTATTTTGACTGCTTGGGTCCTTTAAATGCATCTAAGCTACGTTTAGTGGCGTTTTTGGGCTGGCGGTGTGATTGGACCTTACTTATTCGAAAATGAGGCTAGTGCAACTGTTATGGTGAATGGACTGCGCTACCGAGCTATGATTAATGATTTTTTATGACCGGAATTGGATGATATTATGTGGGTGACAGTTATGTTCAACAATACGGCGGTACGTCCCAAAAGCAATGAAACAATCGCAATTTTGGAAGAAAAGTTTCCTGGCTGTGCTGTGTCTCGAAGAGATTGGTCACCGAGATCTTGTGATTTAACACCTTTAGACTTTTTTCTTTGGGGCCCTGTCAAAGATAGTGTTTATACCAATGCTCCATCATCGATTCAACAGCTTAAATATGAAATTCGTCAAGTTATCCAGGACATACAGCCGATATCGTTTTCCATTGTTAATGGCATGCCTTCCTCTTTGAAATGAAATAAACATCCATATTCCTCTTAAAATATACTCGTTTTTTTCAATATCAAAGCGAAAACCCTTTACAGTGTTGCCGTTATAACCATCTCAAGTCAATATTTTGGTTTAAAACAGTTGAATATCTGAAAACTAAACACACATTCGACCCATTAATATCCTTCCCGAGTAACGATTTGATAACATTGGACATCACGAATTCTCAAGCAATATCCCAGCAAGTTCTGTTACATCCCATTTGATCTGCTCACGAAAACCCCATTCTTCCACCCCAACACGGTCGTTCCCCGTGAAATATGTATTTGTATTCGGTATTTGTACGCCTTTAAATTCGCATTGATACACCGCCCGGGCGTCCGACTTATTTCAAAATCTACTTTATGACCCGAAAACTGGATAACTAAGGGATTTAGTGTCCTCCTTAACGTCTCGCGAATATCGTAAGGAGCGCTTAAAATTCAAATAGTGTGGTCTCGAGAATTCTCGGGATTTCGTCAAGATTTTATGGAGTGTACACCGGGACGATAGTCTCCGGCTCCTATAGGTGCCAAAGACGAGATCGGAAGACATAAATCGGGTTATTGTGGGGGCGTATGGGGTTTGTCGTATTCTGAAGAAGATGAAATTTCGACTCCATGATCGAGGATGAATGTGCAAATGTTGGCGCCAAGGGGAAGTCGTTTATGGAGGAAATACTCTTTAGTCGGGGACTGGTTTGATCATGTCATGAGCTCACAAGTGCTTGGTATCAATCGGCGAAGTTTTTTCCAAATAAAATGGTTCGAAAATATGAATAAAAACAATATTCCAATTTCCGCTAATATTTTATTAACAATACTATCGTTACGTCATACCATGACTTCTTCAGGTAAGTATTACAAGATACTGAGTATACCATGAACAAGAAATTCATTTTATAGTACATGGATATAACAAAAATAGAGGGGGTGAAGAGAGTTTTACAATTCTTTTGGAAATCTGAAAAATGATTCGAAAAAAATTTAACAAAGGGGAGTTACTTAATTCTGTTTGGTTATTCAATAATATTTTTCTTTTATGATATCTATTAATTTCTGAAGTTTCTAAAAAGTTTAATCTAAAACTTTTGTTTTCTGAGTGTAAAATTTCAAATTTACTATTAAAACTATGTCCTGTGTCTAGAAGGTGCTCTGCGTAGGTTGAATTTCCCTTTTTGTTACAATAACATTTTTCGTGTTTCCTAAGTTTCGTCTGGAACGATCTTCCTGTCTGACCAACATATACAAAATGGCAAGTACCGCAAGTTAACTTATAAACACCTGATTTCTTGTTCTTAGATGTTTTATCTTTATTATTTTGTATTAGTTTTCCTAGGGAGTTATTCGTTTTATAAGAAATTCTAAAATTGTGGTTTTTCTTTGAATATCTGGCTACCTTTTCTGTTTTTGGTCTCAAGTATGTCAACGAAATGTATTTACTTTCAATTGAATAACCAAACAGAAGTAAGTAACTCCCCTTTGTTGAATCTTTTTTGATTCATTTTTCAGATTTCCAAAAGAATTGTAAAACTCTCTTCACCCCCTCTATTTTTGTTATATCCATGTACTATAAAATGAAATTCTTGTTCATGGTATACTCAGTATCTTGTAATACCCACCTGAAGAAGTTATGGTATGACGTAACGATCGTAGTGTCAATAAAATATTAGCGGAAATTAGAATATTGTTTTTATTCATATTTTCAAGATGAATTTCCGTCAAGTAAAGACCGAAACAATCATAGATAAAATAGTTCGACTGATCTGCACCAAATATCATTAGTGAGGAGTGTGAGCTATTGTAATAGAAAGCTCTAGAAATCGAGACAGTGTAACATTCATCTGTATAACAACTCAAAAAAGCCCAATGAGGTTCTGTTGATCACTATACATAGAAACACTAAGGTATTAATCATACACTAGCGCCATCTAGAGAATGCAAATATACATACAAAGAGTTTCTTAATGAATACCATTCGTATTCTATGTTGGTCCACAGAAAAAACTTCTATCGGTTGTTTTTTTTAGAGTGATAGAATTTTACATTGAAATAAAACTCATTGAAATTAATATTGAAACCAATTTTTTTTTATTTGAAAGATAATTTTGACATTTATGTTTTAAGAATAATTTCCGGCATATGTCCTCCACGACTAGCTCTGAGGAACCGCATAACACGAGTTATGTTGACTTCCAAAGCGTCTATTCTTTCTGGTTTATCAGCATACACCAATGACTTGAGATAACCCCAAAGAAAATAATCCAGTGGAGTTATGTCGCATGATCTTGGAAACCAATTAATAAAAAAGCTTAGTTTGGCCATTTTTTAAGTGGAATTTGTTTTTCATAATACCGATATGAAACAGACCCGTCTCCATAAATATTTTTTGGGTGAGTTCGATCAATATTCTATATAATTTATTATTCTTTCATCTCCTTTTGATGCTGTGTAATGAGTGTTAATTCTTTGTGTCCACTAAAAAAGAAACAGTGTTGTTAGGCATTTATTTAGTTTGATTCAAAAAGGTTTTGAGAAATTTTTTAAAATTAAAAGTTTTAGGGAGGTAAAATAGAATTACACTCATCGTCAAAAGTCTTGGACCCTCCTCTACGAACTCTCAACTTGTTGAATGTTACATGACATATTTTTTGTGTGTGGAATCTTCACTATCATATCATTTAAACGAATACAAGAAACCATTTAGAGGTGTCTTCGAAGTTAATCAGTTTTCAGCGAATAATGAGAGTTGTAATGTTGAGAATATTCCGTAGAAAATGCCGAAACATCCAATTTCTCACTTTGACCAGACAGGAATAGTAGCCCTTCATCAAGAAGATTCATCGAACCAGCAGATTGCTTAACGTTTGAATATTCCACGGACTTCAATAAGGCGCATAGTGGCTCTTTTCCTGGAAACCGGCAGCGTTGCCCTGGTTGAACCAGAGTAACATCTGCAAGGGATCTTCAAAGTAATTTTTTGAAGACCTATAGACGGGTAGTCTCAACAAGTACCGTGAGGAGACGGTTGCATTCCTCAAATTTAAGGGCAAGGAGATCTTTAAGAGTACCTCGGCTATCACTTGGACATAGAGCTACCCTTCGGCAATGGGCAGAACACGACCAAGACTGGCTTTTACCACAATGGCGCAACGTACCTTTTTCAAACGAGTCACGATTGGGTTTACAAAGTGATAGTCGACGAGAAAGGATTTGGAGAGGTCCAGGCAGACAAGAGCGATTCAATTTCGCCCTGGAAGTTGTGCCCTTTCGAGGCGGATCAATTATGTGCAGGGGGGTATAATGATCGGTCACCTATCGTTGAACGAATAATGACTGGTGCCATCTACGTAGGAAACATCATTGTTCTTCTTCGCAACGAATTCAGGGATAATTTCATTCATCAGGATGATATCGCCCCACCACACCGCACACGAAGGGTTCAAAACGTTCTTCAAGAGAACAATATCCAGAGAATTAACTCTCCAGCAAACTCACCAGATATGAATCCAATTGAGCACGTATGGGATCACTTAAGAAGATCCAATCGCCAAAACCCACCATCAAATTTTCAGGAATTGAGTTTACAAACAAAGATTTTGTATCAAATATATTGCAGTTGAAATGGAGGAAAATATTCATCCCATTTCCAGAACATAGATTGTTTATTTCTTAAAAACCCTAGGGGGGTCAAGACTTTTGACGATGTGTGTACTCTGTTTGATATCAATTTTTCACTCGATTATTAATCTATACATAAATTATTCATTTCAATTTTTGCTAAAGCGACTTGTATCGACGACTCAGAAATGGTCTTGTCACTCACAGTACTCAGAGGATGAAGGACTTTTTTAATCGAATGTATCCAACGTGTTGAAATTTTTTAGTGCGAATTAATAAAAATTGAGGTGGCCGTGAAAGAGAACCGGCGTCGCCTTGAATTAATATCTAGTCTGAAAATGAACACGGAATGCATTTCAGGCGACCTAATGGATTATTGAGATACTAGCGTTCATTGAATCGGCCAATCGGACCAACTTTTGAGATCACCTAAGCCTCAGTCGTTACACTGTTTCTGGTTCAGTTCAATTTGGTACACCGAAATCGTTTTAAACAAAATTAACAGGATATAAGCAAATAGGTAGAGTGGCGTTGGAAAAGTTACTCTCTTTCGATATGTCGGCATTTTCGACGGTATGCAATAGGTACGGAAATTTTGCTGCCGGACTACGATCTTTGTTCTCTTTCGAGACTGAAGCTGATTTTCGTAAGCTATTACTTCACTCAGAGTAGGAGAATGAATTGAATTCAAAGATTCTCTACTTTATAGGGGATAAAATTCAATTTTAAATATAAGAAGGTGGAAAGCACTGACGTGAAATCAAGAGCTTTTGGGCACTAGTTTTTATTACCCACGATTACCAAAAATTTGTTTTTGTTTTGTTTTTTAATAATACGCTCATCATGAAATTTCATATTAGCTTTATTGTCGCTATTTTTCATCTAGATGCTGTATTTGAATTCGATAGTATGACAATTACTATGGTTTCCTCAACTCTCAACGCTGCTCACAATCTTTGCACAGCTATAAACAATGAATATTGAAGGAAATAGAGTATTTTACTTTGAATCGAATAAAAAAGAATGGACTTTCCATTTGGATGACCAAACACAAAATTTGGTGTTTCCATTAGGAGTACAAATAATTTCTTGCGGTCCATTGGTCCATTGCTAGCCACTACTTCTTCCCATCTTTCAGGTTATTGCCGGAAACCATCGCGAAAAAAGGCCAGCTCTTAGACCGCTATCCATGCATCGATCTAATTTTTGAAATAATCGTAATTGAAGAAGTGCTGGTCAGCCAGGCCATGTTGCATCGATCGGAAGAGATGGTGATCGAAGAAGCAATGTCTGGGCTTTACAGCGAGTGGCGTAGAACTTTCCATTTGAGCGTTTCTGAGTACGTTTCAACGGGTGGCGCAACATGTGTGCAATGCTCAGCTGATTAATTGTCTTCGGTAGACCTTCCCTGTGATCCTTTCGTCCGATTTTAGAATCTCATAATACACCACATCCATTCAGTTCCGCAAAATACACAGCACGATCTGCTTCTAATAAACATTTTTGTGAAAATAAAAATACTGTCTCTCATATATTTCTTAAACTTTTTTATAGCCTGAATAAATTTATTACAAATTCACAAGTTTGATTGTTTACCCAAATTGAGGAAGTTGTTTCGGTGTAGTTTTAACTGTAATTGCGGAATAGTTCTTCTTTGAGCTTTTTCACCGTTGCTCACTTTTATTAGGTTCACTTTTCCAATTACCATCTAATTACAAATAAATAATGTAGATAACACATTCACTTCCAGGCCTTCAGTACGTTATGGGTTACTAAGAGGGAGTATTGTTTGGAAGGTTAATGTGAAATTTGAATATCGAGAGTAGAGAGAGATGTGTGATTATAACATCAGAGTACATTTTAACGGATGACGCAACATGTGCCATGCTGTAATGCTCAGCTCATTAATTGTCTTCGGTGGACCTCCCCTGTGATCCTTTCGTCCGATTCTAGAATCCCATAATACACTACATCCAGTTAGTTCCACAAAATACACAGTATGATCTGTGTGTATTATAACCATTTTTGTGAAAATTAAAATACTGTCCTTTATATATTTTTTTAGTTTATTTATAGCCTGAATACATATATTACAAATTCACAAGTTTGATTGTTTACCCAAATTGGGGGAGTTGTTTCGGTGTAGTTTTAACTCTAACTGCGGAATAGTTCTTCACTTTTATTGCGTTCACTTTTCACCAATTAATATCGAATTACAAATTAATAATGAAGATAATACATTCATTTCCAGGCCTTTAATGCGTTATGGGTTACTAAGATAGAGTGTTGTTTGGAAGGTTAAAGTGAAATAAGAAGTTATTTAAATATCTTAATATTAGCCTTCTACATATTTAATTTCAAAAAATTATATTTAATAATTATAACTTCGAGAATTAAATTAAAACAATGCCATATAAGTACCACTTATATCAAACAACATATAAAATAAACATTCATTATAAGACATCCAAATGATATAACAAAATCCAATAAATAAAAATTGTTAACCAAAATTCTATAAATTAAATATTTCGAATAGACAAAATTTTGTTTCTACTGATCAATCTTATGAAAACAAATATCTTTCAAAAATGTTTAACATAATCTTAAGAATTTCATCATAAAACTATCTTACTCAGAATATTCAATATTATTGAATATCTAACTAAGTTACTTTCTATAAAATCTCAAAATATGTAAAAGCATTACTGAAAAACAAGTTTTAAGAGAGACTTTGCTTCGTCAGTATTCAAATAATTCATATTCAGTAAAATATAATATTAATAAACAACAAATATAATATTTACTCACCCTTCAACAATTTAGAAAACTTCTGGTAAATAAATACTGAAAAATTCAAATGTAATGTAAAGTTAAGTTACACATAAATAATTCTGTGGTTTACCCTTGATTTAAAACATTGAAAGACAATATGTAGAAGGCTAATATTCAAATATTTAAATAATTTTATATACCTTCTATCAAGTATTAACCTCTATTTATGTTATGAAATAAGAAGATAAAATACTTCAAAAGTAGAGGTAGATGTGTGATTATAACTTGAGAGACAAAGAGAAATGTTATTGATTTCTCTTTTTTTTTGGTCAACTTAACCCAAGTTGTTTTTTTTTTTACTTTATCGAAGAGAAATATGATTAAAACTTACTTCTAGAGATTGTGAGTGGGAACAGAACTTTATGTTCGAAGAGTAGAGAATACTGCGTGACCGTTTGGTCGAAGCACGAAGAGAGCTACAACGAGCGACTTCGAGGGACGTCTTCAACCGAACATTTTGGCTAACTGGCAGAATGAGAGACTCTCTTGAGGCTCGAAATGTGGTCAGGTAAATCCCGAAACGACATTCGAGTGTTGTCGTCGGTTCTAATGGGTTTCTAGGACTATTTTCGGTCCTTAACAGGCCTAAAAGTTGATTCGTGATCATGATTGTTATATACTTGCATGGTAAATAAAAAATTCCTCGTTCGTGTAAATCAAATTTGAATGTTGAGTTTTTGTTCAGTCTCATTCCATCCACCTATTCAAAAGTATGTTCGAAATATAATTGAATTAATGATTACGGGTAATTTACCGTAGTTCTCGTGTAGTTTGTGCCAATACTGACAATCATCTACAGATGCTTTTCATTCGATTTACCCTTACCTCTTCAAGGCATGCTCCAATCTCAAACAAGTTACAACGTACCAAACGCAACCCCCAAAAATTGCAATAATTCCAAAGAGCTATTTTTTCCCGTCTGGGGCCCCGGCATCCCCCTTCGACCGAAATAATAGTGTACCCATTTTCCGTGCAGTAGTCGTGTGCAAATCTGCCGTCAGACCGATTCAATTACGATTTTATCTGCAAAATAGATGACAGTTATTTCCATGAAAGAGCAATACCCGTAAAGTTCACGTTCCCTCATCCGAGTGCCGCGCGTTCGCCCTTATTGGCTCGGTGTGCGAGTCGGCACTGAAGACGTTTTTCATTTTATTTAATTTCGTACGTAACCGAAAGATGACACCCGATGTTGCCCATTTTGTTTGTCCCGGTAATTGGTATTTCGGGTGCGGAACATACTCCCAATAAGATTTTCCATGTACGGAGGGTGCTCGGTAAATATTTGGCCGTTTTGTGAGGTGATCGATCATTTCAAGACTGATCTCGAACGGTTTCGGATCTGTTTTCGTGGAATAACAATTCATTTAACTATCATACGGATTAGACATTACTTAATTCTGCGGAAATTTTTAAGAATAATCGGAGTAAACGAGCAAAACATTACAAATGAGAATAGGAAAATCCTCAAAAATTATTCCACCTATAAGACATCAAAATATGTGAGTATGAATCAAAGTTACACGTGATTAGCAATTTAGGCTCCATAAACACCATTCAAAGTTGGCTTGCATATTCGCTTTAATCGAAGAAAAACCATAAAAGTAAGGAATTTTCTATATATTGACTTCTGTCTAAGCCAATGTGTCCTAAGAATTTTACTGTTGTCCAGTATTTTCAGAATGAGGCCAGATTTTGTATATTTATTTTCCCAGTCTGTGATGAAACTACCTGCAGTAACAAATTTATTGTTGTATAGCATTCGAGTAGAAGTTGCCGTACGAGGCAACTTCGAGCTCACCATCAGGGCAAATAGTTCTTAACTGTAAATAATAAAATACTGTCTCACAAACAGTATTCTTTCATTCCAAGTTCAATTACAATAATTTTCAACTTCCATTTGCACCATGCAACTCAAAACAGAATAGCTCATAGCTAAATTTATGAACCAAATTTCTTCCCTTGCAGATGTTACTCTGGGTCGACCAGGCACCGGTCTCCGGGCAACGCTGCCGGTTTCCAGGAAAAGGGCCACTATGCGCCTCTTTGAAGTTCGTGGAATGTTCAAACTTTGCACAATCTGGTGGTTCGACAAAGTTTATTGATGTAGGGCTACTATTCTTGCCTGTTCAGTTGAATTGGATGTCCCGGAATTTTCCACGGAATATTCTCGATATTACAACACTCGTTATTCGCTGAAACATGATTAACTTCGAATACACCTGTATTCTCCAGAACAAGAAACTTTTTTGCTGGTTTATTGTTTTCATTTAAGTGATAAGATAGTGAAGATTCCACACACAAAAAATTGTTATATTACATTCAACAAGTTGAGAGTTGATAAGGGGGGGACAAAACTGTATAAAAATTCTAAATTCAAACAAGCCCGATTAGGTTTTGATGATCCCTGGGACATGAGTAGCAGACATGTGCATGTTTCGAAACTTGTTGGTTTCAATTGTCTGTGCCCTGTAATGTCCAACATTCTCTGGAACTAAAATCCCAGCAATCACAAAAATCAACAAAACCTAATCGGGCTTGTTTGAGTTTAGAATTGTTATACAGAAGTATGTTACACTGTCTCGATTTCTAGAACTTTCTATTACCATAAACAATACTTCTTATTAATGATATTAGGTACAAATTGTCAGCCGAATTAATTCATTTGAATCAAAATATGCTAATATGAGCATTATGGCGTAACAGGAAGTGACTTGAGCATGAGGAAAATTTTCTGTGTTTGTGACGTTAGAAAAAATCGAAAATGCAGTTTTTTGCTGGAATAGGCTCGCTGTAAATGTCTATTTGGGCGCACTAGATGGCGCTAGTGTATGATAAATACATTGTTGCTGTTATGCAGAGCGAATATAGGTGCGTGATAGATTTGAGGTTGTTGGACAGTTCAGGGCATTGACGATTGAAACCAACAAGTTTCGAAACATGCGTATGTCCCAGCGATCAACAAAACCTAATCGGTCTTGTTTGAATTCAGAATTGTTATACAGATGTATGTTTGCACTTTCCCGATTTAAAGAACTTTCTGTTATCATATCTCAAACTCCCTATTAATGATAATTTTTTAGTTGGATGCACAATCCTTCTGGATTACTATAAAATTGAAACGACTCAGGCATTTAATGTGATAAGAGATATCGAATTAATCAATATATTGATACTAAATTCCATTAGGCATCACATATTCCCAAAAACTCCTATCCGTTCCTTCAGCTTCATTGGAAGGACTCCTACAGATGTCGATACTCCCGTTGATAGGTTCATTGTTCCCGCTCCATCAGTGATTGACGTGGTCTATCCCGGACTACGATGTCAACTTGATCCTCCACTTACTCACCTTAAATACTTAATCACTTGCCTTCACTACCACCAGAAGCGGACACGTCAATCGAATTTAGGCTGGGATTCTGCTCGAACCCAATTATTGCGTTGGATATCTGAGAGACGCTCCAAATTGCCGAAATGACATTTATCGTTTTTCTGTCGCTCAATATCGAAGAGCTTGTGCTACGTTGAATGCCGGTAGATATTGTTACCCACCCTGTTCGTGTACCTGGAGATTAAGATATTTTTATTGCAGCATATTGTTATGTCGTTCCGATTTTTTAGCATTTTGATAATCATTTGTTATCCTTGAACGCGTATTGTTCGATTTCTTAGAAATTCAAACGAACGCCGTTTCGTGATTTGGGGTAGATTTTGCTACGTACTTGCCACACATTTTTGACCCCTAACGCAGTTAGTTTCTGCGATCCCGCGCTAAGCATAGGAGAATATCTTTTTGGAACTCGGCCTAGAAACACACACACATACCCTTCCTAATTCTATGAAAACGGTCACGCAACATTCACTCACACTCTTCCTGAAAAATTAAATTCTAATCACACACACCCTCTTCCTCTCTCTGAACAAATTCTTATCACGCTTTCTTTATCTCTGCTCTTGAACAAGCTTATATTTGAGTTCACTTTCAACTTATCAAAGAACACCCTCTGGTGAAAATACTATAACCCATTGAAAGGCCTGGAAGTGAATGTACTATCTACATTATTAACTTGTTAATTAGGTAGTACATGTGTAAGGTGAATCGAAAAGTGAACCCAGTGAAAGTGAACAACGGTGAAAAACCCATCGATGTACTCCTCTACGAGCTAGATATTTTCACCGCAATTCAAGTTCAAACGCAACAATTCCCTCAATTTTGTACAGAAAAAGCTAGAAAAAAATTCTGTTAATATTGTGCTGTCTCGTTCTCCATTAACTGTTAGTCTTTGACCACTTTCTTGAAAGAAATATGGAAAATATAAAATAGCTTATCAATTTCAAATGGTTCAAGAGCAAAATCAGAAAATAATCGACGTTTATGGTGGTCAAATGGCTTCAGTTTGGAAACAGTTTAATTTAGTGAGGATGTTAACTCAAATCTTTTCTTAAAATTCTCCAAGACGTTGTTTGAGAAAGATTTAATTGTTGAGAGCGACTGAATTTTTCCAAAAGTCTCATTTTAAATTATATCAATACCAATCAAATCATACTTCATTCAAAACAACGTCTAGAGCAGAAATGACACCTATCAAAACTTCCGATTAGATTTCTGTCAAAATTCACCGTGAAAATGGCGGCTGATGGAGCAGCTGCAGATACAGAAGCCAACGAAGCAACAGCGCAACTTGAAGAAAAGTGGGTGTACTTTTCCATTTCAAGATTATATCTAACTAATTCAAATTTTCTTCAGGAACACTCAAGCTCTAAATTCTGAGTTTCTGTACTATAGCTCGGTACTGAAGATAATAGCTCCAACTCTGACCAGCGACGCAGATCAAGATCATGTGATTCCGTGGATAAAAAAATTGTACAGGCCTGAATATCACACTCACGCTCTCAGGGAAAAGAGAAATAGGTGAAGTCAAGTTTCCCATAAAGATTACAATTTTACTACTGAATAATGTCTTTTTTTGAAATTCATAATTTGTTTACATTCTTTTACTTCATTCCAGATATCTCTTATACTTAACACTAACAATGTTCAATGACGAATTGATAGGAGTGTTCGAATCAGAGCCTCCACATACGACTCTCAGAGAACTGGGATCATTACCAGAATTCAGAGTGGAGGCAGCTTCCTGGGAGAAAGACGACACCTGGAGAGACGTTCTTTTATCTCTTCCTGAAAACTTCAAACCACTGGAATGTTCTGTCCATGCAAATAAGGACGAGTGTAAGAAGGATCATGCATTGGACAGAGTAAGATGAATTATCAAGGTCATTCAGATGATGATAAATTATTTTCTGCATTTTTTAGGTGTTAGATCAAGAATTTCAATTCTATTTGTACTTAGCAAGACCGTATGCGGCTCTTATGCTAAACGCCGAAGATAGAACTAAAGTGGCTTGCTGGCTCCAGACCTTATGCACAATACAAGGAAATTGCTGTTCCAGCATGAAAGCCGTGAGGAATGACTATATGATGGCTTTGCTAGGGTGAGCATGTTCTAGAGATTCTTTCCTTTATCTTCATTTCATGATGATTTAGTTCGCCGACTCAACATTTATTCTTTTTTTTTCGAATCTTTCTTCTTAGCTGACTTTCAAATTTCTATATCCTATCAGCTTCTCTACTTCAACAAAATTCAAATTCCCAGATGGTTTCTGTTACTATGGTTTCAGCTATATCTCCGACCTTCGAGCTGTTGGACCTTTTATTGAAAAACCGCCATGGAAAACACTGCCGCCTTTAGCTCAGTTAGCCAAAGAATCTTTCGATAATACCACAGTGCTTGATCCCACCAGCACTATGGCTAATGAATTCCTGCAGAACCAGCCAGTTCCGGAAGATGGCGCTTTTTGCTATATAGCTCTTACTGGCGATCTCATTGAAAGCAGCTTTGGTGGACCAGGAGCATAATTTTGTACTTTTTTCTTTCATTTCAGAATGAAGTCAATAAATGTTATTTTCTGTGTGTTCATTATACCTACCTTCATCGAATGCTTACACTTTTCAGAGTGATATAAAAGCGTATAATCGTGAAAAGTTGGGAGTTCCCAGTGAACTTATCTTTTCAATGGATTTAAAACGTTCGAGGTGTCTGCTTGGAAAGTTTGAATTTAAGACTGTCAGTTCGTAAACTAATCTTATGCAAATCTAGAAAGGCTTATACTTATTCAAGAAGAGTAAATCTTGGCCAATGAATAATACAGGGCCGACTTAGCGATATTTTGAGCAAATAAAACCCAGCATTGTTCAAAAATGTTGATTAGAATTATTCTAAATTATATATTCTGCTGAGTATGATTCTGTCATGGGTCTTATAGAGTCTAAAACTCTATTTTTTTTATTACGTCTGGAAGCGTTCCTGAATACAATTTGGAAAGAATACAGGAAGATATATCGTTTCTTAACAGATTATGAATTTATGAATCTTTTATTTTATAGAGGTTGATTCTAAGATATATTGAGAATTATAAATATCTTTGCGGTATAATTAATTTTGAAAATTAATGTCTTACTTCCAAGGACATTCATCCCATTCGAAGATATATGAACATTTACCATCAATCAATAAGAAAAACTCAGAAATTAAAGAAACTAAACTATACTTAAAAACCCGGATAACAATTAAGGACATTAATGTTTCAAAGTATGGCTTCTCAATACCTTAGTTTTTTCTATTCGATGAACAATTATAAACTTTATCGAAAAACAGGAGGATCCAAATAAATGTTTGGATAAAATTATATAAGGCTAGGAAGAAGAAATCCATTATTTTTTCGGTAGATGGCTCTCTAGTAATCGATATCTTATATTATATCCTAATTTCAGATTTATGCCCGTTGTCAAGGTGATATTTCATATTAGAAAAATTATTTTTCTGTTTTTTGTCTGGGCAATTCAGTTCAGAGTTACAGGTTGTTAAAAATTTAACTCGACAAAGAGAAAATTCGCTACATTTTACAGTGTAATAATGGATTTTTTGTCAAATTTTCATAATTCTGAAATATCAGAACAGATTTAATCTGTTAGTCTCACATAATTTTAATTTCAAAAAATGTTATTCAAAAACTTTAAGAATTAAATTAATGTCTTAGAAGCACAGCTTTTTTAATAGACATATAAAAGCAAAACTCATTATATATCATAATATCAAATGGAATAAAAGACCCAACAAATATAAATTGTCAATTAAAATTAATAAATAAATATTAGAAGGAGACAAAATTTTGTTTCTGATCTTACAATTATGAAAAATAAATCCTTCTCAACTTATTTAAATATATTGAATATTACAAATAAATTATTTTTTTGAGAAGTTCTTAAAATTATGTTTTATATTTCTCAAAAAGATTTAGTTCTCATAATTGTAAAATCAGAAACAGAATTTTGCCCCGTTCAAATATTCATTTATTAATTTTAATTGATAATTTATATTTGTTGGGTTATTTATTCCATTTGATATTATATAATGAGTTTAGATTTTATATATCTATTAAATATAAGCTCTGCTTATAAGATAATAATTTGATTCTAAAAGTTTTTGAATGAAATTTTTTTAACTTAAAATCATAGGAGACTAACAGATTGAATCTGGTTTGATATTAAAATTTTGCAATAATCCTTCTATCGAGTAATAAACCTATTCTTATTATTTAATTCTGAAAAATATTTTGCAAATTTTTTCTATTGAGTTTTTTCTAACTCAGAACTTTGTATAATGGTTGAATGTTCTCAGATGGAAATTCTCTCGGAAATTATTCATTGATATTAATAATAATTTTAGAAGTGATTCCTATAATATTTGAAAATTTTTATTCATAACCACTATCAAATATTCAACAAATTTATTTTATTTCATTTCGGTTTGTTCCTTGTTCTTCGGGCAGTTTCGGAGTGATGAAATGTCATGTTTCTGACGAAAATATGAATTGTTTTGATCTAATTTTCTCCTGAATCGCCAAAAAATTAAAAATTGTGAATACGGTCCTGGCCGAAAGGGCTGCGAAAACTCCAGGAAGTTTACGATGAAGAACAGAAGCATTTAGCGAATAAAGTTAGATCCCACCTGGTTGTTCCCAGATTATTTAAACGTTTCTTAATACAGGCCATTATTTAGGATCCGAGTATGCTAATTACTTAGGAACTCCCCTGTGTTTATACCTCGACACGCTCGAGAATCCCAATTTCCGAACTATCACTATAACTTTTTGAAGGAGGCCGAACAGCTAATTTATATACAGTTGTAAAACCGAATCGGCGAATTTAGTTATGATCTTCGCTAATTTATTCCTGCAAGAATTTCTGCGGAGCTGAGAAGTTGGAGCGAGGGATTACGCTACAGATGGCGCGGTCGGAGGTATTTACATACGCCGGAAAGGTAGTTTTCAACAATCCCCCTCTTTACAATTCGGTTGAAATTTCATCTAATATATACCAAATTTTGGATTACAGTTGATCATTTCTCTGCTTGTTGAAATATTCTAATTCGTAATATATAATAAGGGTACTCTGATTTTCCCAAATTTATTGAGACTGCAAATAAACCATTCAAGTCTAATATACAGATATCCAAAAAGTCGACGTCAAGCCGGAATCAGGTAATAGGTTAAGTCATGATGGTCATCAGATAAATATAAAAGAAAATCAAAGTCATGTATTTTTCAAATTATCTTGCACTTCATTTTATTCAATAAAATGCACACCCTGTGATAATTTTTGACCTCCTGTTGTTACAATTTTTTACTTTTTTAAAATTTTATTTCTCCTATGTTAACCAGAATAGTGCTTCTGTAACCTGTTTTCTTCAATTCTAAGCCAATTGCTCCAGCTTGGAAAATAATGTAATTTTTTGCCGAACCAAGTATTCAATATTAAAATTTCGCCCAACTTCAATTGACTGTACTGAATGAAAATTGTACTACATCAGTTTGGCAAGATACTTCAAAAGTTAGCACATTTAATGAGGATTCTAAAATGCTATAACACTAACTATTGACTCACGGAGAACCCTCATCAATAAAATCGATCATAACAAACAATAATGGACAAATCATTGAGAGTGTCGAAATAGCAGATAATTTTAACGAATATGTTGTGGCAATATCAGTGGGTGAAAAGCTAGCGGAAAATATAAACAGAAATCTGCATTATGTGGAAGGGAAAAGTTTGTGTGACCACTCAATAGTTCTCCATCCTGCAACTGAAAATTAATTAATAGAAATAATATCACAATACTGAATTGTTTCAGCCGTTACTATTTGGTAGTTGATCATAATTAAAACAAATTGTAGAAATTACTATGTTTTACTACTTATCCCATCATCAGACAACTGTCTGATGATGGGATAGTTCATTTTCCGAAACTCGAGTCACAAGAAAATGTGTAAAATATATTTTTATTGGTGGTAAAACATAGTAATTTCTACAATTTGTTTTAATAATATCACAACTTAGGAATAAAAAAGCCCCTGGTATTGATGACATCAAAGAGAAACTCTCAAACTTATCTCCAATTATATATCAAAACCACTTACTCACATAATCAGTAAATCCCTGGAACAGGGATATTTCCCATCAGCATTCAAAACGGCCATAACAGCATTCATAAGAGTGGAATTAAGACCGATGTCTCAAATTATAGGCCTATTACCCTGATCACATGCCTAGCCAAAATATTGGAGAAGATTGTTCAGAGGAGGTTGAATAAATTCCTCGAAAAGTACAATCTATTGTCGAAATCTCAGTACGGATTCAGAGAAAAAATGTCTACTAAAGATCCGATTAGAATATTAACACAAAATATATATCCCTGTTTAGATGAGTCGAAACCATCAATTGGTGTCTTCATAGACTTGAGAAAAACCTTCGATACCATGGACCACTCTATATTACTCAAAACTCTAGAAGATATGGGGATAAGAGGCATTCCACATGAACTTTCCAGACGCTATCTACTAAATAGGCGGCAAAGAGTGAAAATTTATGCCAGTGTGAGTGATGAAGGAACTATTTTATGTGGTGTACCCCAAGGAACGGTTCTAGGACCAATATTATTTAATATTTACCTTAATAATCTCTTCTTATTGAATACCCACTCGAAAATTATCAGCTTTGCGGATGACACAGTAGTGTTCTGCTAGGACGATGACTGGTTCAATTTGAAACTTAAGCTAGAGAACGACCTAACAAAAATAAAGGAATGATTCGACTATAAATTATTATCAATAAATTTCGACAAAACTAGCTACTTACCATTCAGTAGTTATGATATATCCCTGCAAGAATATGACATAGTGATATCCGACATGGCTACCATCAGACCTGCCAAAAAAATTGAATACCTCGGCATAATTCTAGATAACCATTTGAGATGGGACCAACAAGTACTACATCTTGTAAAGATACTACGATCCATTCTGCACAAATTCAAAAAAATAATAAGCATACTTAACCATAAACAGAAAATAATTTTGTACAGGAGTTTGGTGGAATTTCACTTGAACTACGGCATAATTGGTTGGGGAGGAGTCTCTAAAACACATCTACACTCACTTGAAGTCATTCAAAGACGCTTTTTAAGATGTATTCTGCAAAAACGATATAACTATCCTAGCAACCTCCTCTACTCGGAAACTTCAATATTCGATCCAAGGCAACTATTTTTCATAAATATAACTGCAGTCCAATATAAAAACAAGAATGAGTTCATCACCTGTAGCCATAGCTATAAGACCCGCCACAAAAGAAGTATTCTAATACCTGTCATGCACAAGTCGGTCGGTCAAAGGAACTATCATCATTTGGGCCCAAAACTCTTCAGTTGTCTACCAGAAGCACTAAAATGCGAGCCAAACCCGAGAAAATTTCTGAATAAGCTCAGACTTAAGTCTTATCAAACGACATACTTATTCCACTGTTGCAGAGATCTTTTGGTACCTGAGTCTTAGCCTACGACAGTTATATATTCTGATATATTTGTCTGTATTTTACTGTTATATTATATAAGTTTGAATACTTTATATTTGTATGCTCTTATATTTTTGTATATAACCAATCTCTAACTATTGTGTACCTTATTATTTATGATAGATTGGGCCGTTGCTTGGTAGAAATCAGTTGTAATTGTCATTATAAAATAAAACACTTGTTTACATTTTCTACTTTATTTTTGGTATTGACGTACGTTTCGTCTTTGCTAGAAAGACTTCATCAGAATACGAAGTAACAGTTGTTGTACAATGAATTTATAAGATTTTTTACAGAAGGTGTACATGTGTTTTTAATTGTTCGTCGGGTTGGTTTTCTCAAAGAATATTCCCTTCAGAATCGTGTTCACTCGATCCCTTGTAAATATTGAATAGAGGGGTGTAATAAAAATCTATTTGTTCATTTACTAGGTTATTGCTGTTTTTATGTCTATTTATTTCGTAAATTTCCCATAAGTTCAATTTTAGACCTCTATTTTCAACATGTAGAATTTCTATTTCTTTTGTGAAAGAATGGTTATTTTCAAGAAGGTGTTTAGCATAATGTGAATCTTTTTTATTTTTATCGAAACTTCTTTTATGTTCGGTTAGGCGTGTACCGAAATTTCTACCTGTTCTACCAATATAAATCTTTGGGCAATCTGGGCAAGTGAGTTTGTATACACCTGATAATTGAAGTTTATCCATACTGTTTTTATTGTTTTTGATGTATTTGCTAATAGGATTGTTTGTCTTGAAAGAGACTTTAATATTTTCTTTTTTGAGTAGGTTTTTTAGTTGAATACTAATGTTTCCGAGATATGTGAGGCTAACGTATTTGTGTTCAGATAGATCAGATGTTACTGGATAAATTTCTTTTATTGTGTTTTTGTGTATACGTTGGTTAATTAAATTATCTATTAGAGATGTATTATATCCATTGTTGTAAGCTAATTAAATTATCTCTAATTATCTCTAATAGATAATTTAATTAACCAACGTATACACAAAAACACAATAAAAGAAATTTATCCAGTAACATCTGATCTATCTGAACACAAATACGTTAGCCTCACATATCTCGGAAACATTAGTATTCAACTAAAAAACCTACTCAAAAAAGAAAATATTAAAGTCTCTTTCAAGACAAACAATCCTATTAGCAAATACATCAAAAACAATAAAAACAGTATGGATAAACTTCAATTATCAGGTGTATACAAACTCACTTGCCCAGATTGCCCAAAGATTTATATTGGTAGAACAGGTAGAAATTTCGGTACACGCCTAACCGAACATAAAAGAAGTTTCGATAAAAATAAAAAAGATTCACATTATGCTAAACACCTTCTTGAAAATAACCATTCTTTCACAAAAGAAATAGAAATTCTACATGTTGAAAATAGAGGTCTAAAATTGAACTTATGGGAAATTTACGAAATAAATAGACATAAAAACAGCAATAACTTAGTAAATGAACAAATAGATTTTTATTACACCCCTCTATTCAATATTTACAAGGGATCGAGTGAACACGATTCTGAAGGGAATATTCTTTGAGAAAACCAACCCGACGAACAATTAAAAACACATGTACACCTTCTGTAAAAAATCTTATAAATTCATTGTACAACAACTGTTACTTCGTATTCTGATGAAGTCTTTCTAGCAAAGACGAAACGTACGTCAATACCAAAAATAAAGTAGAAAATGTAAACAAGTGTTTTATTTTATAATGACAATTACCTTATTATTATTATATTATATATATACTCCAGAAGGAGCCTTCATATCATCGCATAAATTGAACTAGCAATCTTCACATTGATGCCCAAGTTTTTATACGTTAATGATCAGAAATGGCTTTATCTTTCAAATAAAAAAAAATTTAAATCTGTTTTATTTCAATTTGAAGTTCTATCACTCTAAAAAAACACCCTATACTTACACATGTTCGGAGGCTCATTGTGTTGTTGTTTTTTTTGATACACGGAGAATTGGTATTGATTATGTCATTGAATAGGACAAGCTTTAATTTTGATGGGTTGGTCTATAATCTCCAACGTTGCAAGAAATTATATTTTGTGTTAATATTGAGTTGGATCATATCAAAGTTCGAAAATTTCATCCACGCGAATTTCAGTTCGTCCTGTAGCGACAGAAACGATCTGAATGCCATTTTTGTGGGTCGAACGAAGGCTTCGCTGAAAATCCGAGAGATGTGTATGATAGAGAGATCGGAATCAGATATCCATTAGCCGGACATCAACGGTGGCGTACATTTCAGATGGAAAAATGGAAGAACGCTGTTCCCGGTCCCTTGTGACAAGCTGGTCAGCGTTTGTCATGATTAGGACTTATTGAATATTGAACTACCTCGAGCTACTTGCTGTCGCTGCGGAGAATCTATACTCTGGTTCGTTGTATCGATTTCCATGAGATTTTATGAAGGAAAAAATGTAATCATACAAACAACTCCAGTTTATTTCACTATATTAAAAGTTTAGTGTGAATTGGAGGTGAATTTGGAAGGATTTTTCCAAATTGGAGCTAATTTTTAAAGATCAAAGGATCCACGTCATTAGTTTACCCACAGATTAGAATAAAGATGAAAACTATATTTACTTTCCGTAAATAAGACGAAAATCTGAACCGATAGTTAGATATATGAAGAAAATTCGAAATCTTAATACACACATTGTTAAAAGTCTTGGCCCCCCTAAGTTTCTCAAGAAATAGAAATTGTATGATCCATTGATTAGTTAATATTCCCATGAATCGAGAAAATTATATTTCAGAACTTTACATAATTAAACGAATAGCTATTAATAATGACTATGACCCAAAGTTGATAGACAAATTGTTGATGAATAAAAATAATAAAATAGCTTTAAATATGGTGTTTCCTAATATAAAAGAAAATTTTAAATACATTTCCTTAAAATACAATAAAGGTAATTCTGAGAAAATTGCTACATACCTCAAAAATAAATATAATTCAAGAACTTCAGTTAAAACCAATTCAAACTTGAGTAAATTCATTAAAATTAATAAAGACTGTACACATAAAGATGATAAATCGGGGGTTTACAAGTTAACTTGCGGTGATTATCCTAAAGTTTACATAGGCAAACTGGAAGAACTTTCCGTCATAGAATTTGTGAACATTTGAAGAGTTTCCTCAATAATAAAAATAATTCTACATATTCCAACTATTTGTTAGAAACAGGACATACTTTCAACCATAATTTTGAAATTCTACATATAGAAAGTAAAAGTTATGCATTAAATCTGTTAGAATTTTTAGAGATAAATAAACATAATAAAATTGGAATATCACTTAACGAACAAATAGATTTAAATAAGTCACCTCTGTTCAATATATTCAGATAAACTGGAATTTGCAGAGACCCTTTTTTGGGTTTTAGTGCTCAATAAACATTTATTGTACTTACTGTAATATAAATAGCAACGGATTTCGGAAACAAGCTTAGTTATTCAAAATGTAATCTTGCCTGATGATGCTACTGTGATAGCGAAACGATTGTTGTAAACATAACAATAAAAATTTGTGAAAATCAGAATAACCGTATTTAAATATTTTTTAAACAATCTATGTTTTGGAAATGAGATGAATATTCTCCTCTATTTCAACTGCAATATATCTGATAGAAAATCTTTGTTTGTTACTATTTGCTTCATGCAGGATGAGACGAAATAGGAAAAATGAAAAAAAAAATCAAAATTTATCGATTATTCATTTTTGATTAATTATAGTTATTTAACAACTGAATCCAAATTCAATAGCCCGTATTACCACCCCTTCTTTCAATCAACTGCCCAATACGCCTAGGCATCTCACGAATCAAGGTCATTAATGAAATTTTTAGGCATATCGTTCCATTCTTCCTGAAGGGCTAAGCTCAATTACTAAAAAATCCTGGGTTTTGGATTGGATATTGCTCTACCTAATTAATCCCATACGTGCTCAGTTGGATTCATGTTTGGTGAGTTTGGTGGCCAGTTCATTCTCTGGATATTGTTCTCTTGAATAACACCCTTCGTGTGCAGTGTAGGGGGGGGGGTTATCATCCTGATAAATGAAATTATCCCCAAATTCGTTACGCAGAGGAACTATGATGGGTTCAATGATGTTTTCTACGTAGATGGCACCAGTCATTGTTCGTTCAAAGATGATAAGAGGGGTACGGCGATTGAACATTATACCCCCTCAGCACATTATTGATCCGCCTTGAAAGGACACAACTTCCCTGGCGAAATTGAGTCGATCTAGTCTGCCTGGACCTCTCCAAGCCCTTTCTCGTCGACTTTCATTCTGTAAACCGAATTGTGACTTGTTCGAAAAAAGTACGTTGCGCCATTGTGGTAAAACCCAGACGGGTAGCTCTATGTCCAGGTGATAGCCGAGGTACTCTTAAAGGTCTTCATGCCCTTAAATTTGAGGAATGCAATCGTCTCCTTATGGTACTGGTTGAGACTACCCGTTTATAGGTCTTCAAAAAATGAATTCGAAGGGCTGTTACAGATACCGTTTGATTTCTTCGAGTAAAATTTGCGATATAATGGTCTTTACTTGCATATGTTACTCTGGGTCGATCAGGCACCGGTCTCCGGGCAACGCTGCTGGTTTCCAGGATAAGGGCCACTATGGGCCTTACTGAAGTCCGTGGAATATTCAAACCTTGTGCAATCTAGTAGTTCGACAAAGCTTCTAAATGTAGGGCTACTATTCTTGCCCGGTCAAACTGAGAAATTAGATTTCCCGGCATTTTACACGGAATATTCTCAATATTAGAACTCTCGTTATTCACTGAAAACTGATTAACTTCGAATACACCTGTATTCTCCCGAAGAAGAAACAATTTTTGCTGGTTTTTTGTTTTCATTTAAGTGATAAAATAGTGAAAATTCCACACACAAAAAAATGTTAGGTTACATTCAACAAGTTGAGAGTTGATAGGGACGCCAATACTTTGAACGATGTGTGTATTTCATTAAAACCATAACATCCTTAGGTAAATCGATAAAAAATTATAAAGGTATCCTCAGTAAGAACAGGATAGTGTTAGTATATAGATTAACCTGAGTTAAATGTCCATATCTATACATTGGCCAAACAGGCAGAGGTTTCGAGAATAGGATCAATCAACGTCACAATTCATTCGTTAAAAATAAATCAAATTCTACCAATGCCAACCACATACAAGAATCAGGACATGATTATGACCAAAAGTTCGAAGTTTTCCATATTGAGAATAAATGCAATAGACTGGACCTTTTAGAAGCACTAAAAATAAACTGGCATCATAGAAAAACACTACTCAACGACCAGACGGATTTAAACCGATCCCCGTCATCGAACCTTTTTGAATAAGTTCTGAAAATTCCCGAAACAAACCTTCATTTTATCACTTTTCTTTGTGCTCAGACTTGTATTCAAGGAGACCGATTTTGCAAAAGTGATTAGTTACCATACTCGCCTGATGAAGTGAAAATGTAATTTACGAAACAATTGATGTTTAAACAATAAGTAGTGGAAATCAAGCGATTCACTTCAAATCATTTACGATGAATTTCTATCAAGTAGAGACCGAAACAATCAAAAGTTTACATAGTTTTTGATATAATTGATATCATCAAGTACTGTTACCTATGAAGATTTCCAAATGAGTAGTTTTCATCTATAAATCTCCTTTGAACGTACAATATTAGTATTTTCCTCAAAGTACATGACCCCAACTCGTGTGTGACTTAGGTCCTACAATAGCAAAACATATCCATCTGTTTGTAGAGGGAAAAACATAATCCTTCCCGGGGACATGTGTACACGAATTGGAATGAAGGCAGAGAGAAATTCATAGACCATTACTGCATTGTTTGAGGCACTAAGTAAGTTCCTTCGGGCAATAACTCCATATTAATAATGTTAGTCTCAACTTTTGTGTCTGCCTTTGTTATATCGCTGCACAAGGTCATATTTTATTTACACTTCCTAATTAGTATCCTTTCTTTGCCCCACATGCCCGCCATACTTCAGAATGCTGCACTCCACTTCAAAATTACAGCACGCCAAATTAATTGTATATGACTATTGTGCGCTAGCAATCTGAAACAAAACGTTCTTTGTAATTACATTTACATTACGTTGTATGCTGTTTACCTTAACTAATTCATCTGGACTTTTTTAATTAAATTGGAGATATAAACGTGAACAACTATTATTATTTCATATGATGCTTGTTCGGGCTGCATTAATCAGACATTGACTTGATATGATGCAAATATCGGATGGAGTAGACCGTTACTTTGTGATACTTCATTTTTGAATGGAATGAAATAAGGAATTACTTGATTTCCAATCACTTTTTTATTAACTGAATATACAGTAACTCGAGTGTCATTGTTTTTTCTACATTTTCAAACTGAATAAAACAAATTGTATCTTAACTATTATATAGGTTTTGGCTGGTGCAAAACTTCGAGAAGTGGGGTGTGCCAAAGGTCCGTCTGCTCATTTAAGAGTTTTATTATTGAGACGTAATGTTTGTGTTTAAATATTTGGATGAATTTCAAGATGTCTAGTTTTTTCTTTCACTTCCAGGTGCAATATTTCGAGATACTTCTGGAAACGGTTTATTTGTGTCATGGAAATTATAGTCCGTCTAGAAAGTATCCAGAATTTATTATTTTTCATAATTTTGATATACTTTTTTTGTAACATTCTAAGACAAAAGTAATGTATAGAATAGGTTGTGCAGATAGTCGGCTATGGTTAAAGTTGCATGCCAACACTATTCAAATATTGTTGATTGTCAACAGGTATAAATTATGAAATAATATTGCAACTAGAAAAAAGAAAAAAGGTAGAATATTTGTATATAAAAGGTTTTCGAAACGTTAAAAAATTAGTGCAATTCACTGAACTGGGAAAAAGTTCTGTATATGAGACAATAAGGAGGATAAAAATGGCATGAATATGAGATATACCAGTTTCAGGAGACCGCGTAAGATTGAAGGTAACTGTTTAAATACTTTATTGGCGTTAGGACGACACAATCCGCGCCTGGGGTTTCGCAAATTGGCTAACTGATTTGGAAATCAACGAAATATAAAAGTATGTCCAGAAACCGTCCGTAGGTCACTGAAAAAAAAAGGTTATATATCAAGGAAACCAGAAAAATCCCTATTGCGGTTAGTTTACCGCAGTATTTGCCTATTATTTCAGTAATTTGAAATAATTGCAAATTAATTAACCTCGATGATTAATTTCGATGGGTTCAAGTGGACTACATCTTTGTTGATTAGCAGTGATTTTAACTTCCAAGAACACTCTATGTGCGGTGGTCTCTAATTTCCTTTATCTAATAATGATAAACTACAACGACTATGAGGAATTGAAGTGAAACACTTATAACAAAACAAACTAATATATTTTGGTATCACTATATATAGATACCAAGCTAAAGTAATGACAATTACACTAAAAACAAGTGTAAGGTGGATTGCTACATTTACAGCAATCGCGATAAGCTTCAACAATAATTACAAACGACCTATTTCACTATTACGAGAATAATGCATAATGTAGCAGAAGCTACATACGACAAGTTTGACTATCACTAGAATAATAATAATTTTACAGTCAAAGACTGAACGTTAGAGGTTCTTCTAACAAAAAAAAAAAGGAAATTAACGTGATGGATTGGAAGGTCCATTTGGAGGTGGACTGAATCAACGAAGTAAACCTACTTATTGGTTACAGAAAAATTATGGAATTAATACAAGTAAAGAAGGATAAAGTCAATGTATAATTCCAAATGCTGTGTCAAGTGAAATTAACAGGTATAAAATCTCTTAATGACTTTCCATGTTTTCTAAGGCCATACATCATCATTAGAAAACAAATAATCTGAAATGTAAACAGTTCGAACGGCAATTCTAAAAACTGCTGGATCGAAATATCGGGTGTTTCTTTTAGAGGGATAGAACTTTAAATTGAAATAAGACACATTTTAATTAAGATTGAAGCCAATTTGTTTTTGTTTCAAAGATAATTTTATGACATTTATGTTTTAAAAATAATTTTCGGTATATGTCCACCACGACTAGCTCACAGGAACTGCATTCGACCAGACCAATTTTGGACCACTTCTTCGAGTAATTCAGGCCTCATTTCATCAATCACACGAGTTATTTTGGCTTCCAAAGCGTCTTTTGTTTCTGGTTTATCAGCAAAAACCAATGACTTGACATAACCCCAAAGAAAATAATCTAATGAATTTATATCGTATGATCTTGGAGGTTAATTAATTGGACCATCCCAAATCTTTGTTTCAATAAATGAAATGTTACGGCAGCATCATGAGGTATAGTACCATCTTGTTGGAACCAAAACATTTCTGGGTCGATACCATTCAGATTTTGAAACAAATAATTATTGATCACCATTCACTGTAACATTATCTCCAGCATCGTTTTTGAAGAAATATGGACCGCTGATGCCTCCAGCGTGTAAAGCACACCATACAGTGCATTTTTCAGGATGCAGAACTTCTTGAGGATTATTTTCACTTCATATACGAAAATTTTGCTTGTTTACATAGCCGTTCAACCAGAAATGAGCTTCATCACTAAACACAATTTTACGATAAAAAAGTGGATCAACTTCAAGCTGTTCTAGGACCCAATCAGCAAACAAATGACGCTTATTATGGTCAAGTGACTTAAGTTCTTGAACCATTTGGATTTTGTATTGGAGTAGACCAAGATCTTTACGCATAATTTTCCATGTGAAAGATCATCAACACTATGACTTACAGCAGCCATATTTTCTTCTGTACATACAGTTCTCTGTCTTGTGAACCAAATATTTCATGAAGTGCTTTATGAGTTTGGCGAATAGAACACTGATTTTGAAAATAAATTTCAACAATTTGTAAACGTTGTTGCGGCGTGAGACTTGCCATGATAATTTGTCAATACTTACTGAACAGAAATGTCAAAACAACATGGCTTCTACCTTCTGTCAAATCACAGTTATCCCTGTCGAAAGTCCTATCAGTCTAAAAAAAAATTATTATTATATTAACGTGAAAGACCCAAGTATCGATGACAAACTAATTTCGAATGCCAGGGCCGTCTTTAATGAGATGGAACACCTATAATGGCACCTTTACAAAAGGAACGAAGGATTGAGTTTTGTCAACGTTTTCAAGAAGATAATTTTAATAAGGACTTATATCTGATAAAAGTTGTTTCCAACTTCCTGGAAATCATTTGAAAATACTATTAAAACAATCTGTTACCGTTCCAACCAAAATAATGGTTTGGTGAGCAATATCCCAGCGTGGTGCTACCCCTCTCTGTAAAATTGATGGTACCCTTAATAGTGAAAAGTATTGTGGCATTCTGAACGATTTTCTCTTTGAAACAGCGCATGCTTTATGCGGCGTTTTCAGCAAGATAATGCAAGATGCCATACTTCGGCCTATACTCAAGCTTGGATGCAATAACACCAAGTGACAACCATTTCATGGCCAGCAGCTTCATCAGATCTTAGTCCCATTGAAAACATATGGGGACTAATAAAGATTGAAGTTGAACGGACAGCGCCATGAAGTAAAGGTGATTTAATTCAGACAGTTTTAAAGTCTTGGCCTACCATCACCGAAAATTATGGACGTGATCCAGTTTCGTGTGTACCTCGACGTTTAGTCAAGTGTTTACAGTTAAATGGAGGTTGTATAAGTAAATAAGATGAATATTTTGTTATAATTAATATACTAAATAATTCCAAATGAGCTTATTTTTTCCGGATACTTTCTAGACGGACTATAAAATAAATTTACTGAAAAAAAAGCGGTTCTCACGATTATTATCGTCATGGATTATGATACGAATGTCGATTATTTAAATAGTAGGCGTACATGATCGCGAGCGTCGACAGGGGATAAAACTACCCCAACTTTTAATTCCGACGTTGCCACAAACGACACGTAAACCGTTCCTGTGGTTGTCGGTTTAACGAGATACTACCGCAAAACGCGCGAAATCGGACATTAACGCCGTTACAGGCAATATTTGTCACGTTTATAGGCTGGACGCCTTAAACACTAGTAATACCTCATCAATTCTGAACCTATCACTGGATCCAATGAAGGAATATTAGCACGTTCTGGATTCAATTCGGAGATATAGGGTCAAAATTTTTTCATCATAATTGTGCGTACGTTAAACTATTGAGTTTTTACCAAAACAAAAACAAAAAATTCTCACCAGGCGTTAATTTTCTCTCTGCATAAAAATGTCATTATACTGGAGTCGAATTCTTATTTTATACAGGATGAATCTTTGAGTCGAATCTGAAAGAATGGTAAAAAATCGACTCTTTCGGAAAAGAAGTCATATTAATTTCATATTGCTATTCAGTGTCCTTTAAGCATTCATTTTTCTTTTAAATTTCTCCATAAAATGAAAGAGAATAAAAGAACGCAAATGCCGCCAATCGGAAACATTCCAGTTATCAAAATCGAATTCAATTGTAAAATTTCAATCTATTCGATGCTATTATTGCTAATGAGATGTTCGAAAAACATGGGGAAAACGATGATTATCGAAACAAATATCCCGTCATTTCATCCATATTCAGCACAATATGCTATTACGGCAACAAAAACCAATACAAAAATATTGCTTTTGTTCCGTTCTTCTAAACAACCCCTCAATTATGAATCGAAATGGATGAAATATCGATACGTGTTCAGTCAAAATGTGTTATATCGAGCCAATTTTTAATTAACGAAATTGAAGTGGGCGTCATATGTAAAATGAAAATTTTAATTAATTGTACACATTTATATTCTCAAATAGCAAATTTAATTAAAAAGCTCCAAATGAATTAGTTTAGGTAAACAGTATATAACGTAATGTAAATGTAATTACAAAGAACGCTTTGTTTCTGGATTGACGCACAATATTCATATAGGGTGCGTTCCAAAAACGGCCTCAGCTCTGATCGAGCGCCTTTTTCAATTTGATGTTGATGGGTCTTTAATTCAACTTTATAGTTAACTAAAATTCAGCATTTTACCAGTGCAAATCGCTGTTCCAACCATTAAGTGCTCTTATAACTTTTAGTACCCACTTACAATTCTGCTCTGGAATTATAGAACCAAATACACGGGCTGTATATTTTAGATCAAATGAAAAAATGAAGAATATTTCCGCAAATTCATTGAATGAACAACATTTGTTTGATCAACACCGTGGCTTCGTCAGGTTTATATTTTGAACTAACTCTGAAAATTTAACATCATATTGTATGTAGGTATGGTTTGTGCAGAAACTTGAAGTTATTAGCGTTAATTATCAAAATATCCAACTGCAAATATTCATCTAGATAGATCTATTGAAATGTGTTTGTTAATTCAGAAGCCTTTTAGGAGTTTTTGTATCTATTGATCTCAGCAGTGTGAATATGGTACATTTACTTTCAGTATGGATGAGTCTATATAGGTAATCCCAAATATAAAAGCAGAAATATTCTGTGAAATCTAGGTATGATTAGGTTTATAAATAAGTTCGTTCGATGGTTTGGCGAAAATTGTGAATAAGTGATTATATCGAGTGTTTTTCTTTAGAGTGATAGAAGTTTAAATTGAAATAAAACACATTTAAATTGAGATTGAAGCCAATTTTTTTTTTGAAGGATAATTTTATGACCTTTATGTTTTCAAAAATAATTTCCGGCATATGTCCACCACTAGCTCTGAAGAACCGCATTCGACCAGACCAATTTTGAACCCCTTTTTCGAGTAATTCAGGCCTTATTTCATCTTTAAAACGAGTTTTGTTGGCTTCCAAAGCGTCTATTGTTTCTGGTTTATCAGCATAAACCAATGACTTGACATAACCCCTAAGAAAATAACCCAGTGGAGTTATGTCGCATGATCTTGGAGGCCAATTAATTGGACCATTTCTCGAAATAATATTATCGCCAAATCTTTCTTTCAATAAATCAATTGTTACGGTAGCTACATGAGGTTTAGCACCATCTTGTGGGAACGAAAATACTTCTGGGTCGATACCATTCGAATTTTCAAACAAATAATCATTGATCATCGATCTGTAACGAGCACCATTCACTGTTACATTAGCTCCAGCATCGTTTTTAAAGAAATATGGACCGTTGATGCCTCCAGCGTGTAAAGCACACCAAACAGTGCATTTTTCAGGATGCAATGGAATCTGCAAAACTTCTTGAGGATTGCTTTCACTCCATATACGGCAATTTTGTGTGTTTACATAGCCGTTCAATCAGAAGTGAACTTCATCACTGAACATATTTTTACGATAAAAAAGTGGATCAGCTTCAAGCTGTCCTAGGGCCCAATCAGCAAACAAACGACGCTTATTATAGTCAAGTGACTTTAGATCTTGAACCAGTTGGATCTTGTATGGGTGTAGACCAAGATCAAAATCTTCCACGTGGTGGATGCACAGAGTCCAACTTGTTGTGAACGTCGACGAATAGACAAGTCTAGATTATCATTAACACTATGAATTACAGCAGCGATATTTTCTTCTGTACGTACAGTTCTTTGTCTTGTTGTTGTTGTTGCAGCGAGTAGAGAAAATGTTGCCTGAAATCTATCAGTAGTTCGACCAATAAGCTGCTATGATGGACGATTATGTAAACCGTAAATTTCACGAAGTGCTCTACAAATTTAGCGAATAGAACTGATTTTGAAAATGAATTTCAACAATTTGTAAACGTTGTTGCGGCTTGAGTCTTTCCATGATAATTTGTCAATGCTTACTGAACAGAAATGTCAAAACAACATGTCTTCTACCTTCTATCAAATCACAGGTATCCCTATCGAAAGTGCTATGACTCCAAAGAAAAAAACACCCGATAGATAAAAGTTAAATATTCGTTCTATTCTGAAAATAAAATTTAAAAAAATTATATATCTTGAAGGCATACGATTGTCTTTGTAAAAATGAATTTGAAGGAGGAAATTCTGTTCACGATCTCTTATTGTCATGAAAATAAAAGACCCCTGGGTCAGCCGAGCACCCCTTTATCCAGATTCGTTAGTGACCGCCTAATCATCCAGTTCTCTAACGGGCGACCTTCCGAATGTTTCTTCCATTCGCGTTGTTCAATTAAATAGCCTCCGGTGGCAATATCCACCGCTGAAGGTACCCGTATTTGATCAAACCTAGGGGCTCTCCGGAACGGGTGGTAGCTAGCAGAATTAAACCTCCCCGCTGCATCGCTAATCTTTATTAATGATGCACTTAATTACGGACCAGCCATTCGTTCCGCCATGCAACTATCCGTATCGCGTTCTTCTTCGTCCATCCCCCTCGAGCCACCCCCAGCGCAACCCTTTCGTCATTCACCGGCATCCGAATCTGGAAATGTTTGCACTTAGACGAACGTTCGGGATTAGCGCGAACGCCCCAGATTTACTATGAGGATCAAAGGATCCGCTGAAATATAATTGATGGTTGGTAAATTCGGATCATTTGTGTTTGCGCATCTGGAATTATTAGAGGGAAGGGGCGGTTGGTTTGAGTCTTGAAAAAAGGGTAGGACTACTGACTGTCTCGATTAACTTACTGATATTAAGATGCTATACCGTCAAATAAGAACTGCGAATTGATTGACGAAACAGAAAATATGTATTAGAAGTATAAATTCCATTTTTCGTTGAAAACGGTGAAAAATTGATTCAAGGTATTGTCCCTTACTAGCCACTAATTTTCACCATCTAGTCAGCAATTGACAGATGACATCGCAATAAAGGTCCGGCTCAGTAGCCGCTATCCATGCATCGATAAATTTTCTGACTTCATCGTAATTGGAGAAGTGAGGATCTGCCAGACCATGTTGAATCAATCGGAACAGAAGGAAACCGGAAGGTACCATCTCTGGGTTGTATGGCGGGTGGAGTAGGACTTCCCACTTGAGGCGTTTTTTAGTAGG
Source organism: Megalocaria dilatata (assembly GCA_034642435.1). Taxonomy (NCBI): domain Eukaryota; kingdom Metazoa; phylum Arthropoda; class Insecta; order Coleoptera; family Coccinellidae; genus Megalocaria; species Megalocaria dilatata. The sequence continues at coordinate 71,752,753 of CM067858.1, forward strand.
TTTTAAAGGACGACGCTACACGTGGCATCCAAAAAGGTTATTCCGATTTTCACAAACTTTCATTGTTATTTGATACAACAATTATTTCGCTATCACAATAGCGTTTTCAGGTAGGTGGTAACTTACATTTTGAACCTACCCGAAGATGCTACTGTGCTGATTTTTCAAGATACTTACGCAAAGTTATTGAAAAACGTAGTTTTCCGAACAAATATTTGGCAAGCTTTTTTTATTAAAGTTAAAATCTCAATGAACTCCAAGGTATAAAGTGGAATAAAGAGATCCAATATTATAATACTGTTCCCTTGACTTGACTTAAAAAAATTGTAGGCTGCCAGTGAAGTTGTGGTATTGGAAAATTCGATAAATTAGGTATTTTTCATAATTTAATGTAAATGATCTTGAATTCAAGAAGTTCAGAAAATTTCCAAAGTCACCTTCCACCACGCGTCAATTCATCCCATGACTCATGCTTGTAAAATACGGTCGTATCATCAGCAAAAGAAACCAATGATTCCTTAGTGCTTACAGAAAAGGTTGCATATATCAGAAAGAGAAATATAACCGGCCCAATTATTTTACCTTGAGGAATTCCGCAATCTACCATCTTAAGACCACTGGTTGAATCGGCTACCTGCACACATTGTTTTCTGTCCATAAAATAACTCCTGAACTAATCTGAGTCTGTACCATCGGATTTATACTGTTCCATTGTTGCCATTCATCAATAATTTTCTGAAAATTCTGTTTGAAGATAGTGTAGTGACGCTGAAAATGAGATTCAGATAGTTACTCTCGAGTTCGATCAGACACGAACGAAAACGTTTAAACTCGATTTCACGCCTTCCTCAAAGTGCCACATCCAGAAATATAATAATTTATCAATTTCCATGAACTAACCCGATAATGGCCTGAAGGCTTAAGATATGGGAAGCATTAAGGGTCAGATTATTAATTGGCCCCCTGGCTTGGTCAGTCCGGTACAGGGGCTTACGCTATCTACATTTGCGCAGATCTCTAATGGAATAGCAATGAAATTAGGAAAATAATGTCCTTAGTTTAATTGCTAAACGAAGTGGTCCACACTCTATGGTCAGTTAGGAAATTAGTTTTGATTAAAGATGGTGTTTGGACCGTCCAACCTGGAGAGAGGGGGACGGTCACGAAATGTTACTAATTTTGGAAATTTAATTACAGGAATTTGAACCAGCGGGTTTCGCTCCCTCGGACATTGATTAAGCATTAAAACATGTCGGTTCGTGATGCACAAAAGCTCAGAAATTTTGTGATGGTAAAGAAAAATAAGGATGCAACAATTTTTTTTAACATTACTGAAAAGAAACGCAGAACATTTTATTCGAAGGTTTATTATTTCGTTTTGCACATACCTTTATCATTAATAAATAGTGTGAGCTATGGTAATAAAAAGTTCTATAAATCGAGGCAGTGTAACGTTACATCTGTATAACAATTCTATACTCAAACAAACCCGGGTGTTTTTTTTAGAGTTAGAACTTTCTATAGGGATAATTGTGATTTGACAGAAGGTAGAAGCCATGTTGTTTTGACATTTCTGTTCAGTAAGCATTGACAAAATATCATGGAAAGACTCACGCCTCAAGAACGTATACAAATTGTTGAAATGTATTTTCAAAATCAGCGTTCTATTCTCCAAACTTATAGAGCACTTCATGAAATTTATGGTTTACATAATCGTCCATCTGAGCAGCTCATTCGTCGAACTATCGATAGATTTCGGAGAAAATTTTCTCTACTCGATGCAACAACAGCAACAAGACAAAGAACTGTTCGTACTGAAGAAAATATCGCTGCTGTAAGTCATAGTGTTAATGATGATCCAGATTTGTCTATTCGTAAACGTTCACAACAAGTTGGACTCTGTGTATTCACCACATGGAAAATTTTGCGTAAAGATCTTGGTTTACACCCATACAAGATCCAACTGGTTCAAGAACTAAAGCCACTCGACCATAATAAGCGTCGTTTGTTTGCTGTTCGGACCCTAGAACAGCTTGAAATCGATCCACTTTTTTATCGTAATATTGCGTTTAGTGATCAAGCTCATTTCTGGTTGAACGGTTATGTAAACAAGCAAAATTGCCGTATATGGAATGAAAACAATCCTCAAGAAGTCCGGCAGGTTCCATTGCATCCTGAAAAATGCACTGTATGATGTGCTATACACGTTGGAGGCATCATCGGTCCATATTTCTTTAAAAACGATGCAGGAGCTAATGTTACAGTGAATGGTGCTCGTTACAGATCGATGATCAATGATTATTTGTTTCAAAATTTGAATATCGACCCAGAAGTGTTTTGGTTCCAACAAGATGGTGGTACACCTCATGCTACTACTGTAACAATTGATTTAGGAAAAATTGGCGATAATATTATTTCGAGAAATGGTCCAATTAATTGGCCTCCAAAAACATGCGACATAACTCAAATGGATTATTTTCTTTGGGGTAGTCAAGTCATTGGTTCATGCTGATAAACCAGAAACAATAGACGCTTTGGAAGCCAACATAACTCGTGTTATTGATGAAATAAGGCCTGAATTACTCGAAACAGTGGTCCAAAATTGGTCTGGTCGAATGCGGTTCCTCAGAGCTAGTCGTGGTGGGTATATGTCGGAAGTTATTTTCAAAACATAACGGTCACTTTACTAATTTACTTAATTTTGAAATTTTTCTATTTTAACATCCATTCATTTTAGCCGATTATACCTACCAGATGGCAAATAATAAAGTATTTTTTGCTCAATACTTTATAAGATGGAGGAAGAATCAATTGACTCAAACTATAAACTAGAATTGTATCGAAGATTTACTTCGATAAACATCCATTAATTTCAAAAGCCTGTACACTACATTGCACTGTTGCAGTCAATTTTATTCGATGGATGATCGTTATAGATAGATATACTTTATTTGATCTTTCCAAATACCAAGAGGTAGATCGTGTCACAAATGAAACTTAACCTACGAATAAACAATTCAGCAATGAACAATGAATATAGAGTAATGAGTATTTGGCTTGAAAGTTTATGATGAGGCTAGATCCACTTTTCATCGCCAGTCACAATTAGATTTCTTTTTTGCCATTGGAGCATTTGTTCACACGTGAAAAAACATCGTTCGACATCTCTTGACTTCAGTTCATACGGCGCTCAATTTGCTAACTTTCGGATGATTCCCATGCTTTTAAACGATGGCTCTTGCGTTTGTAATGGATCTTTAACAAGCCTTGTTCTCATCCTTAAATTTTGGTAGCGCTACGGTTCATCCTTCGCCTTCAAAATTGCAATTTTTAAAGCAAGCAAAACACTTCTGACATGTTGGTTCACCATAAACATCCACTAAAACACGATGACTTTCAGCAGCCTTTTCGATCATATTGAAACCATTTTGTTTACACTTCAGCGAAATGACAGATACCGAAAAGAAAGCCTAATGATGACATAACATAAATAGAGGTTAATTCTTGATAGAAGGTATATAAAATTATTTAAATATTAAAAAAAAAAAATTAGAAGTAGAAGTAGTAGAAGGCTAATTTTAAAATTTTTCTTAAAATATTTAAATAATTAACTAATGATGACAGTTCAAAATTAAGATGTTTCCAGATCAAACGATGGAATAATAAACTAATAGCGACATATGTTATTGAAACCGCACGAACTTATTTATATTCGTAATAGATCATGCTCTATTTACTGAGGGAGAAATTACGGTCAAATTCAATCCGTTCGACGAACTCTCCGATCGTAAATACTTGAAAGGTAAAAGATACAAGAAAAATGACGTTCCTCCCTGAAGATGTTGAATATCGACACTATTCACGTAACCTTAGTAAATCTACATGTAAAAAATCCACAGTGAACCCATTAGAGCATGCACAAGCCATGAATATAAACGTTCCAGGCCAGCCTCATTTCAGAAATTCGCCAGTTAACGGTTTATTGGTCCCAAATTAATATCTGCAGTCGGACTCTGATTTGATAGCACGTTTTGCCCAGCGACTATTGATAGTGGAATATTTAATTAATGGACAATTTCGAATTAGATCAGGCACTCCGCGTGGTGATTGCATGAGGTTGTAGAATTTGCATTATTATCGTTATTAGTTGATATCAGAGGGCAATTGTGTATACAGCTTAATATGGGCAGGTCTGATTGCGTTGTTGAAATCGCTGGATATAACGCTGCCGTTTACATATTGAACGACTTGCCGGAAAATGTTGGACGCTAAAATGCAGATGGTGTCATATTCTATTAAAATAAGTTTGTCAACTACTAATGAGAGTAACCTTAAGGCTACGTCCGCATTTTTATCTGACTAACTGGGCGCTTAGAGCCTACCGTCAGGTTTATGGTTGCTCAGATATACAGTAGTCATAAGATGCAATATCCATAGTCAAGAAATTGACCATTTAAAGGGACCGCTTAAAGGTGTTATCGAGATTAGTTTTGGCATCAAGTTGGCATAAGTATCCTCCACAGCTACTCACATAGAGTTTGAGCTTTATGTGTCATTTAATTTTCTTCATTTCATGAATTCCTCTCCAGAGTGTTCTACTGTTTATAAAATAGATAAAAATATAGAACATATAGAATTTTAAAATGTTACAATAGGGTTTTTTCGAAAATTGAAGCTTTATTGTGAAAACTTGATTATGCATTCAAAGTTCAAAGTATTGTCCGTCGCTAGCTACCACTTTTTTCCATATTTCTGGCAATTGACGGACCCTATCGCGAAAAAAGGCAGGCTCTTTGACCATGCATCGATCCATATTTTGACTTCATCATAATTGAAGAAGTGCTGGTCAGCCAGGACATGTTGGATCAGTCGGAAGAGATGATAATCGGAAGGAACTATGTTTGGGCTGTACGGTGGATGGGATTTTCCATTTGAGCAAATATAAATATGTTTTAATGGGCAACGAAACATGTGTAAACCTGCAAATTAACTTCGTCCAGTCTGTTGGTGTACTATGGCGGTTTTTCTCGCAATGATCAACTCTAAGGCATCAGTTGTCATCTGTAGACCTCCCTTGTGATCCCTTCGTTAGAGTACAGCAGCTCATAATATAGCACACCCATCTGGTCCCATCAAATACACAGTATGATCTGATCACCATGATTGTTTCGCTTGACAGTTGATGATCCGTTGCTCAACGCTTTGGATTATCGTAATAATCAACTTTTTATCGCCTGTAAAAATTCTATGCAAAAACCCCTTTACTTTTCGGCGTTGAAGCAGTTGTTCACACGTGAAAAAACGGCGTTCGACGTCTCTTGGATTCGGTTCATACAGAACTCAATTTTCTACCTTTTGGGTTATTTCCATTGCTTTAAAATGATGGCAAATAGCTGGTTGAGTGACTTCAAGTGTTTATACGAGTTCCTGTTGCGTTTGTCATAGATCTTTATCGGGCCTTGCCCTTAATTTTTTATCCTTAAACTTTGGTGGCGCTCCCATTCGTTCTTTGTCTTCTAAATTGAAATTGCACTTTTTAATCTCTAATTTCATTTCTAATACTTTCGTTCAGCTAGAGCATGGTCACCATAAATATCTGTAATCCACTAAACTGTGATGATTTTCGGCAGCATTTTTTATATTGATTCAATGACTTGAAAATCCTCGCAAAACTACAATTTTCGGTATATAAAAGTTGACATTTTTAGAGCACACAAAAATGTTGTTTACACCTCAGCGGAATGACAGATACTGAAAAGAAAACCTATTGGTGACATTTCAAAATGGAGGTGCTGCTAGATGAAACAATAGAATAATAACCCAGTAGCGAAATCTCATATCAAAACCGTAGGAACCTACACACATCGTCAAAAGTCTTGGCTCCGCTAGGTTTCTCAAGAAATAAACAATCTATGCTCTGGATATGAGATGAATATTTTCCTCCATCTCAACTGCAATATATTTGATAGAAAATCTTTGTTTGTTACTCTTTGCTTTAAGCAGGATGATACAAACTAGGAAAAATGAGAAAAAATCTAAATTTATGAAAAATTTATTTTTGATTAATTATAGTTATTCTACAACTGAATCCATATTTAATTGTCCATATTACCACCTCTTCTTTCAATCAACTGCCTAATACGTCTAGGCATCCCACGAATCAAGGCAATAATGAAATTTTCAGGAATATCTTCCGTTCTTCCTGAAGGGCTAAACTCAATTCCTGAAAAGTTGAAGGTATGTTTTGGCGATTGGATATTGCTGCCCCTAAGAAATCCCATACGTGCTCAATTGGATTCATGTCTGGAAAGTTTGCTGGCCAGTTCATTCTCTGGATATTGTTCTCTTGAAGAATGTTTTGAACCTCCCGTGTGCGGTGGGGCGTTATCATCTTGATAGGTGAAATTATCCCCAACTTCGTAATATTCTCCATATTACAACTCTCATTATTCGAAATACATGTTTTCATTTAAGTGATGAGGTAGTGAAGATTCCACACACAAAAAATTGTCATGTTAAATTCAACAAGTTGAGAGTTGATAGGGGGACCAAAACTTTTGATGATGTGTGTATTTCTACTTCTAATATCATCCTTAAATACAGGAGTTGCCGTAGCTCCTTCAAGTTTATCAGGAAAACAACTGTGTTTTAAGGTCAAATTGAAAATATTTATTATAGAGGTAATCAAACATTGATATATTTCTTGTGGTACTAATTAATTTCATATATTGAATTTATTTATGAAGAGATTCAGTGAAATATCGTCAAATAAAGGGTGTTTAAATAAGATTTCAATAAAACATAGTTTTCGGTAGCAAAGTATTGAAATATTTATTGATTCAGCAAATATACATTTGGAATTGATGTATGAAACAAAATATCTTGTAAATGACCGTCACAGCTTTGCTGGCATATGCGTACCCTTTTAACGAAATTTGCAATAACGTTATTGAATATATGGCGTTAAATCGCAAGAGCGTGGAGGCCAGTTCTGGTCACCAAATCGGGAAATGACACGACCAGAAGCAAACTCTTGCAATATCGCTGTTCATGGTCTACTGACAAAAGTTGTTAAGTCAGTTGGATTTTGCGGGCATGCATCTGTGCCTGTTAAAATGTCCAATTCTTGTGCCCAATGGCGAATTGACGTCTCTGTCCTTTCTGTCACACTCTCGCGAACTGCCGTGATGTTTTGTTCTGAACGACCTCTATGAGCTCGTATGTTTCACACCACTTTTTGATTATTCTTTTCACAGTATATGAATTAGGCACATTATTGCGACTGAACATTAGACGCAATTTACGACTAGCGGCAATTAAACTGTCACCATTTTGATAATAATTTTTAAAAATCAGGACGCGTTGTTTTACCGTGTAATGCCCATTGTTTACTAACTCCCAACTGTCAACTATCGAACTGTCACGTCATAATCACATTATGACTGTCAAACATGGCGCGAAATTCAAATTTTGCGCTCTTATTGGTAGCATAAAAAAATTTTCTGTCACGCCTATACCGATAATACATTGAACGCCCCTCGTATGTCCTATAAACACCTGAGATTTTCGGGCAGATTGAGCCGAGCCGACAGAATGAAACCGTTCATTAGGTCATTTCGTGACGCATTTAACGTACAAGAAAAACGAATTGGAAAATTATCGCAGATTGGCACATAAGTATAGTAATTATCGCGACGAAATTGAACGAGTTTTAATTTTCCGAGTAATTGCAACGAGCAGGCCGGTCCGCTAATGCCTCGACTACAGCTAATATCGGGCTACGTGTTTAAAATAATGAGTATATGTAAATGAATCGCTTGTTATAAAATCATACATCACGCACCCTCACATGCATCAATGGTCGGGGCGCATTAATACGAGACTGAAGTCCATATTTTATCGGGCCGATTTATCTAGAATGCATTCAGACCAAGTAGGTTTCGTCCGCCGCCAACCGCCGTTTATAATGGGGGTAAACCACGTTGTTATGCGCTGATTTCACACGGTTATCTGATGTAACTTCCACCCCAGACTCGATTTGCCGTTTCAATTTTGAGGGACAAACGGAAATATACTGTGGCTGCTATCTGCGAACATGGCCATCTTGGAAATTGATTTTCTCTGTTCGGACTGGATGTGTACATGTGGGGTTTAATTTACAAAAATATGTCTGGAATGGCGTTCGCTATAATGAGTTTGATGTTATGTACCGATCCTGTACATAGTCATAAAATGTCGGATCAAAGTTTCCGGTTAAACAAAGGAAATAACACTTTTCAGATACTGAATTGTTTCAGCCGTTACTATTTGGTAGTTGATCATAATTAAAACAAATTGTAGAAATTACTACATTTTGCTACCAAAAAAAATTATATTACACATTTTCTTGTGACTCGAGTTTCGGGAAATGAACTATCTCATCATCAGACAACTGAAGACCTAACAGTGGTATCGAGGTATTCAAACAAAAGTGATAAATATTTTGAATATTTCAATAGATTCTAGACAACACCTAATAGTGGTACAGAGGTTTACAAGCGGAACGTGATAAAAAGCCGGGTTAAAAAAGAGGGGCCTTCTAACAGAAATCGGAATGTCGGCAACCGACAAAGAAGGTTGTTAAACAGATGGTACCCATTTAAATACCTCAAAAAATTTTTGGGGTTACATAGCTCCGTACAGTCATTCATTATTTTTACGTTATTTTGTTGTAAATCTCAAATAATTGGATTTACAAAGCTCCATACAGTCATTCATTATTTTTTATATTATTTTTATTGTGAACGAATTTGAAAATTTCAATAATCAAGTTTCTTTTCATTTGAATCTACATGTAAAATTTTCTTAAGATTTTTTTTTGTCGAAAGGAATTACTGTTTTCTAAAGAATGAGTGGCAAAAGTTGAATTTTTGTTTACTTTTCATTAAATTCTTTTTATGTTCGTTGAAAAAGGTTTTAAACAGATGTTACTTTTTGAATTTCTCGAATATTTTCGATTTACATAGCTCCGTACAGTCATTCATTATTTTCACATTATTGTTTTTGTGAACTAATTTGAAAATTTCAACAGATTCTAGATAATCGAGTTTTTTCCCTTTTGATTCTACATGTAAAATTTTAAGATTATCTATTGTGGGAAAGGAATGACCGTTTTGTAGGCAATGAGTGGCAAAAGTAGAATTTTGTTTATTTTTCATGAAACCAATTTTATGTTCGTTGAACCACGTCTTGAAGGAACGTCCTGTTTGTCCTATATATTTATTACTGCACGTAGAACAAGATTACTCATAAACTCCTGATTTCTGTATGTTTGGAGTAGGATTCTTTACGTTAAATAATACCGATGATAATTTGTTTTGCGTGTTGAAGGCAATATTGACATCTGATTTTGAAAAACTACTTTTTGACTTATGTTACCAAAGTACGACAGAGAAATGAAGTTCTACTTTTGCCACTCATTGTTTAGAAAACGGTCATTCCTTTCCCACAATAGATAATCTTAAAATTTTTCATCTAGAATCAAAAGGGAAGAAACTAGATTATCTAGAATCTGTTGAATTTTTTAAATTAGTTCACAATAACAATAATGTAAAAATAATTAATGACTGTACGGGGTTGTGTAAATCGAAAATATTTGAGATATTTAAAAAGTAACATCTGTTTAAAACCTTTTTCAACGAACATAAAATGAATTTAATGAAAAGTAAACAAAAATTCAACTTTAGCCACTCATTCTTTAGAAAACAGTAATTCCTTCCGACAAAAGAAAATCTTAAGAAAATTTTACATGTAGATTCAAAAGAAAAGAAATTTGATTATTGAAATTTTCAAAATCGTTCACAATAAAAATAATGTAAAAAATAATGAATGACTGTATTGAGCTTTCTGAATCCAAATATTTGAGATATACAACAAAAGAATGTAAAAATAATGTCTACGGAGCTATGTAACCCCAAAAATCATTTGGGATATTTAAATGGGTACCATCTGTTTAACAACCTTCTTTGTCGATTGCCGACTTTCCGATATCTGTTAGAAGGCCCCTCTTTTTTAAACCCGGTTTTTATCACGTTCCGATTGTAAACCTCTGTACCACTATTAGGTGTTAAATTGAATCTATTGAAATATTCAAAATATTTATCACTTTTGTTTAAATACCTCTGCACCACTGTTAGGTCTTCAGTTGTCTGATGATGTGGTAGTTTATTTCCCGAAACTCGAGTCACAAGAAAATGTGTAATATATCTTTTTTGGTAGTAAAACATAGTAATTTCTACCATTTGTTTTAATTATGATCAACTACCAAATAGTAACGGATTTTCTATTAAATTTATTGAACATGTAGAAAAATATAAATATTCTCCTCATTTCCAAATAAACATAGACTTTTTATTTCTTGGAGGCCAAGACTTTTGACGATGTGTGTATATTTGATTAATAAGAAGCATGAGCCTTGGCAATGAAATGGTCTTCAAATCTGAATAGTGCAACGTAGATATGTATGCAGATTCCAAATTCAATGAAGCCCGAATAGGTTTTGTTGATCACCAAGACATAAGAAGTCAAGTTTGGAAGCTTATTCTCTTCAATTTTCATCGCGTTGTTATGTCCAACGAATACGAATCATCCACGCATCCGTATTCGCTCTGCGTAGCAACACCAATTTATTCATCATACAGTAACGCCATCCAATTCACGCAAATACACATACACGACATACCGTAGCGAGCCAGATCAAGTAATAAACGTTGGAGAAGTTGCCCACACGTGAAAAAAAGGCGTTCGACGTCTTTTGGCTTCATTTTGCACCCAATTTATTACTTTTCGGATCATTACCAGTGCTTTTAAATAATGGCAAATGGCCGAGTCCTAGTATTTTTGCAAGTTTTGCGTTTGTGATAGATATTCATCGAATTCTGCCTTTTATTGTTCCTCTTTAATCTTTGGTAGCGCTCCGGGTCGCTCTTCTTCTCCTAAATAAAAATTACCACTTTTAAATGAGGCAAACCATTTCTGACACGTTCGTTCAGCTGGAGCATGGTCACCATAAACATTCACTAATGATGACTTCCGGCAACCTTTTCCTTCATATGAAAGTGATGAAGTAAAACTAATTATGAAAACAGAAATTTATATGAAGATCTTTTGGACGGTGTCATTGTAACGTTATCTTCCAGTCGGCTATCCACAACACCAATTGAAAGCATTTCCCCATCCAACAGTACATAAGTGTAATCCAAACGTCCCTCGTCAATGTCACTTTTACCAATACCGCCGTTGGAAATGTCTGATTGCCTCGATTAAAACCCCCAGATTATTGGCAATGATCGGAGTCCCTAAACCAGCCCCAAGACCGACTCCCGTTCCTCTCCCGCAACCCTATCTTCGGCTCCTTTCTCTTTCTCGCCCCGAAAAGAGGAACAGGTCCCGGTGTTATCAGGATAAGGAGGAGCGGTTGCGGTCCGCCGAATATAAACAGGCAATTGTCTGAAATGAAGCAATCAGTGGCTCAGTCGGCGATAAGAGCGCCGCGTAACGACCGCCAAGGGAAACATTAACAGACTCCTCGTCAGATTACTTGCACATCTCGCTGCCGCCGACTCCCCCCCACCTCCTCCAACGTCTGATGAAAGTGGAATAGGCACACATTCCTGCCAAGGATCTAGACGTTGTCCTTCTTATGTCGAATTGAAATTGGATGGCTGTTTGATGCCGAATGTTGCGGCCCGACTAGGGATATGGCTTCCCCGGGGATCGGGTGGTAATTCGATTTGTCCTTCCGATTGGATAAGCTGTTAAAATGGTAATCGGACATAAATGTGTGGTCGGGGGTTGTTTGGCCCGGAGGAAATTAGCTACGGAATTGCGTTTTTGTCGGTTAAAAAATCTTTACGGGATATACTCGGAAAACTACTGAGAGTTCTCCATTTGAAACGCTTTCGGTGAGAAGCTTCGTTTTTTCTGATTGCTGGGACTGTAATTTTCTTGTTGGAGAATGATAGACAACATATAATTGTATTCTAGATTGCGCAACCTTCAGTTGTTACGTTTTAAACATTTGTTCCACTTCTACGTACAAAAACAGGTAAATACTCTGTGGTTAAAATTCTTAGCCGTTCTTGAAAACCTTACATAAAACCTCTTCTCTTCTTTTCACGTCTCATCTGATCTCTCTCGAGCTACCAATGTCTTCTAGAAACATATGTTTCTAAGAGGTATTCTAATAACACGTGTTAATTCTTACCATAGGAATATTCAGAATTGTGCTTCAAGCTATAAAGTGCAATCTGAGCGTGTCAATGGGGCAATTCAAGACAGCATGCTTTTCTCGCCATGAAAATACGGCTTGACAGTCGATGGTGAAGCATCCATACGTTGCCTGATGTTTTGGATTTTCGTTATGGATCCACTTTTTATCGTTAGTCACAATTCAATGCGAAAACCCCTTTCATTTTTGTCGTTAGAGCAGTTTTTCACACGTGAAAAAACTGCATTCTATGTCTCTCGGTTTCAGTTCATACGCCACCCAGTTTTCTACTTTTCGGATCATTCCCATTGCTTTCAAACGATGGAAAATGCTGGTTGAGTGACTCCAAGTATTTTTGCGAATATCTCTTGCGTTTGTGATGGATCTTCATTGTGCTTTGCCTCCTTTTCTTCATCCGTAAACTTTTGTAGAACTCCGCATTGTTATTCGTCTTCCAAGTCAAATTTGCCACTTTTAAATAGAGCAAACCACTTCTAACACATTCGTTCAGCTAGAGCTTGGTCACCATAATCATCTACTAAAATACGATGACTTTCGGCAGCCTTTTTGTTCATATTGAAGCAATGAAGTAAAACGTCCCGCAAAAAACCTTATTTGGTACAAAAGTTGACATTTTCAGATTACACAAGTACTTTGTTGTTTAGACTTCTGCGAAATGACAGATACTGAAAAGAAAGCCTAATGATGAACCTTCAAGTGTTTCCAGATGAAAAAAAAATGTAATAATGAACTTTTTGAGACATCTGTTATCAAAATCGCACGAACTTGTTTTTACACCTAAAAATTTAAAGATTTTATAACAATATTATGTATCTAATAAATATAAATACCAATATTCGAGAAATGAAGGAGAATTGAAGAAAATTCATGAATACATTTGAACCGACAATAAGGTCTCACGGTTCAATCAATTTCGACAAACTTTGGAGAGGCAATAAAGCACCAATTTTCTATCCCCATATCCTTCCATAAAAAGTAATTCAATTGACAAATGGAGTCCGATGTCACCCTTTGCCGTCATCCTTCGATTTACGAGGGACTCGTCCAAGAAAGCAGACCAGACAACCGTTTTTTGGACGTCAAACTTCTGACGTCTCCATTTCGTCTCATGTAAGTTTGTTTCCGCTAGACTCCAGTTGTCTTTTGTTGTCATATTATTGCGAATGGGGCTGATCTCACTCGGAAACCGCCCTGGCGCATCCACGGGGGCAGTTTTGTATTCATTTATACGACTTTAGTAACTCATAATCGGTTTATGGTTTCTTTATGTCGATTTTCTGCGGTTTTCTCATCTTCAATCCCTTTCGGATGTGGTTCGGTCGATGTTATTTCTGTGGAAGTCGTCCGGTAAATGGGGTGGAAATAGAGAACATAAAAGAGGCACAAAGTTTGGAAATACAATTTGGTGAATAATAATACCATTTATTTTAGGCGTTTCGTGCATTATGTTAGTCGATATGACAGAAGTTCCATTGGTCTGTAGATGCTCAAACGTTCTTGAAATTTTCTTGAAAAACTGAAGCAAAAGCATGTTAGGGGTGTACAATTGTGATTGCTTAGGTACAGGTTGGCAACAAATTAATTGCCGAATATTTCATACGATTATTTTTTTATACAGTTATTAAAGTAATGGATAGAGTAGTCCGTTACTTTGTGACAGTTCATTTTAAAAGGAAATCAGGCAGACTACCACTTCTGACATATTCGTTAAGCTAAAGCATGGTCCATTAAAACATGATGACTTTCAGCAGCTCTTTTTCTTCATACTGAAGTATGTTGCCAGATGCAACAATGAAATAATAAACTGGTAGCAATATCTATTATCAAAACCGCATGAACTTATTTCTACTTTCAATAGCAACCACGACAAAAACAATTTTTGGTCCAATAAAACCTTATGGCAAATTTATTTCAACTAAAATCACACATTATATAGAGTTTATGAAAATTAAACACAAATTTAATCATTCTGCTGAAACCATAAATTGACTCTAGAATATACTTTTGACTATTCTTTAATTTTCTGTAACATTTATAATCAGGAAAAATATAGATCTGTTTACTATATTTGTAAAAGTTTGAAGGAAGCGTTAAAGAGGTTATTTCACCCGGAAGAATAGGGACAATAAACGGTGTAATAATCATTATACCCGAGATAATCCTTGCAGACGTTGTGTTTACAACAAGCTCGACAAAAAAGCACAAAATAACTATTTGCCGGGATTATAAGGAAGCCGCAGAAATGGGAGTGATTCCATTGATTTTCTGGTAAAACACTGTAACTTTTCCAGGAATCTAATTCGATATTACTACTGAGAAGTGAGTTTTTTTCAAAGATTAAAAATTCTTTATATTCCAATATACGAGGGGCGTTCAATGTATTCTCGGTATCGGGATGATTTGCTTATGATGTGTGTAATCTAATTATCTAATTTACTAATGACACTATCTGAGGGAATAAATATTAAATTTCAATAATTTACGATCATTAGTTTTCTAGGTGTCCTCATTGAAAGACGACCAAAATGACTGACGCAACAATTATGAAAAAAATTCCTCGCCAAGCAGGGAAAAAGTAAAAAAAATATTCATGAGTAGATGGTTCCTGTTTACCAAGACTGTACCCCGTCGTTATCCACCGTTCATAAGTGGTCAAGTGAATTTGAAAGTGGCAGGAAAACTAACAGCGGGGGTGTTGCTGCTTCAGGACAACGCGTCGGTTCACAAGGCCCTGTGACGTACCCTGCTGAGCGTTAATGTGGCTTCGAAGAAATTACTCATTTTCCGTACAGTCCAGACTTGTAGTGGCTACTATCTATTCCCAAATGTGAAAAAATATCTTCGTGGAAAGCGATTTTCCGACGATGAAGAACTGAAGGTAGCAATTAATACCTATTTTGAGGAGAAGAAGTTCTAGGAGACTATATTGAAAAACAGAATTTTTCCAAAATTTTCTGAGTTTTCTTTCATTCTTTATCAGTGAATCTAATCTAGTCACATATGATTATTTTCGGACCAAAATTCGAAAATACAGACATTTGGGAGAAACGATAGCGCAAAAAGACGCAACATCAATTTTAAATTCTTTTGGAAATGATAATATCAGTAAAGAATACCTTTTCTGTCTGTCGTTACCTAGCCTTAAATTTCCAACAATAATAAACCCCTTCAGCGACAACTCGTACGAAATACCAGAAGGAACCCATTCTTTCGTCTAAATGGGATTAATCCATGATTAAAACTTTTATTGGGCGACCGTACGAAAACAAGGAGGTTAATTCTGAACTTGTACGTCTTGTTTATTATGTCACGAGTCTGCGAGAAAATTGCGGCAAGACATCGAAGTCGGCACGGTGCGGTCATAAAGACATCAAACTCCTATTTCAACCTTCCCCTCCTAACCCCATTCTATCCAGGCCCGGACACTTTGTATGATTCAACGTTTTATATTTCGGATAAGGAGTAGAAATGGGTTCGTGCGGTTTGGATATCCGATGTCAATACTAGTTATTATTCCACTGTTTCATCTGGCAACACCTTCATTTTGATGGGTAATCATTAGGGTTTTTTTTCAACATCTGTCATTTTGCTGAAGGCTGAACAACATAGACTCTATGTGCTCTGAAAATGCCAACTTTTGTGTCGAATAATGTGTTTTTGCGAGAGTTTCACTTCATTACTTCAAGATGATGAAGGAGGCTGCCGAAAGTTAACTTATTTTAGTGGATGTTCATGGTGAATATACTTCAGCTAGCTGAACGAACTTGTCAAAAGTGGTTTGGCCGATTTAAAAATGGCAAATTTGATTTGAAAAACAAAGAACGACCCGAGACGCCACCAAAGTTTAAGGATGAAGAATTAGAGGCAAGGCTCGATAAAGATCCATCAAAAATGCAAAAAGAACTCTCAAAACCACTTGAAATCACTTAACCAGTCATTTGGCATCGGTTAAAAGCAATGGGAATGCGCCTAAAGGTAGGAAATTGGGTGCCGTATGAACTGAAGCCAAGAGACGTCGAACGTTGTTTTTTTAAATGTGAACAACAGCTCCAACGGCAAAAAAGGAAGGAGATTTCGCATAGAATTATGACAGACGATGAAAAGTGGATCGATAACCATAATCCAAAACGTCGAGCAACGTATGGATGCCTCAACATCACCTGTCAAGCCGAATATTCATGGCGAGAAGATCATGTTGTGTAAATACACAGCATAGTCTCAGTAAATGATAGGACCAGCTGGGTGTGGTGTATTATGAGTTGCTAAATCGAACAAAAAGATCACAGGGAAGCTCTACCGACGATAATTGATAATATTTGATATTGATATAACATGACACATATTGCGTCGCCCTCTAAAAGTCCTACCGCATCCGACGTACAGCCCACACACTACTCCTTGCGATTATCATCTCCTCCGATTGATGCAACATGGCCTGTCTAACCTGCTATATATCTATGTGTATATTCTGCGAGCAAACACAAAATGTAAATGGTCGTCAAGTCTAACCACTTAGAGATTTTTTGCGTTCTTTCTGTCTTTGATTCGGGACACACGTGATCGTATTTTATTGATTGTATTTATTTTATCGACACGAAAGTTGACTGAGGATTATCGGTGAGTTTTTTCAAATGCCTTATTGAAGATGTGTAACATAGTTTTGAAGGTTCATTTGAAAGAGAGGTTGTTTCGAAGAATTTCTTAATTTCATGTTGGACATTTTTAGAGTGGTTTTTTTTCATCATTTTGCCGATATGAAACAGTCCTGTCTCCACTAAATATTTATTGGTTAAGTTCGATCGATATTCTATATTTTCTTTGGATTCTTCTATCTCCTTTCGATGTCGTGTGATTAGTGTTAATTTCATATGTCGATAAAAATAGAAACTATGTTTCCTAAGACGTTCATTCAGTCTAATTTGAAAAGTTTTCAGGAAATTTTATGAAATCAAAATTTGTAGCGATCTGTGGGGTGTTTTGTTTAGAGTGATAGAACTGTGATTTGACAGAAGGTAGAAGCCATGTTGATTTGACATTTCTGTTCAGTAAGCATTGACAAATTATCATGGAAAGACTCACGCCGCAACAACGTTTATAAATTGTTGAAATTTATTTTCAAAATCAGTGTTCTATTCGCCAAACTTATTTAGCACTTCGTGAAATTTACAGTTTACATAATCGTCCGTCAGAGCAGCTTATTCGTCGAACTATCGATAGATTTCGGACAACATTCTCTATACTCGATGCAACAACAACAAGACAAAGAACTGTACATACAGAAGAAAATATCGCTGCTGTAAGTCATAGTGTTAATGATCAAGAAGTTCTGCAGGTTCCATTGCATCCTGAAAAATGCACTGTATGGTGTGCTTTACACGCTGGAGGCATCTCCGGTCCATATTTCAGTAGAAAAGATGCTGAAGCTAATGTCACAGTGAATGGTGCTCGTTACAGATCGATGATTAATCATTGTTTGTTTCAAAATTTGAATGGTATCGACCCAGAAGTGTTTTGGTTTCAACAAGATGGTTCTACACCTCATGCTTCTACCGTAACAATTGATTTATTGAAAGAAAAATTTTGCGATAACATTATTCCGAGAAATGGTCCAATTAATTGGCCTACAAGATCATGCGACCTAACTCCACTGGATTATTTTCATTGGGGTTACGTCAAGTCATTGGTTTATGCTGATAAACCAGAAACAATAGACGCTTAGAAAGCCAACATAATTCGTGTTATCGATTAAATAAAGCCTGAATTACTCAAAAAAGTGGTCCAAAATTGGTCTAGTCGAATGCGGTTTCTCAGAGCTAGTCGTGGTGGACATATGCCGGAAATTATTTTCAAAACATAAATGTCATAAGATTTTCTTTCAAATAAAAAAAGAAATTTGGCCTCAAACTTAATTTAAAGGTTTTATTCCAATTTAAAGTTATGTCACAATAAAAAAAAAAATCAGAATAACTCGCCCTTTTATTCTCGAATGAATTTTAATTTCTGGACACAGTATTTGAAGAACTGAGTTAAGGTGGTCATTCCTCTGAAATTTTAGGAATACCCATTATCTCGAAAACGGTGAAATTCTATCAGAAAAGGTCTATCACTGGGGTCAAAATTGTGACAAAATAGCTAATGTTAGACAGTAGGAAGAATTCCGTGGATAACTCTCGGAAAATCCATCTCGAATAATGAACTACATCATTCCAGAATGTTCCTTTTTGTTGCTGAATACAAAATCCCAAATACAAGATATCGAATTACCAATTCAGCCGAAGATTTTTCTAGATCCACCTCTGTCGGCTTCCTCGTAACTGGCACTTTGATAGAGCTGTGAGCACAGATAATTGTGGAAGAGAATTAGCTCAACAACAATGTTAGCTTTTTATGTAGACAGCTCGGCTTGTAAAAACGTCCCAGTCAAACCGGAAACTAACTTTGTCCTTCCGGAGACGATCTCTGATTTTACTTCTCTCGGATTCCGTGGAGAGGGGCTCTATGACTAGGACCTCAGATCTTGATAGGTTTTTTGTTCAGAGGACAAAAACGATCCTGAGATTGATCTGAAGGGGATATTTTATATGGTTGCGATATTTGTTGGACAAAATTCTATTGTAGAATGGATTTTCATTTCTTTGAAGTAGTTAAAGAGAAATATTATGATCTGATTTGAGCATGAGGAAAGTTTTGTCAGCGTTTGTAATGTGAAAATATCGACAATATATTTCTTTTCTGGAAAAGTTCGCTTTCGCATGTTGTGCATGTATATTTGTGTGCACTATATATATATATATATATATAGGTGTATATAGGTACTTGAAGGTTTGTGATCATTGGATATTACAGTGCACTGAAGAAGAACCCAACTAGTTCGAACCGTGCCCATACCTGTACTTACTGAAATAATTCATATTAAGTAAATATGAAAAGAACGATTTGGAAGCAACTGAAATTTGGATGTGGATACCCAAAATAAGCTGAATAGTTAAAAGAACCAACGATGGCATACTGTTGAAATTTATTGGACACTATTCTGAGGAAAAAACTAAGCTCATTGGCTATATAACTCGTCAGAATCAATTTGTCCTCAACATCTTTGAAGGAAGAACAAATAGAAGAAGATCCAAAAGACTGCATAAAATCAATTATTTCAAAAACATCAAAGAAAGGTCAAATTTCGAATCCTTCTGAAGATAATCGATCAGATATTTATCAAGTGACCAGCGCATGCACCATTTAGTATAAGCAAATCGGGATAGTTGAAACCGAAAAAATAATATTTGGATGGCAAAATGAAATCAAGACTTTATAGAACTTCAAAAAATTATTTCTTCGATAAGTATCATAAAAGGAAAACCAAAGATTAAATTAAATAACAAAATATTCAGGATATTTTTCATAGTATAAGGAAACAAATGTTAACTTCCGCTATTTTATTGATTTACACGACAATTGTTTCGTTATACCATGACTTCATCAGGCGAGTGTTAAAACTGAGATATACAATGTAAAATATGTCCTTAAATACACAGCTCTAGTACAAAAACTAGGGGGTGGACAGAGATGGTTTACAATCAATTAAAAATATTAAGTAGGAGGGACCTGTTTAAATCTATTTGATGATTCAATAAAATTTGTCTTTTATTATGCCTTTTGATCTCTAAAGTTTCTAACAGATTTAGTTTCTGACTTTTGTTTTCGATATGTAATATTTCATAGTTCATATTAAAATTATGACCAGTCTCTAACAAATGGTTGGCATAAGTTGAATCTGGTTTATTATTAATATAACATTTTTCATATTCTCGTATCCTTGTTTGGAATGAAACTCCTGGTTTTTTATTCTTAAAAATGACGTCTTTATTATTTTTTATTGAGCTGCCTAAAGAATTAATGGTTTTAAAAGAGATGTTATATTTTTTTTTCTTTAAATATCTAGCAATCTTTTCAGAATTTTGGCCTATGTAAATTAATGAAATAAATTTTGTTCCGTTTGAATTTTGAAATTTTGGATATAAAAGTGATATTGCTTTCTTTTAATTCATTTTATCAAGTAAATTATCTATAATTAACGGATTGAAATCATTATTGAAAGCTATTTGTTTAATGGTTTATATCCTTTGTGAAATTTTTTTTTGTCATGGGTATGCTAACCAATCTATAAAGCATACTATTAAGCTGATGCCTTGAACGTTTGCCTAGATCAAAATTACGTTATGTTCAACGGCACGTTTTATCTAGACGAAGAAAGTCTAACATTAAGCTCTTTGTTATCAGAAATATTCATGGATCACGTAGAAACCAACATCCAAAAACTCCCATATTTTAAAGATTTCGTTTATTGGTACCGCTATGTAGATGACATAATTTGTTTATTTAATTGCACAAATAGACAACTATGTTCATTTAAGGAATCTATTAATAAATTATATCCAACAATTGAATTCACACATGAAGAAGAAGTAAATAATAGCATCAATTTCTAATATTTAAAAATCACTAAAATTAATAATAGACACGAATTTTCCATATACAGGAAACCTACACATATACAGTGATTGCTCATGTGTATATCTAGGACAGACAGACCGTTCATTCCAAACAAGTATACGAGAACATGAAAAATGTTCTATTAATAATAAACCAAATTCAACTTATGCCTACCATTTCTTAGAGACTGGTCATAATTTTAATACGAACTATGAAATATTACATATTGAAAACAAAAGTCAGAAACTGAATCTGTTAGAAACTTTAGAGATAAATAGATATAATAAAATACAAATTTTATTGAATGGTCAAATAGATTTAAACAGATCCCCCCTACTCAATATTTTTCATTGATTGTAAACCATCTCTTTCCACTCATCTATTATTTCTACCAGAGCTGCGTATTTAAGGTCATTTTACATTGTATACCTCAGTTGCAATACTCACCTGATGAAGTCATGGTATGACGAAACAATTGTCGTGTAAATCAATAAAATAGCGGAAGTTAACATTTGCTTTTCTTATATATTGGAATAGTATTTGGTGACCAGCGCATTCGCCATTTAGTAAATACAATTAAATCAAGTTATAGGAATTACTATGTTTTTCTACCCATAAATTGATATTTTACACATTTAATTGTGACTCGAGTTTCGGGAATTAACTATTTCATCTTCAGAAAGAGTTGTCTGAAGATGGGATAGTTAATTAATAAAATTAATAAGAGTGCTTTAGTGTTGCGAACTGTGACTGCAAAATTTGTGTAGGGATTTTAACAATGTCAGTACGTTGTTGAAGTGTGTATCGTTCTATTTTTAGTAATGGCGTAGTTTTTACTTGTCAAATGTCAAAAAAAAATTCCAAAAGTGAGAGATGCCCAGATAGCGGGGGCTATTCAAAATGAAAAATGTTATCGAATAAATAATACTTGGAACCTTCGTTCTGCGCTAATGACGTGCGTTCACGTCGGCGTAATTAAATCGACGACTAGCCATTTTCATACGTGGCGAATACAGATATCAATTTAGCAATATAAACCTCCGGCTAATCTGCATTTGAATGCCAGACTTAACCGAAATATATTTTGTGACAATTTAATGCCGAAATTTAATAGGAGCGGATTATGAAAGTGACACTATCAGATTACACGACAATTTCGTCGTAATTGCTCCAGAATATAATAAATGAATTAATCTCGGCGTCCTTTGAGGCACACGATAACGCGGATCTCACTCTACGAATAGAGGCGAACGATTTTGCCGCATGAGAGGCCGATTTTAAGATAAACAGCCATTGATTCTGAGCCTGTTATGGAATTATTCCAACAATTATAACAATTCAATGTGAACAGATGAGAGCTTTTATTTCGTAATTAATTCGTAAGAATGATGTGTTTGAAAATCTAACTATCGTTTATCTCAATGTCTGCAAATGAATAGCACTATATCATTCACTTTCTTTATGAATTTACCGGGGACTCTTAAATGGTATCACAATGAAAGAAATCGATATATTAAGTCGATGCTTTGAATGATCCATGAGTTTAAGTTCTTGCGTTAATGGAATTTTGTACGCGTCTCAAATGTCACTAACTTCACAGCAAGGCTTGTATCCTAAGATAACCAACGAAAACCGGCTTCTGACAACAACAAAAATAAGGTGTAAAACAAAGAAGAACAAAGCAGAGTGAGATAATGTTATTGAGCAACCAAAGTTTCTCTCGACTCAGTCAAATTATGCTACCATATATCTGACGCTATTTCACTTAATCTCTTGACGCGGTAATTTTTTCAATAATTTATTTCAGATCTGAGATGAATTCAATATATGAAATTAATTAATACCACAGCTGTAAATTAAATTAAATTTTATGTTAATAATTTTGAATCTAATAACAGAAACATTCTGTGAAACCTATATAAAAATCATTTAATTTTGAAGAATTTGATCAATAACTAAGTTTCTGTTTTGGTAGGCACAGGGAATTCTAAAATATTAAACAACATTGCAAAATATGAAGAAATATATAAAAACTATAATAATAAAATTATTATATACAGTTTCAAAGTATAAGAATCACCGGCTAGCTAGTTGTAAATTTGTGCCATCTTCTTTAAGCAGGATATCAAGGTAAGATACTCAGGGAGTGGAAGATTTATAATTTAAAGAGCCCAACTTGTTGTGAATGTCGACGAATCGACAAATCTGAATCATCATTAACACCTTACAGCAGCGATATTTTCTTCGGTACGTACAATTCTTTGTTCTGTTGTTGTTGTTGCATCGATTAGAGAAAATGTTGTCCGAAATCTATCGATAGTTCGACGAATAAGCTGCTCTGATGAACGATTATGTAAACCATAAATTTCACGAAGTGCTCTATAAGTTGGGCGAATAGAACATGGATTTCGAAAATAAATTTCAAGAATTTGTAAACGTTGTTGTGGCGTAAGTCTTTCCATGATAATATATCAATGCATACTAAACAGAAATGTCAAAACAATATGGCTTCTACCTTCTGTCATATCACAGTTATCCCTATCACCCTAAAAAAACACTCGGTATTGCAAACCATGTGGTCATTAAAATGCGAACTGGGAATGATTGTGTATTCTTTAGAGTAGTTAACACTCGATATTGCAAACCATGTGGTCATTAAAAGGCGAACTGGGAATGATTGTGTATTCTTTAGAGTAGTTAACTATCGCAGGCTAGGCTTTAATATAACATGATATTTCATTACTGCAAATCAGACTACTAGAAATATACAGTTAGCAAATAATCAAATATAAAAGATGCCAGATATCTGTTTACATGAATTTGCACAATGATTAGGAACTGAATAAATTATCCAATAGCTGTTATATATTCTTCAATGTACTGGTTTAAAGTGGAAAATACACCGACCTTGATATTAACTAGTGATCAAACCTCGAATATAGCCTGAATTATATGAATCCACTAAGCTGATATTCTACTTATGAAAGTGGGGTTCGGATCCTTGCTCTTAACTGATGGGGTTCAAAGCTGTATCATGAAATTCTATCGGTTGAACGCACGTCGTCAATCGAGTATCAGTTTCCAACCTCTTCAATGGAAATAACTCGAAAGTAAAAGAAGATTCGAAAATATCGACCTTATTGGCCAAATATAACTCTAAAACTAAAATCTAAGGCACCAATAATTTCTTCAGATTTAAACAATTTTCCGAATAATCCAAAATTAATTTATACTATATTTTCAGAAAGAATGGCCGGGAATCCAATTTCAATTCGTTCAATTTTACCAAGTCATTTATAAATCAAACTCAACTGAGATGTTCAAAATGGACGTCGATCTCATCGGTAAAGAAAACACAATCAGGCGCAACTTCAGGCAAATAAGCGTTCCCGGCTCCTAAGCACGGAACCATATGGACTACTTAAAACTGACACTTGATTAAGTGTTATGATTTCATCCATCATTTTTGTTATTATTAATAGAAATAGATGAATGTTCTGCTTTGAACATTCAACCGCATAAATCTCCTTTCTAAACACTAAACACCCCAATTAATCGAGATACCGACGACCGTTAAAGAGTTAAGTTCTTATATTTGCCTTTTCAAAAATCCCGTTCGTTCATGAAATATGCAAACTCCGTCTCTACGTATAGAAAGAAGGAAAATCGGACTAATTAGACCAACAAAGTTTTCCTTAATAAAATAAAGTATTCCGAGCAATTTTCCCCTTTGGCGAAGTATTAACTCGGGGGAGTGAGATCTTCAGATTAAACTTAGCAATTGTCATGTAGGGCCCGAATTAGAAATTCGCTTTATCGAAAGGCGAGAGTGGGAGGTCTGAACGGAGTTGGCCGTGGAGTGGAACAATCGACTGAAATGCTGCTAAATTTGTATTCAAATGCAATTCGAATGGAAATTGAAACATTTTTAGCTTTCAGGGTGTAATTAACGAACGGTTTAATGCGATTTTATTGCGTTTGGATTTTGTAGGGGTTTCCTTCTTCTCAATTGTGATCCTTTCTCTATATATTGTCTTATATATTTGACTTTGTCTGATTCTTTTCCATTGACATTATATGCATAATTTCAGGTGGAGAATTGTTCCAAAAATAAGGCCTATTTACAAATTTGTCCGACTATTTCGAGTTTTTTAATATTCTACAATTAGTTTTTCAGTTCTGGCTCTATTTGTCTTATTTATTTAGAATGATAGAACTTTAAAATAAAACACATTTATATTAGGATTGAAGCCAATTTTTTTTACTTGAAAGATAATTTTATGTCATTTATGTTTTAAAATAATTTCCGGCATATGTCTATCACGACTAGCTCTGAGGAACCGCATTCGACCAGACCAATTTTGGATCACTTTTTCGAATAATTCAGGCCTTATTTCATCAATAACTGGAGTAATGTTGGCTTCCAAAGCGTCTATTGTTTCTGGTTTATCAGCATAAACCAATGACTCGACATACCCCAAAGAAAATAATCCAGTGTCGCATGATTTTGGAGGCCAATTAATTGGACAATTTCTCGAAATAATATTATCGCCAAATCTTTCTTTCAATAAATCAATTGTTACGCTAACAACATGAGATGTAGCATCATCTTGTTGGAACCAAAATACTTCTGGGTCAATACCATTCAAATTTTGAAACAAATAATCATTGATCATCGATCTGTAACGAGTACCATTCACAGTAACATTAGCTCCGGCATCGTTTTTAAAAAAATATGGACCGATGATGCCTCCAGCGTGTAAAACACACCATACAGTGCATTTTTCAGGATGCAATGGAACCTGCAGAATTTCTTGAGGATTGTTTTCACTCCGTATACGGCAATCTTGCTTGTTTACATAGCTGTTCAATTAGAAATGAGCTTCATCACTAATCACAATTTTACGATGAAAAAGTGGATCAACTTCAAGCTGTTATAGGGCCCAATCAGCAAACAAACGACGCTTATTATGGTCAAGTGGCTTTAGTTCTTGAACCAGTCGGATCTTGTATGGTTGTGGACCAAGATCTTTACGCAAAATTTTCCATGTGGTGGATACACAGAGTCCAACTCGTTGTGAACGTCGACGAATAGACAAATCTGGATCATCATTAACACTATGACTTTCAGCAGCGATATTTTCTTCTGTACGTACAGTTCTTTGTCTTGTTGTTGTTGTTGCATCGAGCAGAGAAAATGTTGTTCGAAATCTATCGATAGTTCGACGAATAAGCTGCTCTGATGGACGATCATGTAAACCTTAAATTTCACGAAGTGTTCTATAAGTTTGGTGAATAGAACACTGATTTTGAAATTAAATTTCAATAATTTATTAACGTTGTTGCGGCGTTGGTCTTTCCATGATAATTTGTTAATTCAGACACAGAGACTCTAAGAAATTAATAATACACTGACGCCATCTAGAGTATGCAAAACACATACAAGACATAACACTGACGACAAATAATCAGTTTGAAACGTGCACATGTCTGAAATTTGCCTGTGTGATCTACAAAACCTTGTCGACTTTGATTGAGTATAGAATTGTTATACAGATGTATGTTACACTGTCTCGATTTCTAGAAGTTTCTATAACCATAGCTCATACTCCTTATCAATGATTTTTGGTACAGATCAGCCGAATTTTTTTTTTAATGACGGTAATTTGTAACACTTTTTTCATTTGTCTTATCTTCATTCCCGAACATTATAAGTTGTACTTCTTGTAAATTTGACGGAGCCACAGTGATGACGAAACAATTGTCGTGATTTTTTGACGAGTAGATAATTTTAATTCACACCTCTGAAAAATATCGATTGACCGTAGTTTAGGACGGCTGAATTCCCGAGTAGCACAGCCTGTACATGACGATCCGTCCTTATCAGGCCGTTTCCCATCCCGACAAGGTCTAAATGGTCGCAAAAGGTTCGCACATGCATCCTGGGAATAAATTACTCGTAGGCCGGCATTCGTAATTGAGTTAACGGCGGATTAGAACTAATAAGGGCCGGCCGTGCATCAAAACATAACCTAACGCCGCGGATGCGTCGCAGATACCGGAATCTGCGGCCCGGATAAATCACCGGACTTGCCGGTCATTAGTTAGGACCACATATCATCCGGCTACCTTCGCATTAAAACGGGTCGTCATTTGTTTTCCTAATACGTCCTTTATTTCATTGCTGATAGTGGCGGGATTTGTGGCTCTAAACGAGACGCCTAGTAGCTCGGATTGTTTTCCGGAGCGAGAACCTAGTCCGGAAATTTAGATCGATTTTCGCTAGAGACTGAATCTCCATTTCTGAATTTCAAAATGAATATTCAGGTTGACAGTAAATTATGAAGCATTCATACGTTGCCCGACGGTTTGGATTATCGTAATGGACCTACTTTTAATAGGCAGTCACAATAAGATGCAAAAAAATGTTTCCGCCGTTGGAGCAGTTCTCGAAAAAACAGCGTTCGACCCTCAAGGCTTTATTTCATACGGCAGCCAATTTCAAACCTATTATTTCCATTACTTTAAAACAATGGCAAATGGCTGGTTGAGCAAATCCAAGTGTTTTGCGAATTCGTCTTCTGTTTGTGATGGATCTTCATCTAACCTTGCCTTTAATTCTTCATCCTTAAACTTTGCTGGCGCTCTGGGTCGTTCTTTATCTTCCAAATCAAAGTTTCCACTTTTAAATCGGATAAACCACTTCTGACACGTTGGTTCAGCTAAAGCATGGTCACCATAAACATGCACTAAAATTCGATGAGTTCCGTAAATACGGAGCTCCTTCGAGTTAGTCTAGGATAAAGGCTTAATGAGATTAATTGTAAACAGACGCAAAGGTTGGTAAAAATATCAGCGAGCTTATAGTGTATGTTGCATTTTTTACATACGGCTGAATAAAAATGAGTCAGTTATTTCTAGAAACAAACAGTTGAATCTTCTCGCAACTAGCATCATCTCCTGATCAGTTTTCGCACCGAACGTCATCACTAAATCCTCTAAATATAGAGTAAAAAAGTCTATGAGCTGCACCTGACAGTCGGCGGATCGAAAAACAATCGACCTAATGAATACAGCCATCGGCAAGATTCGTTCGACATCATCCGACGTCGATTTCTAATTAAACCGAAATTATAGTCAAACAATTCCATCCAGAATGTAATACAAGAGGTCTGTCACAAGTTGTTAAAGTAGAACATGCCGGGCTCCTATTATTACACGAAAATCCAATTAGAATGTGAAGAGCGTGTCTGAGAGAATAGCTTTGACGTTAAATAATTAACTGAAAGAGAAAAATCGTCGATTATATTTGATCCGAGGTATATTGGCGGTGGGGCGCAAATTGCCAATCTTGTTAGAAACTGTTAATTGCTGGCTTACAGGTCTATTCGTATGCAATGCGGCCCTCCTCGTTCTCCTTTCGGCCCCTTTTCGTCATTCCCGCGCGCGTGCCCCTCTTCGCCCCTTACCCGAAACTATATGTTGCCTAATAACGTCAGATTACGTTTCCAATAATACCCATCCTCACGGAGCATGAATATAGATCATCGTCTAGATATAGATGATATTCGTTAATCTTGCCATTCAATTAAGGTTTGAAGGACATGCAAATACAATTTATCTGCATAATTGATCGTATATTGTATATACATATCTCATTTAACACGGATATACACAACCCGTATACGATATTGCTTCGATACTAACGATCTTTGACGTTAAACTAATGATCAATATAAGGTAGAGAGTTTATCATCTTCGAAATTTAAGTGCTATTAAGGGCACTCACATTTCGAGCAAATGTCTCTATTCTTAATGAGGACTCTTGATGGCATTGTCGGGTAGTATATAAGAGCTACAGAGCTGCAGCACCTGTATTAAAAATGAGAAAAACATAAAGCTTTCCATTAATGAGGAGTATGAGTTATAGTTCTTCAAATCGAGACAGTGCAACATACATTTGTATAACAATTCTAAACTCAAACAAGCCCGATTAGGTTACATTAATCGCTGGGACATAAGTAACAGACATGCGCATGTTTTGAAACTTGTTAGCTTCAATCGTCAGTGCCCTGTAATATCCAAAGACTACAAAACTGCCACTCACTTATATTGGCTAAAGTACAGAAACACCAAAGTATTTTCATACACTAGCGCCACCTAGTGAACGCAAATAGAAGGCGCTAGTGTGTGATGAATACTTTGCTTGCAAAGCGAATATGGGTACGTGGCAGATATGTAGTTTTGTAGTCAACAATACTTAGTCATGTTTGAGTTTAGAATTGTTATACAGATGTATGTTGCACTGTCTCGATTTGAAGAAATTTCTATTACCGTAGCTCCTAGTCTTTATGAATAATATTGGCACAGATAACCAGCCGTATTAATTTATTTGAATAAAGCTATAGCTTTCCACTTTTTGTGAAGTATTTGTGTGGAATCATCTCATATAATTTTTGAAACAATATGGATAATTTTGTTATTATATTATTGTAATTCTTATCCAACTGCACCACTCGAGAGCGTTGAATTACTGGTATTCTATCATTCGTCCAATGATACTGAATTGTTTCAGCCGTTACTTTTTGGTAGTTGATCATAATTAAAACAAATTGTAGAAATTACTATGTTTTACTATCAATGAAAAGATATATTACACATTTTCTTGTGACTCGAGTTTCGGGAAATGAACTATCCCATCATCAAACAACTGAAGACCTAACGGTGGTACAGTGGTATTTAAACAAAAGTGATGAATATTTTGAATATTTCAACAGATTCTCGGTAACGCCTAATGGTGGTACAGAGGTTTACAATCGGAACGTAATAAAAAACCGGGTTAAAAAAGAGGGGCCTTCTAACAGATATCGGAATGTCGGCAATCGACAAAGAAGGTTGTTAAACAGATGGTACCCATTTAAATATCTCAAATAATTTTTGGGGTTACATAGCTCCGTACAATCATTCATCATCTTTTACATTATTTTTATTGTTAACGAATTTGAAAATTTCAATAATCAAGTTTTTTTTCTTTTGAATCTACATGTAAAATTTTCTTAAGATTTTCTTTTGTCGAAACAAATTACTGTTTTCTAAAGAATGAGTGGCAAATGTTGAATTTTTGTTTACTTTTCATCAAATTCATTTCATGTTCGTTGAAAAACGTTTTAAACAGATGTTACTTTTTAAATATCTCAAATATTTTCGATTTACATAGCTCTGTACAGTCATTCATTATTTTTACATTATTGTTATTGTGAACTAATTTGAAAATTTCGACAGATTCTAGATAATCTTCTTCCCTCTTGATTCTACATGTGAAATTTTAAGATAATCTATTGTGGGAAAGGAATGACCGTTTTCTAGACAATGAGTGGCAAAAGTAGAATTTTGTTTATTTTTCCTGAAACTCATTTATGTTCGTTGAACCTCGTCTTGAAGGAACGTCCTGTTTGTCCTATATATTTATTACTGCACGTTGAACAAGATAACTCATAAACTCTTGATTTGTGTATGTTTGGAGTAGGGTCCCACCATTAGGTGTTACCGAGAATCTGTTGAAATATTCAAAATATTTATCACTTTTGTTTAAATACCACTGTACCACCGTTAGGTCTTCAGTTGTCTGATGATGGGGTAGTTCATTTCCTGAAACTCGAGTCACAAGAAAATGTTTAATATATATTTTTTGGTAGTAAAACATTGTAATTCCTACAATTTGTTTTAATTATTCGTCCTATGACTATTTACTACGTCAACGTCTTGGCACAGCTCTTCAACGTACAGTGACCTTGGGGCAACCAATCGTAATGGAGAATTTTGTGCAGAAACTGCATGGCAGAATATTTTCAAAGCAGGTTTTGACGTAAGCAACCCAGGCTGTTTTCAAAATTACTCGAATTGCCACGATTGGCTAGAATGTCTATCATGTACGATTTGTTTTGTAAATTAAAAAAATTGATTTATTTTAGTGATATAAGAACTTTTCAAGATTAAACCTTGACGAAAAACTGGAAATTAAACGCAATGGAGGTCATATGCCTAACCTCAATTTCGAAGTGTCTTTTACAAGCCGAAGAAGAACCTATATAACAAAATTCAACAGAAACATTTATTCAAAATAAATTAATTCGGCTGATCCGTACCAAAAATCATTAATATGGATTATGAGCTATGATAATAGAAAGTTCTAGAAATCGAGACACAGTAACATACATTTTTATAACAATTCTATACACAAACAAATTCGATCACAGAGGCAAATAGCAGACATGCGCACGTTTCAAACTGATTGCTTTTCGTCAGTGCAATGCATACTAGTGACTCCAAATCTGTCAAGTATCTATATTCACTATACACAGAGTCGCTAAGGTATTAATTATACACTAGCGCCATCTAGAGTATGCTAAATACATACAAGACATACCTCTGCGACTTAATTCAAGTAAAGAAATGTATTCACGATATTTTCACGTTCCTAACGCAGAATAAACTTTCCTCGTGCACTAATCAGATCATAAGTTGCCTTAATGCTTATAATTAGCATATTCATATTGAAATGAATTAATTCGGCTGATCTGTACCAAAAATTATCAATAAGGAGTATGAGTTCTGATAATAGAAAGTTCTATAAATCAAGACAGTGTAACATACATCTGTAAAACAATTCTACACTCAAACAAACTCGACAAGGTTTTGTTTATCACAGAGGCAAATTACAGACATGCGCACGTTTCGTCAGTGTAGATTTGGAGTCATTAGCATACATTGCGCTGACAAATAACAATCGTGCGCATATCTGCAATTTGCCTCTGTGATAAACAAAACCTTGTCGAGTTTGTTTGAGTATAGACTTGTTATATAGATGTATGTTACACTGTCTTGATTTCTAGAACTCTCTATTACCATAGCTAGTACTCTTTAATTAATTTAATTTTTGGTACAGATCAACCGAATCAATTTATTTGAACTTTGTATCACTTTATAGACATATATATTATAATCACATGTGGTGGAAATTAATTTATAAAGAATCAAAGGAAATATAAAATAATAACTAATGTATTTAAACATCACCTAAAACGGAGTCGTTTCCATTGGATATCAAGGAATTAAAAGTTCACTCATCAAAAAAATCAATATATAATTTGACTAACTCTGGGCACGTGATAATATAGCTTCGAGTATCACGTGACACAATCTGTAGGGAGGTAAAAATACATATTTCAGGTTTCGCTTCATTACACCGTCTTGTTGTGTAGATTGCCTTTAAAAGTTCGGAATTGTACAGCTAATTCCATTTCTGTTTGCAATTTCGACGACAAATTCGAGAGAGTTTTCTTCGGCTAACGATTATTGTTATCGATATAGTCATCTGATGGAAATTTGAATCTTCATGCTAGACTCTCTAAACATTAGTGACCGGGGAACGTGACAGGATAAAATTTTATTTGGTCTCCCTTTTTGTTTGAGGAATGTGTTTGTCGGAATATTGAAAGATATGAATTATCAGAATTGACGAAGGTTAAGACATTTCGGTAGTAATAAGTGTAGAAATATAGAGGCTCAAAAAAATCCCCTACAGCTATTTGAATATATATTGAAAATTTTATTACGAAGAGTTTTTTTCAATATTACCGATAATAGCTGGATTAATTCTCCGAGAGAAGATTTAATCAAAGTAAATTTCTTGAAAACATTTAGAATTAAATTTTTGGACATGCTTTGGACAATACTGTATCACTTTGAAAACATATACAGTGTGCCCTAACGAAAACTTAACACCTAGATTTTCCGGCTTTAAAATGAAAATGTGGAAAATCGTTCGGACCCTTCAATTTCCGATTCGAGGATGAAAGGTAAAATAAAGGAAGAGAATTATATGTTGAACATTTTTTGGTGATGGAACTTGTGATTCTTCAACATCCAATCGAAGCATATATATGTATAAGGTGATGTCTAAATAATTTGTTCATTATTTTATATTTCTATTGATTCTTTATTAGTTAATTTCCACCACATGTGATGATAATATATATGTCTATAAAGTGGTGCAGTGTATTTAGGACATGTTTTAAAATCTAATTCTAAATGTTTTCATAAGATTTATTTAGATTAAAATCTGTATAGGTTCGAGTGAATGAATTCCAGCTATTATACTGTACTATGCAAATACTTCTTCATAGTATAATAATTTTCAATTTATATACTTGAAAATTTTCAATCAAAATGTTTTCACTTATTGACGGTTACGGTGATTCGAATAATAAAGATAACTAGAATAGAAAGAATATCGATAGAAATTTACGAGATACGAGTAATATATCGGGTGTTTTTTTAAGAGTGATAGAACTTTAAATGGAAATAAAACACATTTAAATTAAAATTGAAGCCAATGTTTCTTTATTTGAAAGATAATTTTAAGACATTTATGTTTTGAAGAAAATTACCGGCATATGTCCACCACGACTAGCTCTGAGGAACTACATTCGACCAGACCAACTTTGGTCCAGTTTTTCGGGTAATTCAGGCCTTATTTCATCAATAACACGAGTTATGTTGGCTTTTCAAGCGTCTATTGTTCAATAATAATAATATGTTTATTGCAGAAATTGAATACAAAAAAACCACACTTCTACTATATTAAAAATACCTACACATTTTGAAAATGTGATCTTGCCTGATGATGCTACTGTGATAGCGAAACAATTGTTGTGAACATAACAATAAAAATTTGTGAAAATCAGAATAACCTTATTTAAATATTATTTAATATGGATTTTCAACAAGTAAGGACTGAAACAATTCAATATTTAAGACGTGAAACTACTTGTGTTATACAAATCAATCATTGAAGCATCGTTGAAATTTTGACCGTGTGACAGCTGAAGGAAGAATTTGTTGAACTCCTCTGGCAAATCTATGCTCAGCGGTATTCTCTTATTTGACGAACCATTATGTATGTTAAGTATAGAGAGTCTCATCCAGAAAACTTTACGATTTTTTTCGTTCTCAATTGAAAATTGCAGATAAGCCTGCTTCTCACGATTGACTTCTGGTTTATCAGCCTGAACCAATGACTTGACATAACCCCAAAGAAAATAACCCCGTGGAGTTGTGTTGCATGATCTTGGAGGCCAATTAATTGGACAATTTCTCGAAATAATGTCATCGCCAAATCTTTCTTTCAATAAATCAATTATTACGGTAGCAGCATGAGGTGAACCTCCATCTTGTTGGAACCAAAACACTTCTGAGACGATATCATTCAAATTTTGAAACAAACATTCGTTGATCATCCATCTCTAACAAGCACTATTCACTGTAACATTAGCTCCAGCATCGTTTTGAAAGAAATATGGACCGATAATGCCCCCATCGTGTAAAACACACCACACAGTGCATTTTTCAAGATGCAATGGAACCTGCAGAGCTTCTTGGGGATTGTTTTCACTCCTTATATAGCAATTTTGCTTGTTTACATAGCCGTTCAACTAGAAATGAGCTTCATCACTAAACATAATTTTACGATAAAAAAACGGATCAACTTCAAGCCGTTCTAGGGCACCATCAGCAAACAAACGACGCTTATACTGGTCAAGTGGCTTCGGTTCTTGAACAAGTTGGATGTTGTATGGGTGTAGACCAAGATCTTCACGCAAAATTTTACATCTGGATCATCATTAACACTATGACTTACAGCAGCGATATTTTCTTCTGTACGTACAGTTGTTTGTCATGTTGTTGTTGTTGCACCGAGTAGAGAAAATGTTGTTCGAAATCTATCGATAGTTCGGCGAATAAGCTGCTCAGATGGACGATTATGTAAACCATAAATTTCACCAATTGCTCTATTAGGTTGGCGAATAGAATACTAAGGGAAATAAATATCAACAATTTGTAAACGTTGTCTTTCTATGATAATTTGTCAATGCTTACTGAACAGAAATGTCAAAACAACCTTCTGTCAAATCACAGTTATCCCTTTCGAAAGTTCTATCACTCTAAGAAAAACACCCGATACCTTGTATGTCACCAAAGTTATATTTCACTTTTTCTCTCTGTACATTATTTTGTTTTGTATAATCGAAATACCCTGTTTTGAGAGTTGTATTCTTCGTATAACGGAACAATAAGCCTAAACGTATGAATTTTTTTCTTAAGAATCCGAAGCCATAACAGTAATTTCGTAACAGCGTTTTTCAATATCTGGTCCCGGAGCGGAGGACATAAAGAAAATTGGCTGATGCAAAGTACTCCCTTCGCTGTAATTTTAAATGATGAGGAATCGCTCTCAACGACACCTGTACCACACTCGTCGTAATTACTTGCTGTTACACCCTCATTTCTGCTATTACTTACCTACCACCCCTTAGACATTTCAGTCGGGAAGGCTGAAGTGGAAGAAGGAATTTCCGCTTCTATTCCCTATATTTAGAAAATTAAAATTTTAAAATCTTGAGACGGGCTGAAAATTTCTTCCGAAGTTTTCAGGATATGAACTATATATTCAGCCATATTTACGAAATAAGGAGTCTAACTTTGTTGAAATTAACGAATTAAAAATAAAAAATTCTAATAAAATCAATAGAATTATAATTCAATTGAATCGACCCTCACTTACTAATGAAGAAAATTTCCACAATTTATCAATTCACAAATATTGTTTCTACGTGAGGTTCACATTTTGAATTAACACTAAAAACTACCTCATAATTAAAAATAGCTATAGTTGAAAAAACTTGAAAAAGGGAGGTACAAATAACACTCACTATTCGGAATTACCAATAGATAAACATATGCAAAGAGAAAATACAAATAACCATCAATTCACCGAAATACCGTAAAAGAAAAATATGCGAAAAAAGGGATATAACAAATCATGAAATATATTGGGGTCAACTATCGGAAATATCGGGTGTTTTTTTTAGAGTTATAGAACTTTAAATTGAAATAAAACACATTTAAATTGAGATTGTAGCCAAATTCTTTTCTATTTGGAAGATAATTTTATGACATTTATGTTTTGAAAAGAATTTCCAGCATATGTCCACCACGACTAGCTCTGAGCAACTGCATTCGATCAGACCAATTTTAGACCACTTTTTCGAGTCATTCAGGTCTTATTTCATCAATAACACGAGTTATGTTGGCTTCCAGAGCGTCTATTGTATCTGGTTTATCAGCAAAAACCAATGACTTGACATAACCCAGTGAAGCTATGTCGCATAATCATGAAGGCCAATTAATTGGACCATTTCTCGACATAATGTTATCGCCAAATCTTTCATTCAATAAATCAATTGTTACGGTAGAAGCATGAGGTGTAGAACCATCTTGTTGGAACCAAAACACTTCTGGGTCGATACCATTCAAAATTTGAAACAAATAATCATTGATCATCGATCTACAATAAGCACCATTCACTGTGATATTAGCTCCAGCCTCGTTTTTAAAGAAATAAAGACCAATGATGCCTCCAGCGTGTAAAGCACACCAGTGCATTTTTCAATGGAACCTCCAGAACTTCTTGTGGATTGTTTTCACTTCATATACGACAATTTTGCTTGATTACATAGCCGTTCAACCAGAAATGAGCTTCATCACTAAAAACAATTTTACGATAAAAGAGCGGATCAACGTTAAGCTGTTCTAGGGCCCAATCAGCAAACAAACGACGCTTATTATGGTCAAGTGGCTTTAGTTCTTCAACCAGTTGGATCTTGTATGGGTGTAGACCAAGATCTTCAAGCAAAATTCTCCATGTGTTGGATGCACTGAGTCCAACTTGTTGTGAACGCCGACGAATAGTGTTCTATGAGTTTGGCGAATAGAACACTGATTTTGAAAAAAAATTTCAACAATTGGTAAACGTTGTTGCAGCGTGAGTCTTTCCATGATAAGTTGTCAATGCTTTCTGAACAGAAATGTCGAAACAACATGGCTTCTACCTTCTGTCAAATCACAGTTATCCCTATCGAAAGTTCTATCACTTAAAAAAAACACCTGATATAACTCCTCAGGTATTCCTTAATTCTCTTCTTAAATGATCTACTTGGTTGATCAATATATACTATAGAACCATCATCACAAGTCAACTTAGAAACCCCAGATTTACTGTCTCTATTTATTTTATATAAAACTATATAAAAATCAATGTCGGTAAAACAAATGAGGACAATGAATCTAGAGTTTATAAGTTGATTTGTAATGATTGTTTTATGGTGTAGAGTCCAATAATTTTATTTTGAGCATTCAATGGTTCTATTATGAGGTATACCAGTTTTATCATTTCTTCTTTGAACACTTTTTATATACCTTGAGAATTTTCGAAAAAATTAAAAAATTTAAATGAATACAATCCAAATAAATATTTCTACAGTTCTTCCAGTGTGTATTAGGAATTATTAACAAGCTGTATTATTTAGATCTCTTAGTTTTCTCACTAATCATTTTATCAATGATTTCAGTTCTATAGCTGATTAAAGATTAATGAAAAAACTTACCAAATATTTAAAAAAAAATTTATATCAATATTAATGATCCTTATGAAGAAAAGAAAATATGGTTTTCAATGGCTTATAGAAAAGGTTTCAGCAGTAGGATTTCTAATGGTCTTCGTTAAATGGGAATAAATTCTTTAGCAGTAAATAGAAATAATTTAGCTAAGATTTTGGTGAACAATAAAGAAGGAAACCCTAACTTTTCCGAATCAGGGATTGTAATGGGATTGTAATGCTACATATATGGGACATACAGGCTGATGTTTACAGCATAGAATCAAAGAACAAAGGGTGTCTATTTTGAATAATCAGAAATCAACCGGTTTTGCAGAAAATTGTATAGAAAAAAATAATTTTTTTAATCAGGGGAAATTGATGGACTATTTGGAGATTCTTTCAATCAAAAAGGCCGTTGAAAAAAAGGTGAATTTAACAAATTCCCCATTATGTTATGTGGTGTTATTTCCATGCGCCATTGAAAAACACAGATGTCCGAAGTGTAATAAATAGAACATTTTTCAATTTTAAGTTTAGTTCCTTTTGGTACTCCTTTGAAGATGGTCGAAAGACCGAAACACGTGTCAAGATTCTGAATAAATTGTGAAACTTAAAAATGTCAGAATTATTTCGAATAAAGCCAATATTTATTAGCAGAAATCAATGTTTTACTCAAGTTGACTTCTTAAATTTCACTGATCAAGCAAAATGAAGTTAATGCGACATAATTAAGCTTCTTATTATGCAATGGAATTATCTAAAATTGACAGAATTCGAGAGGAAGCCGTCGATTATAAACTTCTCGCCACTTGATGAGATTTCTATGTTCGCTCCATCGACTTCACGTCGCGTTACCCATGGTAACTTTTCTCCGTAAATAACTTTGTTCCCGATAGTACCTGACAGAATACTTTGTTTACCGAATTAATTAATTAGCAGTTCATTCAAGACATTAGACCAAGAGGAATCTTAAATTTTCTAACAAAGTATGTACTTCATACTTCGTGAATTTAGCTAAGAGAATTCCTTGATGTCGATCCCGTTTGAGCACGTCTGCAAGTTAAATTCTTAGACGAAGGTTCGAGTTACGACACTTAGTGTGCTGCAATATTTCCTTCGGCAAAATTTTGCGTTAGTTCGTTAAAAAAAAATTAGAGCACGGAGGTGAAGTCGAAAGCTTTTGCGCACTTCTTCAACAGTCTATATAATCTGAAAATTTCAAATCTGTGAATAACTTCTTGAAAACTTTATATATGAGGAATAAAAACACTGAGTTTTGTCATCCGAAAGTCAAGTTTCAGATTTTTTCTCCTAAAGAAACGGAAAATCTCATGAAAATGAAAAAAGCCATAGTTAAAAGTGCCTTCACCCTTTGATATATCGGGTTTTTTATCAGAGTGATAGAATTTTAAATCGAAAGAAAACACATTTAAATTAAGATTGAAGCCAAAATTTTTTTTTATTGGAAAGATGATTTTATGACATTTATGTTTTAAAAATAATTTCCGGCATATGTCCACCACGACTATATCTGAGGAACCGCATTCGACCAGACCAATTTTGGACCACTTTTTCCAGTAATTCAGGCCTTATTTCATCAATAATACGAGTTATGTTGGCTTTCAAAGCGTCTATTGTTTCTGGTTTATTAGCATGAACCAATGACTTGACATAACCCCAAAGGAAATAATCCAGTGGAGTTATGTCGCATTATCTTGGAGGCCAATTAATTGGACCATTTCTCGGAATAATGTTATCGCCAAATCTTTCTTTCAATAAATCAATTGTTACGGTAGCACCATGAGGTGAAGCATCGTCTTGTTGGAACCAAAACACTTCTGGGTTGATACCCTTCAAATTTTGAAACAAATAATCATTGATCATCGATCTGTAATGAGCACCATTTACTGTAACATTAGCTCCAGCATAGTTCTTAAAGAAATATGGACCGATGATGCCTTCAGCGTGTAAAGCACACCATACAGTGCATTTTCAAGATACAATGGAACCTGCAAAACTTCTGGAGGATTGTTTTCACTTCAGATACGGAAATTTTGCTTGTTTACATAGCAATTCAACTAGAAATGAGCTTCATCACTAAACACAATCCTACGATAAAAGTGGATCAACTTCAAGCTGTTCTAGGGCCCAATCAGCAAACAAACGACGCTTATTATGGTCAAGTGGCTTCAGTTCTTGAACCAGTTGGATCTTGTATGGGTGTAGACCAAGATCTTTACGCAAAATTTTCCATGTGATGGATGCACAGAATCCAACTTGTTATGAACGTCGACGATTAGACAAATCTGTATCATCATTAACACTAGGACTTACAGCAGAGATATTTTCTTCTGTGCGTACAGTTCTTTGTCTTGTTGTTGTTGTTTTTGCATCGAGTAGAGAAAATGTTGTCCGAAATCTATCGATAGTTCGACGAATAAGCTGCTCTGATGGACGATTATGTAAACCATAAATTTCACTGTGCTCTATAGAGCACAGTTTGGCGAATAGAACACTGATTCTGAAAATAAATTTCAACAATTTGTAAACTTTGTTGCAGCGTGAGTCTTTCCATGATAATTTGTTAACGCTTACTGAACAGAAATGTCAAAACAACATGGCTTCTACCTTCTGTCAAATAAGAGTTATCCCCATCGAAAGTTTTATCACTCTGAAAAAAACACCCGATATATCGTTACATATCAGCAAGAAAGAGGAATATATTGAATAAAACTGTATAATATATTGAATATCAAACAGAGTATTCGATGGATTCGTTCTTTACTTGATAAAAATTCAATTTCAGCCTCCAAAAGCATGAGCAGTAGAAATTAGTAGGTACAAGAACCTTAAAATTCTTCTTAACGACCAAACAGATGCTGCAAAATTCCCAATGTGGAATATGTAAACTTATTGATGTATTTCCGATAATTGGCTCCAATATATTTTATGGTTATTTATATCCCTTCTTCTGCATATTTTTCTATATGTTATTTCTATGAATTGATGGTTGTTTCAATGCTCATTTTGCAATGTTTTCCAATATTCATTTTTGAAAGTTGTTAGTTAGTTATACCGCCACTTTTTCCAAGTTTTTAGCAATATAAGAAGTGTTGTGTAATGTTTGGAGTTAGTTCAAGATGTAAACTTGACGAAAACACAGTGTTGACGAAACAATTGTTGTCAATAATAAATTGTGAAAATAATCTATTTTATTTTATTTATTAAAATTTCCTTTTCTAGAATTATTTTTTGAAGGTTTATTACTTATTATATATTAAAAAAATATTAATTTTGTGTTTGTGCTGCCATCTGTGTGCCACACCTGATGAGTAATATGTATATTTCACCTCAAATCATCCATTTTTTCACAAGTTATCGATTTATAATACCATAGAGTCATTAAGAATATAGTAGCCATCATATTAGTGCCTTCAATCCTTCGATTGGAGAAGATCTAATGAACAAAATCAAATAAAAATAAGTATGCATTTGAAATTCATGAACCGTTATGACAGCTTTATGCTACCTAGGCTAGAATTATCAGGAATAGGTTGGTGAAAAACAGAGTACGAAGTTTTTATATCCGATTTTTCCCCCCCTTCGAGATTGCTTCAGTCGACAAGCAATGTCATTAAAAATAACGATCCAACTCTCGGCGGGAGAAAGAGAAGAAAATTTCACGGAATAACTTGTTAAGCATAATTAACTCTTTCTCTTAATTAACACAATAGTATAGTGACGCGTCCTTGCCGGTTTTCCTGTCCAATTCGGCTGAACAAGGACCAAAAATAGCTTCGTTTCGCGCGCGAGATGAGAGATGGGCACAGGGGTGTAACTCGATAACAAGCTGGAGTACTCCTCTTGTTCTCCCTCATGGGAGGATACATGTGATTCCCCCGAATGAAGGTATCTCAATAGACGACTTTCTTCGGGAATTCAATGACATTCACAGGGATACTCTATTGGAACACTTGCGCAACCGGTTTCAATAACTACATCATTTTCAAGTGTACAGAAAAGAGTACAATAAATTGTTTTAACTAGAAGAGTGATAAAAAATTTATTATAATTATATAGATTCATAAGGGGGAAATTTATTACAAGTTAAAAAGGGAGAACTTTAAATTGCAAAAGGCTTTATGGAAAATGTAACAATTAAAAAAGTTTTATTCAAATAGTTCGACAAAACAATATTTTGCACGTAACACTGAAGTCATAAATAGAAGGTCATACACTAAGTCTCAGTGTTTTATTTCCACAAAAATGTTTGTAATACAAGAATTGTTTCAATGATATTCAATGATATGGCTTCTTCAGGTATCTACATTCTACTGGCTGATGGAGTTCAGTGTAACCGAGTTTAAATGCATTGTTAGGTACGTGACAAAATAATGGAAGAACAAGTCATAAAAACTCAAGGTGTTTATTGGAGTTTGTCGCTAAAAAATGCCATTAGGGAAAGATATTCAGTAATGGAGACTTGTTAACATCTGTTTGTTCGTTCGAAAGGGTTTTACGGGCATTGTACCAGTTCATTTCAAGAAATTCTAAAAGTGTTAATCTAGAACTTTTGATTTCAACGTGGATAATTTCATAGTTATTGTTGAAATTATGCCTGAATTCCTTAAGATGAACTTTGATGTTTTTGGATTCTTTTCTTGAATGATCTACCTGTCTGGCCAATGTATACTAAAGGGCAATCATTGAAAGTCAACTTGTAGACTCCAGATTTATTTTCTTTATTTGTTCGATACTTGTTGTTTTTTATGTATGAGGTAAAATTATCTTTCAACTAAAAAAAATTTGGCTTCAATCTTATTTTAAATGTGTTTTACTTCAATTTAAAGTTCTATCACTCTAAAAAAAACACCCGATAGGTACTAAAGTTATCAATGGTTTCAAAAGCTGCGTTATAATTGAAAATATTTTTGAAATATTTAGCATTATTTTCAGATAATCCATTAACATAAGAATATAAGAAAAACAAATGTTAACTTCCGCTATTTTATTGATTTTCACAACAATTGTTTCGTCATACCATGACTTCATCAGGTGAGTATTTAAACTGAGGTATACAATGCAACACATGACCTTAAATACACAGCTCTGGTACAAAAAATAGAGGGGTGGAAAGAGAGGTATACAATTAATGAAAAATATTAAGTAGGGGGGATCTATTTGAATCTATTTGATCATTCAATAAAATTTGTCTTTTATTATACCT
Source organism: Megalocaria dilatata (assembly GCA_034642435.1). Taxonomy (NCBI): domain Eukaryota; kingdom Metazoa; phylum Arthropoda; class Insecta; order Coleoptera; family Coccinellidae; genus Megalocaria; species Megalocaria dilatata. Next base: position 71,795,237 of record CM067858.1, read on the forward strand.
ATTGATTTCTAAAGTTTCTAACAGATTTAGTTTCTGACTTTTGTTTTCAATATGTAATATTTCATAATTCATATTAAAATTATGGCCAGTCTCTAACAAATAGTTGGCATAAGTTGAATTCGGTTTATTATTAATGTAACATTTTTCATGTTCTCATATCCTTGTTTGGAATGAACTTTGATGTTCCACATATACACATGGGCAATCACTACATATTAACTTGTAAACTCCTGATTTTTTGTTTTTAGGAATGACGTCTTTATGATTTTTTATTAAGCTGCCCAAAGAATTAATAGTTTTAAAAGAGATGTTATATTTTTCTTTTTTCTTTAAATATCTAGCAATCTTTTCAGATTTTTGGCCTATGTAAGTTAATGAAATAAATTTGGTTTCGCTTGAATTTTGAAATTTTGGATATACAAGTGATATTGCTCTCTTGTAATTTATTTTATCAAGTAAATTGTCTACAATTAACGGATTGAAATCATTATTTAAAGCTATTTGTTTAATCGTTTTATACTCTTTGTCAAAATTTTCTTAAAAACAAAAAATCAGGAGTTTACAAGTGATTGTGATTGCCCATGTGTATATGTGGGACAGACAGGCCGTTCATTCCAGACAAGGATACGAGAACGAAATGTTACATTAATAATAAACCGAATTCAACTTATGCCAACCATTTGTTAGAGACTGGCCATAATTTTAATATGAACTATGAAATATTACATATTGAAAACAAAAGTCAGAAACTAAATCTGTTAGAAACTTTAGAAATCAATAGATATAATAAAAGACAAATTTTATTGAATGATCAAATAGATTTATATAGATCCCCCCTACTTAATATTTTTCATTAATTGTATACCTCTCCTTCCACCCCTCTATTTTTTGTACCAAAGCTGTGTATTTAAGGTCATGTTTTGAATTGTATACCTCAGTTTAAATACTCACCTGATGAAGTCATGGTATGACGAAACAATTATTGTGAAAATCAATAAAATAGCGGAAGTTAACATTTGTGTTTCTTATATTGAAGATGAATTTCCGTCAAGTAAAGACCGAGACAATCAAAAATTAACATAAGATAACGAAAAATATTTCTGTGTATTGTCCTCTTTTAAGATTGGGTATACGAGATTGAATGCCATTGTCTTTTGTTCATTGGATACCATTTTATCTATAAAAAAGGGGTTATAACCGTTGTTTGACGCTACTTGTTTAATAATATTTAATTCTTTCAAAAAGTTATCTGAATTTAAAGGAACATTCAATAATCTATGGATAAAACTATTGTATGCTGTCATCTTTTGGTTGGTGGGGTGATTTGAAGTTTTATGTATTGTGATGTCTGTAAGTGTGGGTTTGTGAAAAATATTGAAATCATGTAAATACATTTTTGTGGAAATAAAATACTGTCACCAATACATTTTCTCACTATTTTTCAAGAGTTGTCTGAAGGAACTCTATTAAAGAGAACTTGTTTTGAAGAATTTCTTAAATGTTTGATTATATCGGTCTCTATGTGTCGGAAATACACCTTGATGATTAAAGTGAAACAACTTAATTTCCGTTAATTTATTTAATTTCACAACAATTGTTTCGTCATGACAACATGACTACAGTACCAGTACCATACTCACCAGACGAAGTCATGTTGTCATGATGAAACAATTGTTGTGAAACTAAATAAAATAGCGAAAATCAAATTGTTCTACTTTAATCATCAAGAATTTCTTAAGTTTATGTTGGGCGTTTTTAGATTGTAATGCATTTTTCATAATTATTGTCATTAAACTGTGTTGTTTCCATCAAATGTTTGTTGAGTGAACTCGATCGATATTATATATTTTCTTCAGATTCTTTTTGGTACTGTGTAATTAGTGTTAATTCTATACGAGTATGAATGAACAGTGTTTTCTCAGGCATTCATTTAATTTTGAAAATTAATTGAGAAATTTCATAAGGATGAAATTTGTAGCGAGGAGTAATAGAATGACACTGTTTGATATTTAATACATTGAAAAGGCCTTATATCAAGTAAAGAACCCCCCTTTTTATTACTTGAGATTTGACGAATATTTGTGTATGGGTGGTCTTACTTGAAGATAAAACTCCTTCTTCATCACATTATGTATCGAAAAGAATCAACAAAAGATTGTACAGAGCAAAAGCGAAAAATGTAGTAAAAATCGCCAAGTACCTCCCTGTTTTCTGGCATCGTCTCCAATTATACCGTCCTCTTTGTCGAGATGTCATAGCGCGCAGTAGTTAAGATTTTGGCATTAAAAGATCCAGATCATTTCACAAAGGAATTATGAGTACGAAATATAATATGAATAAGCCCCCGATTCACCCTTTCGCTCGCCATTAATATTGCTTAAATGTAAATGCATTTTCCGGCGGCTTTGTCCGATATTTTTTATGACTCCAATCCTTTTCAAATTTGAGGGCATGTCATTTATTTTAATGTCGCGGTTCTGGTCTTTCTCGGATTTCAATATCAGATCCTGCTCCTCTGTCTTCTGCGTTTAATGAGAGATTTCCTCTCGACTTTTGCGCTGATTGATGCTTAATGACGTTGACGGCTTTGGAAATGTTTGGCGCATTGTCTTCATTTCCGTATTTAATGTTGACTTTATTCAACTCAGAAACTGTATAGCTTTCCAGATTTTCTTCTTGATTCGTATAATTCTACCTTAGTTTCCCATATTTCTTGAGTTGGAAATCATTGGAGTATAATCTGTCCGATGGTTCCGTAGTAGTTCAAATTTGAAATATTTTTCAATATTTTCGAAATAACATGTTCGATCAATTTGAGATTTGTTGGTGCCGTTTCGATAACAAATTTCAAACTTCATTTTAAAACTGTCATCATTAGGCTTTCTTTTCAGTAGCAGTCATTTCGGTGAAGTGTGAACAACATAGTTTCTGTGTGCTCTGAAAATGTCAATTTTTGTACAGATTAATGTGCCTTTGTGGAAAGTTTTACTTCATTACTTCAAGAAAAGAAAAGACTGTCGTAAATTACCGTAATTTACTGGATATCACGTTCAAGCTGAACGAACGTCACAAAAGTGATTTGAAAGACACAGAACGACCGGACCGCCTCCAAAGCTTAAGCATGAAGAATTATAGGCAAGGCTCGATCAAGATTCATCACAAAACGCAAGAAGAACACGCAAAAATGCCTTGAGTCATTCAACCAGCTCTTTTGTCATTGTTTAAAACAATGGGAATTATCTGAAAGTTAGGAAATAAGGAGCCTTATGAATTGGAGCCAAGAGACGTTGAACACCGTTTTTTCACTTGTGAACAACTGCTGCAACGGCATAAAATAAAGGGGTTTTACATCGAATTGTGACTGGAAAAATTCTACCTATGCCACCCACCTTTTCAAGAAACAGGACATGTGTTTGACCATAATTTGGAAGTTCGCCATATTGAGAACAAATGCAATATACTGGACCTATTAGAAACACTAGAAATAAACCAGCCCATCAAATACACACCATGATCTTCTCGCCATGAATATTGAATATTGGCTTGAGGTTTTGAACCCACTTTTAATCGCCAGACACAATTCGATACAGAAACCCTTCTTATTTAAATATTTTAAAAATTTTAAAATTAGCCTTCCACATATTTAATTCCAAAAGATTATATTTAAAGATTATAACTTCTGAAAATAAATTAAAATAATGTCATATAAGTACCACTTATATCAATTATTGGCATATGAAATAAACATTCATTATAAGACATCCGAATGGTATAATAAAATCCAATAAATAAAAATTATTAACCAAAATCCTATAATTAAATATTTTGAATAGAAAAAATTTTGTTTCTGCTGATCAATCTTATGAAAACCAATATGTTTCAAGAATATTCAAGACGAGGTTCAACGAACGTAAAATGAGTTTCATGAAAAATAAACAAAATTCTACTTTTTCCACTCATTGTCTAGAAAACGGTCATTCTTTTCCCACAATAGATAATCTTGAAATTTTTCATGTAGAATCAAAAGGGAAGAAACTCGATTATTTAGAATCTCTTGAAATTTTCAAATTAGTTCACAATAACAATAATGTAAAAATAATGAATGACTGTACGGAGCTATGTAAATCGAAAATATTTGAGATATTTAAAAAGTACCATCTGTTTAAAACCTTTTTCAACGAACATAAAATGAATTTAATGAAAAGTAAACAAAAATTCAACTTTTGCCACTCATTCTCTGGAAAACGGTAATTCCTTGCGACAAAAGAAAATCTTAAGAAAATTTTACATGTAGTTTCAAATGAAAAAAAACTTGATTATTGAAATTTGCAAATTCGTTCAGAATAAAAATAATGTGAAAAATAATGAATGACTGTATGGAGCATTGTAAATCCAAATATTTGAGATATACATCAAAACAATGTAAAAATAAAAATAATGAATGACTGTACGGAGCTATGTAACCCCAAAAATTATTTGAGATATTTATTATAAATGGGTACCATCTGTTTAACAACCTTCTTTGTCGATTGCCGACATTCCGATATTGTTAGAAGGCCCCTCTTTGTTAACGTGGTTTTTTATCACGTTCCGCTTGTAAACCTCTGTACCACTAGTAGGTGTTACCTAGAATCTATCGAAATATTCAAAATATTTATCACTTTTGTTTAAATACCTCTGTACCACTGTTAGGTCTTCAGTTGTCTGATGATGGAATAGTTCACTTCCCGAAACTCGAGTCACAAGAAAATGTGTAATATATCTTTTTATTGGTAGTAAAACATAATAATTTCTACAATTTGTTTTAATTATGATCAACTACCAAATAGTAACGGCTGAAACAATTGAGTATCTGAAACTGACTTTATTCCTATTCGATGTTTTCGTAGATGCTTTAATCATGTCTAATTATAAAAATTCACAAATTTATAATCAATACCGAGTGGAATTCAGTTGTACGGTTCTAAAAGGAAATACATCCTGAGTAAGCTGTTTAATCATCCCTCCTGCAGAGTTCTATGAAACAAACACAGACCTGAAGAATTTCATTAATTAATAAATCATTGTTATTTCCAGCTACTCTATACCGTCTCCAGTTCGTGAGGCATTCATTTTATTAAATCTGTGATGCCTCAAAATTAAATTAATTACACTTTGGAGTTTCAATTTATTTATTCGAAAAAGTTTCCTGAATACTTCGCGAATGAGAAAAGATTATGATGCAGAAACTGCTCTCGGCCACAATCAGAAAACAATGTGAATAAATTTCTGTTGCATTGTGTTTTCGACCGGGATGATTAATTTTACAGTCTCACGGAAATGATGGATTGGATCTGCTGCAAGTTATGAGCAATATAGTTGAGGAAAAAATTTAACAAGTCACCTTAGTGATATTGACGGAAAGATACATCTTAAATTTTAATACAGTGCACGGTATGTTATTTTCTTTATCTATTTTTCTATACGATATAAGTTCACACATATTCATTGTTAGTAAACTGCAAAATACATAAACCAAATGAAAAGTTCTCAGTTGAATGAAGATCAATTAAGATATTCGAAAGAAATTATATTTTATCAGATTTTGAAAGGCTCATTAATGAAATAACTACACACCCAGTTCAGTGATCCCATAAATATGAACATTGTCAAAAGTCTTGACTGCCCAACTTGTTGAATGTAACCTGACAATTTTTTAAGTGTGGAAGCTTCACTATCTTATCACTTAAATGAGAACAATAAACCAGCAAAAAATGTTTTTGGATAGGGGAATACAGGTGTATCCGAAGTTAATCAGTTTTTAGCGAATAACGAGAGTTGTGATATTGAGAATATTTCGGGGAAACCGGCAGCGTTGTCAGGAGACCGGTTACTGATCATCCTAGAGTAACATTTACAAGGACAGATCATTATATCGCAAATTTTACTCAAAGGAATCGAACGGTATCTGTAACAGCCCTTCGAAGTCATTTTTTGAGGACCAATAGACTCAACCAGTACCATAAGGAGACGGTTGCTACCTCAGCGATCCATCGTAGAAATTTTTGCACGTTCACCGTTCACCGAACCGGAACAAACACTTTCAGGCAAACAATTCCAGGAACAAAACACACGGTTAGAGAGAAAATGTTGCCTACGAACCGTCGAAAAATTCTCTTTCTTGAGTTTGAAAGAGTGACCACGCAAACGTTCGTCCCGGTTGATCATGAACAGATGACACATGTCATCACCGAACATTCCACGAAGGGCCCGGAATGTAACAATAAGATCCCCGCGCACTCTACGGTCAGCAAGCGACGTTACCGTTGTACCGGAGACGAGGGTTATTGGCACCCATGTGCAAAACTACACACTTCTCGATATTGAGTGGAAGCTGCCAGTCCTTGCACCAGAGTGCTATAGAGTCCAAGTCACGCTGCAATGTTTGATCCCCAGGAACACCGTACAACTTCATGTCATCAGCAAACTGAGAGGAGCATGAATCAATACAGGTAGGTAAGTCGGAGATGTACAGGAGAAAAAGTAGGGGTCCCAAAACGGAGCCCTGTGGTACGCCACTGGTCACCGGTTTGAGAGACGAGAGAGAGCTGCCAATTCTAACCTTGATGATCAAGCACGTGCAAAAGTCGTTTGTGGGGTACACGATCAAAAGCACGAGAAAAGTCCAAGTATATCACGTCCACAGGATCTTTCTTATCGAATGCTTTTGACTAATAATTGACGCACTCCAGGAGATTTATTATCACTGAACGACCAGGAAGAAAACCATGTTGGCAATCGGGAATGATCTTGTTGTCTGAAGCAAATTTGAGGACGCAATCTAGGATCATCCTCTCACAAATTTTGGCTGCAATAGGAACTAGGCTGATGGGACGATAGTTTGACGCAATAAGCTTGTCACCTTTTTTAAATATTGGAGTTACAAGAGCATTCCGCCAGGATGTAGGTAGCGATGATGTTTCGAAAGATCTTGTGAAAATTCTAGATAGGGGAGAGGCTAGGGACTGAGCACACTCCTTAAGTACTTTCGATGGAAGACCGTCACCGCCAGGGGCAGAACGTGCGTCGAGAGCTGAGAGATGCTTTTCCACAATGGCTGGGGGAAAAGTTATACTTCTTAAGTCAGAGTTGACGCGATTTATGCGCATTTGGGGAGGTAAACCCGTCTCGACGGCGAAATCTGCAGCGAAAGTGTCTGCCAAAACATTAGCAGACGCTTCAGGGTTTCCGCAAGGTTGGTTGTTAGAGTCGGAAACCAGTGGTGTATCGACTTTAGAATTTAGCGATGATCTAACGTACTTGAAAAAACGTTTGCGATCTTTGGACTGAAGTAACCTCTACTCAAACTCTCTCTTGGCAGCAGAAATAGTATTGGCGAGAATTTTTGAGTATGTGCGATGGGCGTCGTAGTCACGTTGTTGTCTTCACCGAATATAGCGCTGCCATATCGACTTTTTGTGTCTGATCATCTTGAGGATGCCATGGTCGATCCAAGGTTTCGAAGCCACCGTGATGATATTTCTTAATGACGAGCATTCATTAATTAGGTTCCTCAGCATCTCCACGAAACGATCCCACATAGTCTCAACATCAACGGTGGACTCAAACATAGCATCCCAATCAACACCACCGACCCTGAGCTTCAACTGTTCATAATTAATAACTTTTATGGATTTTTCAGACTCTATACTCGGGCTGTAGAACTGGAGCTGTAGTTTTGAGAGGAGAAGGACATGGTCTGATTTTCCCAGAGGAGGATGATGCTCAACTTTGGAAACTAAGTGAGCATCGTTCACTAATATAAGATCCAACAAAGATGGTTTTTGAAGGTTTCGAAAACGTGTAGGCCCCTCCACTAACTGAAGGAGGTTAGAATCACGAATTGCGTCAACGTAAGGACCAGAAGGCGAGTTGTAGACCCTAGGAGTAAGTGCCAATCAACATCTGAGAGGTTGAAATCACCCGCAACAAAGAGGTTCCGTTTCGTCGTCGACAAATTACCCAAAAAAGTTGTCATCTCGATGTCGGACTGAGAAGGTCGAGGTCTATAGACACATCCGATAGTGAAGCTGGAAAACGGCCCGCTGAAGAGGTCAATGAATACACTGTCGATACCAGGTAAACCTGGGGTAAAGGGTCGAACAGAAAAAGAACTAGAAATCTCACTCACTACATATATAGATACCCCCCCATCGAGTAGAGAAAATGTTGTCCGAAATCTATCGATAGTTCGACGAATATGCTGCTCTGATGGACGATTATGTAAACCATAAATTCCACGAAGTGCTACATAAGTTAGGCGAATAGAACACTGATTTTGAAAATAAATTTCAACAATTTGTAAACGTTGTTGCGGCGTGAGTCTTTCCATAATAATTTGTCAATGCTTACTGAACAGAAATGTCAAAACAACATGGCTTCTACCTTTTGTCAAATCACAGTTATCTCTATCGAAAGTTCTATCACTCTAAAAAAACATCCGATACATCCTCTTTTTTCATGTTTTTGGCTATATAAGGAGTGAAGGTGTAATTTTCAGAGTTAGTTCAAAATGTAAACTTGAAGAAGTCACAGCGCTGGGAAAACAATTGTCGTTAATTAATAAATAGTGAAATTAGCCTTCATCATTTTATTCACTGAATATTATTTACTTTTTAGAGATTCAGAATCTGTGAACTTCCTTAACTTTGTGGATCAGTCTAGATAATATACAACGAAATCGAATAAGTTTATGGTTATTACATTTAATCTACCAATTTGAACGAGAGCAAAAACTTAACGTCTAGTGAGTGCTCTTGTAGTTTTCCACAATTGAAGGAATTTCCCGATCCACACGAACGTTTATCCTCTGGTCGGAGCAAATCAAGTGGGAGATAAACCCCATTGAAACTTTACCGTTTATGGGCACTCGGGTATAATCATCTCTTAGATCAATTGTTATCAATGTTGCCTATACTTTGGCGGGTCCTTTGAACTATTCCCACTCAGATATGTACGGCGATCTGCTATTCGAAATACCTAGAACTTCGTAACATAACAACACAGAGATACCCGAGCACCAGGTAGGCAACTATGTTCACATTCTGACCGACATAGTTCATAGCGAATTCGAGTTACATAACTGAATAGCCGGCTGAGAGCTGTCGTTATGTTCTGTGTCCGAGAGCATAGACAGAAATTTCATTAAATGCATCTGAAGCAGTAAGTAATTGGCTCGGTGTTCGAGTGATTCATGATGTTATGTATATTTGCGATTCCCGCTTCGAATGCTGAGTTTGCCGAAGTATTAGGTCGGTGATTGAACGATTCATTAAGCTGTCGAACGGAATGAAGCTTCTTCATCGAGAAAGATACACGGGTTAATTCTGGTTGCCATGGCGGTTTCGTTGGAATTAGCATGACCTGGTGAGAATTGACGTTTTATAGTAAAAATTTCATACATAACCATTATTTATACGAAATTGCCGAGAAATAAAGCATACAGATTGACGAAAAGAAGTCATCAGTCACATATTGGTATCTAACAAGCGCGGATCCGGGGAGAGGGGGGTCATGACCACCCTCTGGGCTGAGTCTAGGTTGACTAGTGATAATTTTTCCATTCTTATTGATTAAACTTCTAAATCTAACGCAACATACATCAGCAAAACTGTGAAAAATGAGTTGATTGATGTTCGCAAGGAAATCATTCAGGACAATATTACAGAAACTGAAGAAAGCTAAATACTTTTCAATTTTTTTCGATGAAAGAACAAATATATCACATATCTCACAGCTGAGCCTATTATTCACAATGGTATCATAAAGGAAGATTTTGTGACTTTCTGTGATACATACGATACTCTTAGATGTGATGAAGTGGATGAAAATAAAGACATTATAGAGCCTCGATTGACAAGTGTAGCTCTGGTGAAAATCGCTGAAAATCTCTGTCTCAAATTTAATATAGATTTAACATGGTGTGTGGGTAATGGGACTGACAGATGATAGGTTGTGGCCTCAGATACAAGGGTTGCTGTACAGGAGTTGTCAAAAGAAGCTGCATATGCCAAACGTTGCCCGTGCAGCAATCACGTTCTTAAAAATACATCAGCTATATTATCCAAATTTATTTCTTGCCGCAACACCTCGGGCACAATGAGAAAAGTTGTGGCATTTGCCAATGCATTCGCTAAGAGGTCTCAAATTTAAAAAAAAAAACTTGGAATTACAATGCAAAATATTTGTGAGACGCGCTGGGTCTTGAGGCATGACGGGCATCTACAATTTCAAGGAGATAACTTAGTGAAAATTTGTACTACTCTGGAAAAGATTACAAAACATTAGTGAAAATTTGTACTACTCTGGAAAAGATCACAAAACATTACAAAACTACCAATGACTCGCATTGCTTACTCCAAATGTTGCGCTGTTCGGACTTCTTCAGATCATCTAATCGCTTGAGTGATGTTTTAGGTACCTAAATATTTTGTTTTTTATTCTTAGATAATAATGCATGAACGTAAGATCTGAATAATTTATTTTATTAGTAACTTTTGAGCAGTTCAGCAAAGGCAGTTCAATTTACCGTGTATATCACGTAAAGATCCAAACTGTAGTTTAAGTAAAGCTTAATATTTTTCAGGTACAATAGTAGCCTTAAGCAGAATATTGCAAACGACGTCAATTGATTCAAAAAGGGCTACAATAACTGTCCTACGAAATAAAAGAGAAAAGCCTGACACAATTCCGACAGCTTTTTGAAGAAGAAGCTGAGCAACTAGATGCAGAAACTAAATGCCCCAGAATGGTATCACAACAAACAAACAGAGTCAATAATCAACTTGCTCAATCTGCTGAAGAGTATTTCCGCACGGCTGTATCCATCCTTCTTTTAGATTCTGCAATATATGACTTGAGGACCGCCAGGTCCCAACTAGGCGTTTTTATTCCAAAAGTCGATTATACTAATGAAGATTTGTTAAACAGCTTGCAAACGTCTATATCAACAAATCAATAATGTCATTCTTCTCAAAGGTAAACGTTCAAAAATTTAAAAATTAGAACTTCCTGAACTCCTCCACATTTCTTAAGTATGACATATTTTACAGTTTGATTTTCAGATATAAATTAGCAATGTATAAAAGTTGATTATTGACAGAGTGGTACGAACTAGCAAAATTTAAGCAAATTTCACGAGAATGACCGACTTTACCTTTAGTTAACTGAAATCATCAGAACCGAGTGATTCCATTGTTAGTTCGAAATCAAGAGAATTAAGGAAACATCAATCATGTACTTAGGTCACTAATTAAATTACCCTACATTGTGCCGATCACAAGTCAGTCCAGTAGCCATCGATCAATTTGCCTAACAGGTCGTCGAAAAGTTGCAAACAACTTTCCTTTCGTTTATTGTCATTTTCAGGGGTTTCCATAGATCTGATTGGAGACATCGAAAGTCAATACCATTTATTTATATTATTCTCCAATTATATATATATATATATATATATATATATATATATATATGCAGCATTTTGTTTCATATACTTAACTTGAAGCATAACAAGCTTGTTTATTGCCATTTTTAAATAAGAACCGCAGTAATCTTCAAATTCATTATAGAAAATATAAATGAAGAAATAAATAAAATCTCTCTCATTCACTCAAGACTATATTATTTATAGGACAAGTCGATAGCGTAAATGATCACAGACATAATTAATATGAAGTAATAAGTTTGAAACAAAACAAATTTCAATCATCAACCATATACAGAATTACATGAACAGACAAAGTATGTCGAAACAACACATTATTGATCCGCCCTGAAAGGGCACAACTTCCAGAGCGAATTTGAGTCGCTCTAGTGTGCCTGGACCTCTCCAAATCCTTTCTCGTTGACTATCTCTTTGTAAACCTAATCATGACTCGTCCGAAAAAAGTATGTTGCGCCATTATGGTAAAAGCTAGCCTTGATGGTGTTCTGCTCAATGCCGACGAGTATCTTTATGTCCAGATGATAACCGAGGTACTCTTAAAGGTCTTCTTGTCCTCAAATTTGAAGAATGCAACCGTATCTTTATGGTACTGGTTGAGACTATATGTCTGTAGGTTCTCAACAAACTACTTCGCGGGGCTGTTACAGATACCGTTCGATTCCTTCGAGTAAAATTTGCGATATAATGTTCTTCCATCGTAAATGTTACTCTGGGCCGACCAGGCACCGGTCTTCGGGCAACGCTGCCGGTTTCCAGGAAATAGGGCCACTATGCGCTTTACTGAAGTCCATGGAATATTCAAAAGTTGCGCAACCTGGTAGTTCGACAAAGCTTCTTGGCCAGTCAAACTGAGAAATTGGATGTCCCAGTATTTACCACGGAATATTCTCAATATTAGAACTCTCGTTATTCACTGAGAACTGATGAAGATTCCACACACAAAAATTTGTCATGTTACATTCAATAAGTTGAGAGTTGATAGGGAGAGTCAAGACTTTTGACGATGTGTGTATGTTCTGATTTAACTATATTTCATTTTGTCTTTTAATTTGAGAATTTATATAATTTTGAGTCAGTATATTTTGCTTTGTTTCAGTATTTTATGTAAATACATATATGTTATATGTATACTTAAGTCTAGGAAAAAATAAATCAATTATTTGTTTGGTAGATGGCTGTAGTGATAACTCGTATAATATCGATCAAACAATTTCAGATTTATACTGGTTGTCAAGGTGACATTTCACACTAAAAAATTCTTTTGCGGTTTTTTGTTTGGTGCATTCAGTTGTGAGTTAAAAATGTTGAAAATTGAAGTCCACAAAGAGAAAATTCGATACATTTTACAGCTTTTCTGTGATGAAGGCTAAAATTCCAGACACACGGCTGAAACTGTAATGGTGTTTATGGTCCCAATAATGTAACAGCTAATTACGTGAAATTTTGGTTTCTATCGAATATTTTTAGTTCCATAATTCGTAATTCAGTTCATTAAATCTTTCCTTTGAGATTTTGTCAATTTCTTATTTGGTTTTATGATCTAAATTCTATATTATGCGGAATAAGTTTAAGTTTATCGCGTCATGTATTACGTTCTTAGGGAATAAATTGTGAAAATTTGATGAATTATAGTGTTTTATACTCCGATATAAAATAGATTTTCATAAAATGGACAAGTCATCGATACTATATATTTTATCCCTGTAGCTGTGCGCGAAAAATATCATATTCAATTATCTATTTTTTTTAAATAGCAAAACAGATTTAATCTGTCAGTATTCTACAATTTTAATTTCAGAAAAATTTTATTGAAAAAGCTTTAAAACAATTTTAAAATTGTAGAAGATTGACAGATTAAATCTGTTTTGAAATTCAAATTTTGTTATATCAAGTAAAGAGCCTTTTTCTATTCAATTATCTATTTCAAAACTTGTGGAATTGTCTAGTAAATCACTACTTGTGTATTCAAAATTCATTGAATACCTTAGACAAATATGGAGTCATCGAAATTGGAGTAGAAAAGAGCACTACAGCGGCTCTAGCATTCATGCTTTTTCAGCTTAAGTTGAATTCCTGAAATGAGCGATAATTTTGCAATAACTCATGATACCACAACTGATAACTTTTCCCTGCAATTTTGTACGAGGACGCCACTGAAACAAATTGATGAAGATACCGTGAACAGAGTTATACGGTTAAATTTCCTAGAGTCTGGGGCAAGAATGAAGTTCGGTGAGAATCGACGAAAGCAAAGGTATTTTAATCAAAATATTTGAATGAATATCGAAGACACAGTTAATTAAAGCATTCCGATGAGTGGGCCCGTGCAAACCCGGCTTAAATAACGTGAAACAAGTAATAAGCAGTAGAAAGGGCTTGGGACAATTTTGAGGGCTCACGCATACGCGACGGCAACCCTTCGCCGCCAACGCTTCAGGGGGTTAAATTAGAAAAGCCAATTCAACTACTAACGTCGCTTACGCGTCTACAGGAACGTATGCCCCGGAAATTACGATTTTGTTCTGTTCCTATCATGGAACTAGATTTATTTGAACTTAATTCAAAAATTACTTTCTCATTGTAAGAAAAATTCAAATATTAACACATTTTTGTGACTGCAGTTTCGAAGTATTGGATCATCTTCAGACCAATGGAAATTTATGCATCCCAGGCACCAAAACTTTGAGATATAACAAAAAAAGCACACTCTTAAACTAGTCTCATTTGTTAATAGATAGATATAGAGAATACAAGAAGATTTTTCAAAACACTGACCCATTTCAATCCAAATCTTACAACTTTATGGTATTAGAAAGTAGCGGAGTAGGGATAAAGTGAAAGGCGCTCGCCAGAGCAGCCTAAGTCAAGTTTAGAGGAAACCAATATTATCGAATCAGGAATGTTCACTGAATACGAAGCTAAAAAAATGTGTCCATCAGGAATTCGATCATTTTTTCAAGTTAAGAAAGTTGAAAATTACAACAATTCGATCCTATCGACGTATGATACAAAATACCAGTCAATTGCTGAATGAATTGTGATGACCCGGTACGTTCTCAAAAATATTTAGATGCATTTGCAAAAAAAAACACCGTTGATGCCGTTTGCTGCCACATAAAATAATTTTTGTTAATGATTTACCGTACGTCATAAGAAAAAATATTGACGTTTCAGACGGAATCGCTAACGGTAATGTAGGGAAATTGATATATTTAGAATTTGACGATACTAAATTAATTAGAGTATGGACAAGAATCTGGGGAAAAAATCCGACAAAAATTTGCTCATCGCATCGAGGAATTAACTATTAATAGATACTCCGTTCCAATCAAGTTATTAACAACTTCATCACCAATCAAGGGTCGTCAACGTAATACTGTAATAAAACGAATAAATTTTACATTATCAGCTTTCAACGCATCAACGATTCATAAAGCGCAAGGAAGAACGTACAGTGAAGTTGTTTATCATTACGGAAAAAGTCATGCTCAAGATTTAGTTAGCCGCGTCACTGGTTTAAACGGTCTTTAAATCGTGTCAGAAGATGGAACAAAAAATTTTATCACAATAGTTGTTGAGTTACTAAACAAACACAAGTCTTGAGAATAGAATTAGAGCGACTTTCGTTGAATCTAGATAAATGATAGAAATATACCCACAACGAGATATGGCACAACGATCGATGCAGTTTTTACTAGATACATTGAAAGAATCGAATGTAAATCACTGTTCACGTATTTTAGTTACGATAAAATATTGGTTACATTTATAAACTGTGAAACTCATGATGAAGATGAAATTGATAAAAGAATGATTGAAAATAATTAAAAAACGGATCAAAATGACTCAACGATAATAAAATATTGTTTTCAGTTTTATATTATGTGTATATAATCTAAATAATTGTTAAGTATTATGTATGTCGTACTCTAAGGCACAGAGTTCAATAAAAATATCACTTGGAGATTTAGTATACTTTTATCATTTCCCATTATCATTCCAATTTTCCAAATGTAAAATTAAGATTGATAAAGCGATTTTTATACCCTTAATGGAATATTATCCCAAAAATTTTTAGTTAAATATATGTAATGTGATAAAAAGTTTCACTTTTAACGTGGTTTCATAAAACCACACAATCATTTTTCTTAATTGTTTATCAATTTTCTAACTATTTGGAAAAAAATTAACTAATTGAAAGTCTATCTTAAAAACTTATCAAGCACGACTTTGAAATCAAATTTCACGAAAAATAGACACATGAATTAGAGTTTTACATTATATATTACACTAAAATAAATTCATTAAAATCGCAAATCTAAACATGCCGCGAACAATTAATCCAGTCCAAAATCGCAAACAGATTAACAAACTATAGCCAAATAAACCGATCGGCTGTTAAGTTTTGCCGTGAAAGTCAAACAAGCGTGAATCCGGCCCTGCCCGCTTACCCGTTCAAAATCGCAAAACACACAATGGCGTATCCTCTCTTTATGGTACTTTTGAGTCGTGTTTGCGGCAATTATTGCAGACTGAAATATCTTGACGAGAAATTTTCGATTGTGTAACTCCGCGAGGTATCGTTAATTAAAAACCTTGACAAACTTGAAGAATTTCATTAATCATTCAATCATTGTTATCTGCCCCAAGCATTATTACCGTGGGGGGACATCCTCGCCCACTGCAGCTTTAAATTTTACAGGCAGTGCTGTTGCATTTAAAAAGCACGATTGTCGAAATTTTTTCCCACTGAGTTAACATAACTAACTAAATCATTCGTGGAATATAGGATTTACACTGCATTAACAAGTGACACTATGGTTTCGATCTCTACATCGAATTTGAAAAGGGTGGATGGAGTAGTTCGTTACTTGTGGAGGTTAATTTGGAAATGGAATAAAATAAGAAATTGCTTAGTTTTCTATCCCTTTTTATTCACGTTATATACAGTGGCTCAAGTTTCGTAGTGTTTACTACATCAAACTAAATTCAGCATTACCAAAAACACTGTCGTTTCTGTCGGCATATAGCGTAATGCTCGGCTCAAACGCATCAATTGTCATCGGTAAACCTCCCCTGTTATCATTTCGTTTGATTGTAGCAGATTATAGCCCCACCAAATACACAGCATGATCTTCTGGCAATGAAAATTCGGCTTGACAGTTCATGAAAAGGCATCAATACGATGCTCGACGTTTTTAATTATAATAATGGACCCACTCTTCATCCCCAGTCACAATTCGATGCAAATACCCGACGTTCGACGTCTATTGGTTTCAGTTCATACGGCACTCAAGTTCCCACCTTTCGGATCATTCCCATTCCTTTTAAACGATAGCAAATGATTGAGTGACTTCAAGTGTTTTTGTGAGTTCCTCTTGTTTTTGTGATGAATCTTCATCGAACCTTGCCTATAATTTTGTATCCTTAAACTTTGGTAGAGCTGCGGATCCTTCTTCGTCTTCGAAATAAAAATGACCACTTTTAAATCGGGTAAACCACTTCTGACACGTTCGTTCTGCCATGGTCACTATAAACATCAATCTCCATATCGAAGCAATGAAATGAAACTGCCCGCAAAAACACATTACTCGGTACAAAAGTTGAAATTTTTAGAGCTCATGGAAATTATGTTGTTGTAACAGGCAAATGCAATTTAATTAATCTCGATGATTAACTACGAAAGGTTTGAGTGGAGTGTATTGTGACGTAGATTAGCGAAGAGTTTTACTTCAAGGGCATTTGTATGTAGTTATCTCGTTGATGAACTAGCTCTGTTTATTCAATAAGATAAATCAACGAAGATTGTAAGGAATTAAAGTAAAACACTCGTAATACACTATGGTAACAACGAACTATAATTCTTGGTTAACTGTATATAAACCAAGTTAAAAGATATGATTATTACACTAAAAACAAATGTAATTAATTTGCCAATACTTTAACAATCAACTAGATAACTATATTAACAATAATACTATAACAGTGATAATTTGGACCGAAATGTCACAGGCTACGTACAACAAATTTGACTATCCGAATGATAGTGCATAATGTAGTAAAGGCTACATGCGACAAGTTTGACTATTACGAGAATAATGCATAAGGTAGAACAAGCTACATACGACAAGTTTGACTAATACTCGAATAATTATGATTTTACAGTATTTTCAAAGACTGAACGTTAGAGGTGCTCGATGCATCCCTTCTAACAAAAAGAGGGAAATTAACATTATTGATTGGAAGGTCCATTTGGAGGTGGACTGAATGAACGAAATAAAACTTCTTATTGATTACAGAAAAATAATGAAATCAATGCAAGTAAAGAAAGATAGAGTCAGTTTATAACTCCGAATGCTACGTCATGTGAAATTAACAGGCATAAAAATATCAAAATCTCTAAATGACTTTCCATGTTTTCTTAGGCCATATATAATCAGAAAAAAAAATCTGAAGTTTAAACAGTTCCAACGACAATTCTCAAAACTGCTTGATCTAAACATTAACATGAAGGACCTGGGTATCGATGACAAACTAATTTCTTTATCACACTTCTATGACATAGGTGAAAAAGTGGCATTTATTTATACAAAATCAGATATTTATATTGCTTTTAAATTACAAGACAAAATATCACCTTTATCATTCAATGCAAAATAAATTGACCCTCTTTTTATTGATATATTTCATTTTGTTACGATTGCAAAACAAGTCATCGATGATGTCTATAAATCCAGCATATTTCTCAAGGTTATAAACACCTGCGTTCACAGTATTACTAAGTCCAGTAGCTCGTTTATTGCTACGAGGACGAGAACTTCCCCATTCCTCCCGTTTTATTCGAACATAATACA
Source organism: Megalocaria dilatata (assembly GCA_034642435.1). Classification (NCBI taxonomy): domain Eukaryota; kingdom Metazoa; phylum Arthropoda; class Insecta; order Coleoptera; family Coccinellidae; genus Megalocaria; species Megalocaria dilatata. The sequence goes on from CM067858.1 coordinate 71,813,573, forward strand.
CTGCCTCACGAGTCATAATTCTAATAACTCCTGGCAATCTGAACTCCCAAAGACATATATTACCGGATATAAAATCCGGATCATAATAACAACCTTCGGACCGTGGAATTTCCGAGCATTCGAACTGAAACTAACAATATCGGATCGCGCAAATTTCGCAATTTCTCCCGTGAAAAAAGACATAAAACGTGAAATATAAGGCCGTATTTCCAGCGTAAGCGTCAAGTAGCACGTGTTGTTCAAACATAACATGGAGTAAGTAGTGTTTAGTGACATTTCGAGCGTTTATCCTCAAGTTTACAGCGGGATTGAAGAATGGGGATTAGAGATCCTGTGTACTTTGTACTTATACGGGATCCGCTGCGAAGGACCATACCCTGGAATATAAATTGCGTCTTTGGGAATTGACTATGAGAAAGATGCTGCTTGTTTTCAACATCATTTAAATAATGTGATAATAATTGTTTCATCTGACTTGAAAAATATATTGCTTTTTTGTCATCCAGTCTGAAAAAGATTATGTTTTAAACTTTCAATATCATCCTTTCTAGAAACCCAGTTCTGGAAGAAACAGGGAATATGGACGAATGTATAAGAACAGTTCATTTGGTGGAATTAAATGAAAAAAAAAATACAACAGAATAATTTCTTAAAGATAAACAATATGAGAAGAACTGTTGTACAAAAAGAGATACATTATAAATTGCACAAAAATAAAAAAATAATTTTATCCAATGATTTCGGAAAGGAGTTAATCAGAAAAGTGCACAAGCATTATGGCCATATTTGTGCTAGTAAGATGAATAATAAAATTAGGAGGTTTTATTACATTCAGTATATGGATTCACTGACAAAGGAGTGGATCATGTGACATATGTTGTGAAAATAAAACGAGAGTAGGCCAAACGTATGGTCTCCTTTCTCAACTGGGCCCAGCAAAGGAACCATTTGAAATAATGTCATTAGACACAATTGGAGGTTTGGCTGGAAACCGCTCTTCAAAAAGATACCTTCATCTCCTAGTGGATCATTTTACTCGATATGCATTTGCGAGCACTTCAAAACACCAAACAACCGACGATTTCATCAAATTAATTAATGAAATTCAAGATAAACGACCAATAAAAACACTAGTAACAGATCAATACCCAGGAATAAATTCGGAAAAATTCAGACAACATATGAGAAGTTTGAATATACAATTGATTTTCACAACAGTAGATTGTCCTTTTTCTAATGGCCTGAATGAACGACTAAATCAGACATTAGTGAACAGAATAAGGTGCGAACAAAACGAAAAAAAACTAGGGCATGGACGAAAATAGCCGATGAATGTATTGAAGAATACAATAGAACAGACCATTCTACAACTGGATATAGCCCTGAATATTTACTTTGTGGCAGAACTGATCCCATTGCTCCAGAAGAAATTATTGAAGCGAGGAATTTACCAAAAGATAAGGAAATAGCATATAAAAATTCGAATATCAAAACAGATTTAATCTGCTAGCCTTCTACAATTTTAATTTCAAAAAAATTTTTTGAAGAAACTTTAAGAATTAAATTAATGTCTTTATAAGCACTGCTCATATTTAATAGACGTATAAAATCAAAATTCATCATACAATATCAAATGGAATTAAGAAAAACCAACGAATATAAATTGTCAACTGAAATTAAAATATAAATAAGCAAACATTTTTTGTTTCGTTCCAGGCATGCGTACTGAGCTCTTCAGACAAACGTACGAAGCCCTGTTTGTTACAAAATGTATTGTTTTCTGATCCTATATTAATGAAAAATAACTCTTCCTCAAAAATATAAAACATAATTTCAAGAACTTCTCAAAAACTAATTTATTTGAAATATTCAATATATTTAAATAAATTACTTCAAAAAATCTCAAAATATGTAGCAAATCCTCAAGAAATAATTAAAATTACGATAAGATCAGTTCAACTTTACATATAAAAAATAATAAAATAAATTAAACAATGTATAGACTTACCGAGTGCGATATAGGATGTTGAAAAAAAACATGTACATAGGTACATTTATATCCAAGGTACTCTATGTTCCATGTTCACAAAAAATCATACAAAGCTTATAAGGCACTTGGTCTTAGTTAAAACCATTCAACACTGTATAATGAATTTCTTTACGTTTGTCTGAAGAGTTCAGTAGGCATGCCTGGAACGAAACAAAAAATGTTTGCTTATTTATATTTTAATTTCAATTGACAATTTATATTCGTTGGTTTTTCTTAATTCCATTTGATATTGTGTGATGAATTTTGATTTTATACGTCTATTAAATATGAGCAGTGCTTATAAAGAAATTAATTTAATTCTTAAAGTTTCTTCAAAAAATTGTTTGAAATCAAAATTGTAGAAGGCTAACAGATTAAATCTGTTTTGATATTCAAATTTTGTAATAATCCTTCTATCAAGTAAAAAACCGTTCCTTCTTATTTTATTTATATAAAAATTCTTTACGCTATCATGAATACAATAAAAGACTGATCGACAAGAATAGGAAACATGATTTTAAAATAGGAGACTATGTTTACGTTGAAAATAAATCAAAATTGAATAGAAAAAACTTGATGAAATAAGAATAGGACTCCAATAGTGAAAGAAATTTCTAACACTATATATGAGATAGATATTGGAAATAAAAGAAAGGAAAATAACTATTTTCATGTAACTAAGTTGCTCCCATGTAAACACGCAACATATAATGAGGGGTACATACTTTGTGTGGGGGGATGTAAAAATAAAACTATTATTTTTAGGGAAAACAACTTTGTAACTTCTATGTTCTATGTTCTATTATCTATGTTCTATGTTCTATTATCTATGTTCTATGTCTAAGATTTTAACCTAAAAAGTATCACATGTTTATTTAGCTAGTTGTTAGAAATGTGAATTGAGAAACCCGAAGAAATAGCATTTTTCTTGATTTCTTCTAGGTTAGTAAGCTATTTTTTTCATTTATTTCTTTGTATGTTATTATTTTATTTTGTGTATGTTATTCTGTTATATTTTAAACTAAAGAAAATGAAATCTTCCAGAATCATGACATCAAATCGTCTATTTCTTCAATTATAAAAATAAGAATTGATTACATTCTTATAATGTTATTCTGATTTAAATATTATTTAATATAGATAAGGACTGATTCAGTTGAATACAATCATTTTATATTTAAATTTATTGGTAAATATCTATTTTGGTATAGTTACTAGAAATTCTAGAAAGATTGTAATTGATATATGAGTAAAACAGTCACGTGGAATATTTGAAATGAAGGCAACAATTGTCCAGCCTTTTTTTGTAGATCGTCTTATATTTTAATATCTTGAATAATTAAAGACAAACGGTTTTTCCCAACCAATTAACCCATTCAAATACCACCAATCATCACTCTATTCCTGTCAACTTAAGGCGCATAATAGGCCTTAAAACGACCGGATCCGGGATGAACGGGATTAAAAGCAGGTTCGAGGAAATCAAGGGGATAAGTACACAGAATCGTTCTTGTGGGACGGAAACTTTTTCACGCATATTTTCGGCTCAATTTGCCGCCGGCTGATCATCTTAACGACTTTAAGGTGCTTTTTTAAATTTATCAAGTCTCGCTCAGGACGAGTTAACTACGTGAGTCGTGTCCCGGATTCGACGGGGGAATTAAGCGGGAATTTTCGGGACTCACCTGAGGAGGTCCGGAGATAAAGAAGAGGGATGATCTTGTGATGGGACGTTCCGCGGAAAGAAAGTCTTATCGGTCGATTAGCATGTGGAAGTTTTTGAGAGAGGTTTCTTATCTGTTTTCGAACGTTTTGGAGGTTTGAAGTTTTTCGAACTCGAAGAGTTATTTACGTGATAATTTTTTCGATGTAGCGTTAAATGTGAGAGTTGGCAAAACGACACCTTTAGCTTAAGACCAGATGAGCTCAGATGTTTACGGAGAAAAAGGCTGAAATTCTTTTCAACTTATTCTTAACTATTGCATGGAGTAGTCCGTTTCTTTGTGACAGTTCATTTTTAACTGGGATTTAATAAAGAATTACGTAGTTTTCTATCACTTTTCATTAAGTTAATATACAGTGACTCGAGTGTCATTGTTTTTTTTTACATTTTCAAAATGAATAAAACAAATTGTAATATTAAATATAAGATAATAGATGATAATGATTCGGAACATCTAATAAAAGCGAAACATATTGACGAACGTTTTACGATTTTGCACAAAGAAAATAAGGGTCTAAAACTGAACCTGTTGGAAAGTTTGGAAACAAACGAATTTAAAAATTCGGGGAATTTTTTGGATCTATTCAACTAGAGACCCGCTGGTTTCACCAAAAGTAATAAAATATTTTATTGTACCCTTATGTCAAAACGGAAAATATTTATTTACTTCGAGATCGGAAGGGACACAATCCGACCAAACTGTTTTTCATTATTCAGGCCTTATCACATCCACAGATTAACACACAGCCCCTCCTAATATCCATTAGGGCAAGTTTAAATGCCGCCACGTGAAATATTTAATAACTCCGATAATTAACAGTTCCAATTCAATCCAAGCCAAACTTTTCCTATTTATTTCCAGAACACAACACTCGGATTAAGAATACCTATACAAATACTGAACTTATTAGCTCTCCGCTCTACCGTACCGTCCCGTTTAATTCTCTTAATTGCATTCAAACAAAAGGGATGAAAGCGAACTACTTATTTAATGCATTAATTTATTTTGTTTCCTTAAATCCATATTTGCATTTTTTCCGGGACATCGCGGATTTAACTGCGAGTCGAGATTATTAATTATCCTCTTGCAGGGGCCCGGACAAGAAAAAACCAATTTAGCCCGCCGGTTGATTCGAAAAATATACGTTTGGATGGAGGAATTAGTCGGATGAATTTGAAAGTCAGAGAAGGGATGGAATTTATTTGTCTTCAGTTCATTCTTCTTTTATTGTCGTTAGCGATTTTCAATAGTTGTTTTATATTGTTTTTTTTATTGGAATCGAGTATAACACTGTTTTGGCAGAAAGAGTATATTATATGAATGTATTTTGTTATCTCCGATCAATTATCACATACACCTTCGTTTTATCAATAATATGAAACAGGTAATACGATACCACTTTTCCACTTTCAACCTCAGTTTGTTCAGCAAGACTAAAGTAACATCAGATCTGAAATATTACGTATATTTAAGTAGATTTTTGAATCATCTGCCTAGGCCAAAGCTGGACAACCGAGAGAGACCAAGAGATCCTTGATATAGATGATAAATAACAGCGGTCCCTTATTCGATCCTTTGGGTACTCCATATGAGAGCTCATACTCATATGATCTGAAGCCATTTTAGAAAACATAATTCAGTCTACTCTGTAAATATGGTTTTGTGAGCCTCAGATATGCTGGACTGAAGCCGAAAATTTTTCTGGAACAAATGCCATTTGAAAGAATTTGGACATAATTTCAACAATAACAATACATACTATAATAAATACCAGATTTACACTCTTGCAGTAGAACCTAATAGGAACAAGAACCTTTAAATTCTTTTCAACGACACAGTTGGAGCAAGAGCTGCATTCCGATAATTGGTCCCAATATATTTTATGGTTATTTATATCTGTTTTTCAATATTTTTCTTTATCGCTATTTCTGTGAATTGATATGATCATTTATATCCTTGTTTGCATATTTTTTTCTTATCTCTACTTCCACAAATTATTAGTCTGTTGTACTATCTCCTTTTTCAAGTTTTTAATTATATAAGAAGGTGAAGGTGTACATTTTAAGAATAGTTCAAAATGTAAACTTGACGAAGCCAACAATTGTCGTTTAATTAATAAATTGTGGAAAAAATCTTTATTATTTTATTAGAGTGCAGCAACAGAATGATTCTGTAAAACTGCCAGAAAATCAACTGAAACAAAGGTAAATCGATATGTTAATAACATAAATAAAGGTTAATACTTGATAGAAGGTATATAAAATTATTTAAATATTTTTTTTAATTCCTGAAGTTATTATTATTAGATATAATTTCTTGAAATTAAATATGTAGAAGGCTAATAATAAAATATTTAAATAATTTTATATACCTTCTATCAATTATTAACCTCTGTTTATGTTATTTTACTCATAATGTATAATTATTTGGTTTCCTTATAATTCTTTATACAGATAGTCCTTGTGCTATAACAGAGGCCGTTAAATTGCCTTTCAATCTTTTAGATCAAGGGTAAACCACAGAATTATTTATTTGTAGTAAACATTACACTCCATTTAAATTTTTCAGTATTCATTTACCAGAAGTTTTCCAAATTGTTGAAAGGTGAGTAAATATTTGTTGTTGATTGATGTTATATTTTATTGAATATGAATTAATTGAGTACTGACGAAGCAAAGTCTCTCTTAAAACTTGTTTTTCAGTTACTGAATTGTTTCAGCCGTTACTATTTGGTAGTTGATCATAATTGAAACAAATTGTAAAAGTTACTATGTTTTACTACCAATAAGAATATATATTACACTTTTTCTTGTGACTCGTGTTTCGGGAAATGAACTATCCCATAATCAGACAACTGAAGACCTAACAGTGGTACAGAGGTATTTAAACAAAAGTAATACATATTTTAAATATTTCAATAGATTCTAGGTAACATCTAATAATGGTACAGAGGTTTACAAGCGGAACGTCATAAAAAACAACCGGGTTAAAAAAAGGGCCTTCTAACACATATCGAAATGTCGGCAATCGACAAAGAAGGTTGATAAAGAGATGGTATTTATAGATATATTTATTACTGCAAGTAATGAATATATAAGACAAACAGGATGTTCCTTCAAGACAAGCTTCAACGAACATAAACTGAGTTTCATAAAAAATAAACAAAATTCTACTTTTGCCACTCATTGTCTAGGAAACGGTCATTTCTTTCCCACAATAGATAATCTTAAAATTTTACGTGTAGAATCAAGAGGGAACAAATTATCAATTACAACAATTATCTGTTGAAATTTTTAAATTAGTTCACAATAACAATGATGTAAAAATAATGAGTGACTGTACGGAGCTATGTAAATCGAAAATATTTGAGATATTTAAAAAGTAGCATCTGTTTAAAACCTTTTTCGACGAACATAAAATGAATTCAATGAAAAGTAAACAAAAATTCATTTTTTATCACTCATTCTTTAGAAAACAGCAATTCCTTGCGACAAAAGAAAATCTTAAGAAAATTTTACATGTAGATTCAAAAAAAAAAAACTTGATTATTGAAATTTTCAAATTAGTTCACAATAAGAATAAGGTAAAAAATAATGAATGACTGTGTGAAGCTATGTAAATCCAAATATTTGAGATATACAACAAAATAATGTAAAAATAATGAATGACTGTACGGAGCTATGTAACCCCAAAAATTATTTGAGATATTTAAATGGGTACCATCTGTTTAACAACCTTCTTTGTCGATTGCCGACGTTCCGATATCTGTTAGAAGGCCCTTTTTTAACCCGTTTTTTTTATCAAGTTCCGCTTGTAAACCTCTGTACCACTATTAGGTGTTACCTAAAATCTATTGAAATATTCAAAATATGTATCACTTTTGTTTAAATACTTCTGTATCACTGTTAGTTCATTTCCCCAAACTCGAGTCAGAAGAAAATGTGTAATATATGTTTTTATTGGTAGTAAAACATAGTAATTTTACAATTTGTTTTAATTGTTTTTCATTAATGTTTTCAAATATCTTGAGATTTTATAGAAAGTAACCTGGTTGTTATAGATATCCAATAATATTGAATATTCTAAGTAAGATAGTTTTATGATGAAATTCTCAAGATTATGTTAAACATTTTCGAAAGATATTTGTTTTTATAAGGTTGATCAGCAGAAAGAAAATTTTGTCTACTCAAAATATTTAATTGATAGGATTTTGGTTAACGATTTTTATTTATTGGATTTTGCTATATCATTTGGATGTCGTGTAATGAATGTTTATTTTATATGTCGTTTGATATAAGTGGTACTTATATGACATTAATTTAATTCCTGAATTTATAATTATTAAATATCATTATTTAGATAAAAATAAATCCATATGCCTCAGAAAAACTAGTCGTCTGTTTGAGTAGACACAGAATTATCAAGAATACTCCAAAATATGAAGGGTTCGACCTCGTAAATATCAATGCGGTTCATGACATGATTTCATCAGACTGTCAAATTGGGATGAAGCAAATATCTGAGGCTTTCAATATTTTATTTGAACGCGTCCATCATATGGCAACCGATTGAAATGATTTTTTTTTGAATGCTCTGCATATTTGAAACAAATTTAAATACCGAGGAGTCTAGGTACTGAAGCATTCCTGATGACATCAATGAAAAAGTGTGTTGAAGCCCTCGTATCCACGTAATGAATGCTTTTATAAGTAAACATAATGATACTAAGATATTCAACAGAGAATTCACCGAATTATCGCAGATCAGTGGAATCTTATAAAGAATCAAAGGGGACCTCTACAAGCAAGACCATTTAATCTTCATCCCCAGTCCTCCGGACTCTCTCGAGGACTCTAATTAATTGCGAAGGACAATGAACGCTTTCCGTTCCGATCAGGTGACACACTGTAAACAAATTACAAATAGCTCCATCCTTTTACCCTGGAAACCTGAAACTTCCAACTATCAAAGTATTTTTCAGGGAAACGATATTTTTAATTGAAAGGTGCCGAACTAGAGTCGTGATCCTGGCCTCCTCCGATCCTCCCCAGCCTTGCGCTGGTCCACTGCCTACAAGGGGAACCTCCAATTAGTGGCATTAATTAGCAGACACTTGAATCCTTGCCGCCAGAGATTGCAGGCATAGTATAAGCCCCATGGCGCGACGGAAGACGGGTGCTCTAGGTGTACCCTGCCAGAGACGCAATGAGCTCCCGAAGGCACCTAGTTTTGCTTCACCTCCCTCAAGAATTCAGTGGTATCATCTCTACAATAGTATAAAAACCGCTGATTCTATTCGGCATTATTTGTATATTGTATTGTTTATCAAAATAAACATATTAGGAATGATAAAGAAATCTTTCAACTAAATTAATTCGGCTGATCTGCACCAAAAATCATTAATAAGGAGTATGAGCTATGGTAATAGAAAGTTCTAGAAATCGAGACAGTGTAACATACATCTGTAAAACAATTTTATGCTCAAACAAACTCGACAAGGTTTTGTTGATTACAGAGGCAAATTGCAGACATGACTGGTTTTCGTCGGTGTAATGTATGCTAGTGACTCCAAATCTGTCGAGTATCTATATCCGTTATACACAGAGACACTAAGGTATTAATAATACACTAGCGCCATCTAGAGTATGCAAAATACATGCAAGACATGTGGGTAAATTCAAGTAAAGAAATGTATTCTCGATACTTTCACGTTACTAACCCATATAAATTAATTCGGCTGATCAAGATCAAAATTTCAATATGAATATGCTGGTTATGATCATTGCGGCAAATTGTAGTCTGATTTGAGCATGAGGAAAGTTTTTTCTACATCAGTAACGTGAAAATATCGAGAATACATTCCTTTATTTGAAGCAACTTACGAGGTTATGTCTTGTAGACTGGGTCAAAAAAAACGACAATTTTTTTTAATGATACTGTGAAAATATCATTCATGATAATAAAAAAAATTATCGTGAAAGTTTGAACCCTTAATAATAGTATTAAGGGGTGTATCGTTACGATTCTAGGTTTTTTAACGGTAATCGCATTTTTTCACTCAAACCTCGTCAATTATTAATCTGAAAAATTTGAGCAATGCGTATTTTCAAAGGAAATTATATTCCCTACAAAAAAAATCTTGTTAATTAATTTAAAACAAGTCGTTTGCTTGTTATCGTGCCTTAAACATTGATTAATTTTTTTCAATTCTGCGTTCCGATTTTGCATTTTTGTAACTACCAGAAATATCAATATTCTTATGGTACAAAACACGTATTTTAATGGAAATTTAAAACTCTACAAAAAAAGTTTCGTAACATTTTTCATTAATTTCACTCATTCCAAAGTTATTTGACGTTGAAGTTAAATTCAAAAGTAATTTATCGTTTTTTTCGCGTGACACATAATTTTTTTCACTTGATTGAAAAATTTATCACTTAAATATTGAAAGTCACTTTTTTCTGTTGGACCACTAAACTTTTTTCTATAAAATCATAATTTATTAATGTAGAGTACTATAACAAGTAAACGGCTTATTTTACATTAATTTACAAAGAGAGCTTTTTTGTAGGGAATTTAATTTCGCCCAAATTTTTCAGATTAATAATTGACAAGGTTTGAGTGAAAAAATGCGAATACCGTTAAAAAACCAAGAGTCGTAACGATACACCCCTTAATACTATTATTAAGGGCTCAAACTTTCACGATAATTTTGTATCATCATGAATGATATTTTCACAGTATCATTAAAAAAAATAGTAGTTTCTTTTGGCCCAGTCTAGTTTTATGTATTTTGCATACCAGTAGGTTGAACTAATTACTGCCAGCTATTAGCCCTGTGAAAACCAGAATTCAGCGACGGAACATGATTTTATCCATAATTTCAGAGTTCTCCGCATAAAAAACAACTATAGTAAATTGAACGCCCTAGTAACACTACAAATGAATAGGCTATATAAAAACATACTTTTCTCGATGATCAAACAGACCTAAACGAATCCCCACCACTGAACTTTTCTGAGTAAAACACCAGAATTTTCAAAAACGTTCAAAATCTCACCACCATTTTCTACCTACCCATTCAAGAAGGTCCAAATGAAAAAATTAATTTGTTTGCATACACACCCGAAGAAGTAACCGTGTAATTAACGAAAAATTACTGTACTGAATCAAATGTTCCATGTCGGTCGGTATTCGGGTGAATGGTAAGAATTCACTCACGTATTCCGTTTGAGAGCATGGAACATAGAGCAAGTCCTGACCTGCCCCTACTTGTGGGCGATAGAATTCCATTCTAGAGTTCTTTCAATGACGCCAATTTTGATATCTGCCTAAAAGAACCACTCGAAACTTTAATTATTCAAATTGCATTGAAAAATGAAATTAGAGCATTTCCAAAGCGGAAAAAGGAAATCATTTAAACTACCTTTTAATACCGGCTAAAACGTTGATGGTTGGCTGTGCTGCAGTTTCTAGAGATCGCTTCAATTAATCAGCTGTAATTATTAATATCCCGTTCTGGCTTTCGGATGGAAAAACTGCAAATGGCGGAGAAATTATATGATTACTTAGCTTCCAAGCATCTTTCATAAAGGAGAGTACGATTTTAGTTGGCGAATAGTCGACATTCAGTTATGAGCAGCACTCTTCAATTTCTATCGTTTCTGTATGGAGAGCATCTGGTTATTTCACCCCTGTCGAGATCACTGTCATCAAATCTTTTTCAGATTATGGGAAAACCTTATCAGCCAAAATATTCTTGAACACTATTGAATCTAAAATTCACCAAAATTCCCTTATGAAATATTTTTTATATTAGTATAGATAAGTAGACGATATTTGCTGTTGCTTCACAGGTAGACTGGAAAAACTTTCCGACATTTGTAGAATAGTTTTCTCAAGAACAAAAGTTTTTACATATTCGAACCATTTGTTAGAAACAGGACATACTTTCAACCATAATCTTACATGTAGAAAGTTAAAGTTATGCCTTAAACCTGTTGAGTCACTATAGATAAATAAAAGCAACAAATTAGGAATAATAACGAACAATTAGGTTCAAACAACTCATCCCTGTTAATGATTGAAAGTAAAACAACTTAATTTCCGCTAATTTCTTTAATTTCACAATAATTGTCTCGTCTCAAATCGACTTATTCATAAATGTCAGATACCACCTATTTTTATAGAGAAACAATGGTTGTATTAAATAAATAATAGAAATTTGTGAAAATCAGAATGACCTCATTTAATATGGATTTTCATCAAGTGAATACTGATTCAATTGAAAATTAAATATAACCTTCAACGAATTTTATCGAAAAGTATCGAAAAACATTACAAACTATACAATTATACAGTTTTTGAAATGTTAGATGAAAATTTTTAAAGCTTTCTGTTAGTACTTTCCAACAAATACATTAATAAATTATCAGCAAATTCAATTGTAGATTGAAGTTTTTTTAATCTGAAAGCTTCATACTGATTTTCCAGATAATAGAATAAACATGTACATAATATAAGTTTTGTCGTTAATTGATATGAATTTCATGGAAAATATGCAAAATCAAGCCGCAATTTTCTTGAGTTCGAAACTAATTTGGTAGTCCACCTTTAAAATCAGATCACCAAAAGTGACCTAATTAACATTATTCTTGGTGTACGTTCCAGTGTTCGAGGATATTTTATTTAGCATTTGCACGACATTTGGTTTCGTCCAGAACAAATAGAACATGTTGAGAGTTTCTTTATCAGATTAGCGTGCTGATTCCCCGAGTAAAATAGAAAGAATTTATCCAAACAGTATCTGCTAAGGGCGTCATAGACGTGCGAACTTATTGGAAGAAATATTTTATATTGCAATTGGTTGTCGCTCTGTTACGACCTTTAACAGATCTTATATGTGTACTGAAACTGAAATATATACCTAGGGAGGCCAGCTACATAAATTGCTTATATGTATTTAATGGATTCGGTCTTTACTTGATGGAAAATCATTTACAACTAGTAATAAATAAAATTAAATTTCCACAACTTTTTCATTGTTGAACGACAATTGTTTCGTTACACTGTGGCTTAAGCATGTTCTACATTTGAACTGATACTGTGTAAAAACTTACATAGGTTCGAGTTTGTTCAAGTGATTTTAAGAATGTTAATCGAGACTCTTTACTCTCGATATGGACAAGTGAAATTATTAAAAGGTTGGCGTATTTGAAATGTGTAGAAATTAAAGTGTAGCTCTTTTCATGTTCGTGGATTCTCTACTTGAACGATCAGCCATTATGGACTCCTGATTTATTATATTAGTTTGATTTATCTTTATTTGTCTATGTTATTAATGGTGTGGATAGCTCAGCGGGAGAGCATCGGACTCGTGACCGGGAGGTCCAGGGTTCGAATCCTATTCAGGTAGAAAAGAAATTTTCTAGTTGGACGGGTATCTGCCACCATTTCACTGTTGGGTCAAAAATTAACAGTGCTGTGACCTAAAGTGGCGCAAGATCGCAGTAACAAAGCCTACACAGAACACAACTGAACTCCTAACTCGTACAAGCTGAAAAAGCTTCTGAGGGATCTTCACAGAAGATCTAGGAGTATCAGGATAATAATAATAATAATAATAATGGTTCTGAAAGCTGCTGCGTAGTATAAATTTTTCGTAAAATAATTGGCATTGTCTTCGGATATTTATATATAAAATTCGTAAGATTTTTTTTCGGAATGCAGTTTTGTGGAAGGATAAATGTGAGTTAATGCTGTCTTTTTTTGTTTCTTGTTTGTCATTTTATCTATAAGAGTTGGACTGAAATCTTTGTTAAAGGAATTTGGAAAAATTCTGCGGTTTCATCGGTACTTTTAGATATCTATGTATGCAGCTATTATGGGCCGACATTTTTTGATGATAATTTGTTTTGTGTTTTGAAGGCAATATATTTCAAAACGCAAAACGAATTATCATCGGTATTATTTAACGCAAAGGACCCTACTCCAAACATACACAAATCAGGAGTTAATGGGTTATCTTGTTTTACGTGCAGTAATAAATATATAGGACAAACAGGACGTTCCTTCAAGACGAGGTTCAACGAACATAAAATGAGGTTCATGAAAAATAAACAAAATTCTACTTTTGCCACTCATTGTCTAGAAAACGTCATTCCTTTCCCACAATAGATAATCTTAAAATTTTACATGTAGAATCAAAAGGGAAGAAATTCGATTATCTAGAATCTGTTGAAATTTTCAAATTAGTTCACAATAACAATAATGTAAAAATAATGAATGACTGTACGGAGCTTTGTGAATCGAAAATATTTGAGATATTTGAAAAGTAACATCTGTTTAAACCTATTTCAACGAACATAAAATGAATTTAATGAAAAGTAAAGAAAATATCAACTTTTGTCAGTCATTCTTTAGAAAACAGTAAATCCTTTCGACAAAAGAAAATCTTGAGAAAATTTTACATGTAGATTCAAAAGAAAAAAAACTCGATTTTTGAAATTGTCAAATTCTTTCACAATAAAAATAATGTAAAAAATAATGAATGACTGTATGGAGCTATGTAAATCCAAATTTTTGAGATATACAACAAAATAATGTGAAAATAATGAATGACTGTACGGAGCTTTGTAAACCCAAAAATTATTTGAGATATTTAAATGGGTGCCATCTGTTTAACAACCTTCTTTGTTGATTGCCGACATTTCGATATCTGTTAGGAGGCCCCTCTTTTTCAACCCGGTTTTTTATCACGTTTCGCTTGTAAACCTCTGTACCACTATTAGGTGTTACCTAGAGTCTTTTGGAATATTCAAAATATTTATCACTTTTGTTTAAATACCTCTGTACCACACTGTTAGGTTTTCAGTTGTCTGATGATGGGATAGTTCATTTCCCGAAACTCGAGTCACAAGAAAATGTGTAATATATCTTTTCATTGATAGTAAAACATAGTAATTTCTACAATTTGTTTTAATTATGATCAACTACCAAATAGTACCGACTGAAACAATTCATTATGTGTATAGAAAATTCAAGTAAATCTAAATATTCTATAGAGCAATGTATTCTTTTCCTGGATGATGGCCTTAACACAATATTCGGCCATTAACCACTTAATATGCGTTTGCGCAATAACCTGAAATCGGCAGTAGAAGATGCACGTATTGGTCAACGACAAAAATTTTTTCATGGGCCTGCATAATTCAGAGATTAAAGTGCAAAATTTTCAGGATGTATTAAAATTTTTCTTATGTTCCATTAAAAAGTTTTATTATTGATAAAACAGTGAACCAAAATATTTCTCCTCAAAATTCCGTTTGAATTTCTAGTTTCACAACCAAATTAGATTTGGCGTTCGTGGATCTCCTGCGGGCTTCCCTTTAGTTTCTTCTCTTCGCATGTAACAGCCGAGTTGACCGATGTAATATGAGGACCCCCCTTTTAATTGCTTCGTCGTCCCCCGAATCACCGCAATTTCACCTCGACAAACTAGTTAGCCGGAAGCTATGTCGTTCTTTGTTCAACACGCGAAGTCCGATTGAATATATTTTCAGGATTAATTGCGTGATTTCAAACTTGACACTCCTTTGTTGCGAAAAATTAAGTTTGTGCCCGTTTGAAAATTGACTTATCAATCCACTGAATGACTGATATATGGATAATCCTTTAGAAGGTATTTCTGATGATAAAACTTTGTTATCAATGGAGTTATTCGAAATAGAAAGCAGAAAAATATTTGTAAATTTGCAATGAGTTTATTGCAAATGGAATTTCTGTGTAGTCGAAATTGCCTGAAATTTGTCGCTGGTAGAAATATTGGCAGTATATCAAAATAGCCTTCGTATTTCAGAATCAACGTAGGATTTGATTCCCTAAGATATACTCAATATAAGTGTTGTGTGTTTGGAATTGATGTTGTATTTATTATTAGATATAGCTAATAATATAGAGCAACGAACTAGATGATAGATAAGTGGACTGTATTAAATGAATGAATCAAATGAATTGAATTAATTGATTGCATTAAATGTTGAACCTGGTTTCAGGGATTAAAGGAATACTACAAGTATAAAAAATATATTGAAGTATGAAACATGTGTCACAAATGTTAATGTATACAAATTTATCTTACTGAACTTCTTCTGTCTGTGCTGGAGCCACCGCTGCCTTGGGAATGCTGCTCCTGGGGTCTGGTTGTCTTCAGATCTCTTCTCGAGTAGTATTACTTTCTTGTTTTAGACTTGGTACATTGACATTTACACGAAATTTCGTCTATGGTTTCTATGGTTGTTCTTCTTTCATAGAGAAATTAGGCGCAACCACGGTGTAAAGATTATGCTTCATACAACAATATTGGAACTATAGAATGAACATGCGCAAACACTTTGCGCATGAGATTTGCGACTTAACAATATTAAACAGCTTGAAATATGTATTATTGGGAAAATAACGTCTGTGTTTCTTTATTCTTGTTTCGAAAGGTCTTCCGATTTGTCAGAAAGAAGGCGAAAAGTGGTTGCTATCGATGGACGAACTTTGAATTTAGATTGATTAACCAATAATTTCAAATCTTCAATTTTCGACAAAAAACCGTACAAACTTATTTATAATTCTGAAAATCAGTAAGACATTTCTTGAGTTACGTTGATGAAATATCTTGTGTAAGTTTCAGCTTTTTTTTAGAGTAAAGAACTTTAAATTGAAATAAAACACATTTTAATTAAGATTGAAGCGAATTTTTTTTTATTTGAAAGATAATTTTATGATATTAATGTTTTAAAAATAATTTCCGGCATATATCCACCATGACTAGCTCTGTGGAACCGCATTCGACCAGACCAATTTTGGACCACTTTTTCGAGTAATTCAGGCCTTATTTCATCAATAACACGAGTTATGTTGGCTTCCAAAGCGTCTATTGTTTCTGGTTTATCAGCATAAACCAATGACTTTACATAACCCCGAAGAAAATAAGCTAATTAATTGGACCATTTCTCGAAATAATGTTATCGCCAAATATTTCTTTAAATAAATCAATTGTTACGGTAGCAGCATGAGGTGTAGTACCATCTTGTTAGATCCAATACACTTCTGGGTCGATACCATTCAAATTTTGAAACAAATAATCATTGATCATCGATCTATAACGAGCATCATTCACTGTAACATTAGCTCCAGCATCGTTTTTAAAGAAATATGAACCGATGATGCCTCCAGCGTGTAAAGCTGGAGGCGTACAGTGCATTTTACAGGATGCAATGGAACCAATAGAACTTCTTGAGGATTGTTTTCACTCCATATACGGCAATTTTGCTTCTTTACATAGCCATTTAACCAGAAATAAACTTCATCACTAAGCACAATTTTAAGATAAAAAAGTGGATCAACTTCAAACTTTTCTAGAGCCCAATAAGCAAACAAACGACGCTTATTATGGTCAAGTTGCTTCAGTTCTTGAACCAGTTGGAACTTGTTTGGGTGTAGACCAAGATCTTTATGCAAAATTTTCCATGTGGTGGATGCCCAACTTGTTGTGAACGTCGACGGGTAGACAAATCTGGATCATCATTAATACTATGATTAACAGCAGCGATATTTTATTCTGTACGTACAGTTCTTTGTCTTATTCTTGTTGTTGCATCGATTAGAGAAAATGTTGTCCGAAATCTATCGATAGTTCGACGAATGAGCTGCTCTGATGAATGATTATGTAAACCAAAAATTTCACGAAGTGCTCTATAAGTTTGACGAATAAAACACTGATTTTTAAAATAAATTTCAACAATTTGTAAATGTTGCTGCGACGTGAGTCTTTCCATGGTGGTTTGTTAATGCTTATTGAACAGAAATGCCAAAATAACATGGGTTTTATCTTCTGTCAAATCTCAGTTATCCCTATCGAAAGTTCTATCACTCTAAAAAGCACCCGATATATTGTCGAGCATTGGATGGCGTTACCGTTTGGTTAAACTTCAGTGTCCCTATGCGGGGCGAACATAGGTTTGTAGCTAAGTAGCAATCGTTAGGTATTAGAGCGTTGCACAGATAAGATGCCAAAAAGTATTGCAACATGCATTTCGGCGCCCAACAAAACCTTTTCGACTGTATTTGAGTGTTGAACTGTTAAACAGATGTAAGTTACACAGTTCCGATTCGAATAACTTCCTGTTATCATGGCTCCATTCCCCATGGCATTAAAACTTGGCGCGCTGAGGGCGCTTGTCAAGACTAGGACCCTAGTTTCATCCCGGTGAAATAGAGGATTAAGTCTTGGTGCCTAACGTAATGCCTAACGTAATTTTGCCGTTATGGCGGAGCGGAGGGCTCAGCCGGTTGATTAACTCAGTGACAGGGAGTCGGTCGCAACACAGGGCCTCTCCCTTAAAACTAGCGTACTTTACCCTATTGCAGTAAATCTCCGGATTTTTCTGTCCAATGGCCGAGTGCGTTATGTAACATACTGCGTCTCAGGAGGGAATGATGCCTACAGGTGGTACTTGTACCACCTGACTGTCCCATTGGTGTTGGACTCGAGGGGGCAGTGGTTGAAAGGAGGGTATTCCTTATATCTGTTCGCAGACATGTTTAGGATATCTCGAGAAAAGCTTCAGGGTTTAGTAGGACTTGGCGGTTCGACCGGCCTCGTTCTGAATCTGGATCGATTGTGAGACGTTTCTAGGGTTTGTGGATCTCGACGATACGGCTAGTCCGTTGGTGTTTGGCGCCAGAATCAATTGAAATACTCAACAAGGGTTCGTGGGTCTTGACGTACAGGCCGGATTGACGGTGCTCGTACCAGGATCCATTGAGCCATCAATCTTGAGACTATCTTAGTTCATGGTACTGCGTTCGGATGGATGGGTAAGAAGCTCCGTAGGCGTGTGAGTTGCTTCCCAAACAACTCGGGTCCTAACCATGCAGAACCAATAGAGGTTGAATAGTGCTTCGCTGCTACCAGTCGTACGATTGTAGGTTTTCGAACTAAAGCCCAAACTGAAAGCTGGTGGGTTCATCTCTTCGGAGAGGTTCTCGATTCGCGCGATGATGTCACGTAATACTTATCACACTTTCTGCCTCTGAAGGCAGACTAGTCACTTGGTGAAAGAGCTACGCCTTTCTGCCTCTTGGTGCAGACTATGGAGACTCCTAACTAGTCACTTGGTGGAAGAGCTACCCTCACATGTCAATACACTAACTGGTAGAATTCACGTGAGTTCACCATAACTCACACTCCTTATTTCATTTTAGAATATCATCGAGCCGATTTCGTCCCAGCTTCCAAGCACGATCAGCCATAGCATCAAATCCGGAATTCGAGTATTCGAATCGAGTACACGTCGGTTCATTAAAACGAATCCCCGATACACACGGCTCCTTCGATTTCAATTAGTGGGCCATCCTTTGTACAATTATTTCCTCAATCAGCCGAATAACCTAATTGAAAATCTTGCAAATGACTCGTGCAAATGGCAGCGGGATAACTAATTGAATTAATTAATTTAAATAACTTTTATGAAAGGATTAGAGCTTCGCAATTTCCCAGTATATTATTGGTAGGAGTTATTGGAGAGCGAGTTCATTACACAAAGCGCTCACAATGACAGGATTGACAATACTATTTAATTAATTTTAAACTGGGGATGAGAGGACGGAACGTTATTTAGAAACAATGTAGCAATAGACATCAATTAGTACGCAGCAGTGAACTTGTTTAGTCCCAATTACACGCAACAGACGGCTACTCGGCGTGCACGATGCTGATAACCGTCAGCCGTTTCCAAATCCGCAGGCCCCCTCCCGTTATGCCCCCCATACCGTTCGACCCCCTCGATTCCGACTTTACGTTTCCGACGGGTACCCGAAAACGGTCGGACATTAATATTCAGATATTGAGATTTAATCAGCGTAAACGGTCACTCGGGGGACGTTTCTGATTACGCGTTCCGCGAGATTTGGGGGTTGTTTCTCTCTCCGTGTTATTTCACCCACTTTTATCTTCTTGTCGTTTCAAACCGGATGGTGATGGAAAAAAAGGGGTCCTGCTTTTTCTGGTAATTGGCGAATCTCATAGCGAAAATGTGTTGACTTCATCGTAATTGGAGAGGTGCTGGTCAACCAGGCCATGTTGGATCGATCGGAAGGAGCAATGTATGGGCTGTACGGACAGAGGGGTAGGACTTCAACGGTCCCACCAAATATCGGGTGTTTTTTTAAGAGTGATAGGAATTTAAATTGAAATAAATCACATTCAAACTAAGATTGAAGCCAAATTTTTTTCTTATTTGAAAAATAATTTTATGACATTTATGTTTTGAAAATAATTTCCGGCATATGTCTACCACGAGTAGCTCTGAGGAACCACATTCGACCAGCCCAATATTGAACCACTTTTTCGAATAATTCAGGCCTTATTTCATCAATAACACGAGTTATGTTGGCTTCCAAAGCGTCTATTGTTTCTGGTTCATCAGCATAAAACAATGACTTGACATAACCCCCAAGGAAATATGTTGCATGATCTTGGAGGCCAATTAATTGGACCATTTCTCGAAATAATGTTATGGCCAAATATTTCTTTCAATAAATCAATTGTTACGGTAGCAGCATGAGGTGTAACACCATCTTGTTTGAACCAATACATTTCAGGGTCGTTACCATTCTAATTTTGAAACAAATAATCATTGATCATCGATCTGTAACGAGCACCATTCACTGTTACATTAGCTCCATCGTCGTTTTTAAAGAAATATGGACCGATGATGTCTCCACCGTGTAAAGCACAACGTACAGTGCATTTTTCAGGATGCAATGGAACCTGCAGAACTTCTTGAGGATTGTTTACATAGCCGTTCAACTAGAAGTCAGTTTCTTTACCAAACACAATTTTACGATAAAAAAGTGGATCAACTTCAAGCTGTTCTAGGGCCGAATCAGCAAACAAACGACGCTTATTATGGTGGCTTAATCAATCTTATGAAAACAAATATCTTTCAAAAATGTTTTACATAATCTCAAGAATTTCATCATAAAACTATCTTACTTAGAATATTCAATATTATTGGATATCTAACTAAGTTACTTTCTATAAAATCTCAAGATATGTAAAAACATTACTGAAAAACAAATTTCAAGAGAGACTTTGCTTCGTCAGTATTCAAATAATTCATATTCAATAAAATATAACATCAATCAACAACAAATATTTACTCACCCTTCAACAATTTAGAAAACTTCTGGTAAATGAATACTGAAAAATTTAAATGGAGTGTAATGTTAACTATAAATAAATAATTCTGTGGTTTACTCTTGATCTAAAAGATTGAAAGACACTTTAACGGCCTCTGTTATAGCACAAGGAATATCTGCATGAAGAATGTTAAGGAAACCAAATAATTATATATTATGAATAAATTAACATAAATAGAGGTAAATACTTGATAGAAGGTATATAAAATTATTTGAATATTTTAATATTAGCCTTCTACATATTTAATTTCAAAAAATTATATTTAATAATTATTACTTCAGGAATTATATTAAATTAAGTACTACTTATATCAAACGACATATAAAATAAACATTCATTATAAGATATCCAAATGGTATGACAAAATCCAATAAATAAAAATTGTTAACCAAAATCCTATGAATTGAATATTTTGAGTAGACAAAATTTTGTTTCTCCTGATCAATCTTATGAAAATAAATATCTCTCATAAATGTTCAACATAATCTTAAGAATATTAAAATATTTAAACAATAATAAAAAATTCTTCAACACTCAATAAATTCAAGAGAAGAATAAAGGATTGGTTGAAAGTGATGTCTGCAAGAGGGGTTGATGAAATGCTAAATATAAAAAATTTATTTATTTAAATATTTTCAGAATTTAAAAATTTTTTTTTTTTAAATTAGCCTTCTACATATTTAATTCCAAAAGATTATATTTAATGATTATAACTTCTGAAAATAAATTAAAATAATGTCGTATAAGTACCACTTATATCATGACATATAAAATAAACATTCATTATAAGACATCCGAATGGTATAACAAAATCCAATAAATAATAATTATTAACCAAAATCCTATAAATTAAATATTTTGAATAGACAAAATTTTGTTTCTGCTGATCAATCTTATGAAAACCAATATCTTTCAAGAATATCCAACATAATCTTAAGAATTTCATCACAAAACTATCTTACTTAGACTATTCAATATTATTGGATATCTAACCAAGGTACTTTATATAAAAAACTCAAGATATGTAAAAAATTACCGAAAAACAAATTTTAAGATCAATTTTGCTTCTTCAGCATTCATATATTCATATTCAAAAAATATAACATCAATTAACAAGAATTATTCACTTACCCTTCAGTCTTCTAGAACACTTAAACACTTAAAAGATTCATTTCGGTAGAACCATTTCTAGAAGACTGAAGGGTAAGTGAATAATTTTTGTTAATTGATGTTATATTTTTTGAATATGAATATTTGAATACTGAAGAAGCAAAGTTGATCTTAAAACTTGTTTTTCGGTAATGTTTTACATATCTTGAGTTTTTTATATAAAGTAGCTTGGTTAGATATCCAATAATATTGAATAGTCTAAGTAAGATAGTTTTGTGATGAAATTCTTAAGATTATGTTGGATATTCTTGAAAGAAATTGGTTTTCATAAGATTGATCAGCAGAAACAAAATTTTGTCTATTCAAAATATTTAATTTATAGGATTTTGGTTAATAATTTTCATTTATTGGATTTTGTTATACCTTTCGGATGTCTTATAATGAATGTTTATTTTATATGTCATGATATAAGTGGTACTTATACGACATTATTTTAATTTATTTTCAGAAGTTATAATCATTAAATATAATCTTTTGGAATTAAATATGTAGAAGGCTAATTTTAAAAAATTTTTAAAATATTTAAATAATTTTATATACCTTCTATCAAGAATTAACCTCTATTTATGTTATTTAAAAATTTATTTGTTCGTGTTTAAATTAGTGTATCCATTAGTTTAAATTTTTTTCGTTAGAATCAAAGAAAAATAAAAAAAATATAGAAAGAGAAAAAACAAATTTCATTCTTTATCTAAATTTTCAAAAAAAAAAATAAATAAATTCGGCTGATCTGTACCAAAAATCATTAATAAGGAGTATGGGCTATGGCAATAGAAAGTTCTAGAAATCGAGATCTCAACTTTTGACATCATCTGGAGTTGTTTCTCTTTATGTTTTTGAATTTAATATTCAGTTTTATAAATCATTTATTTTCCACACAAGGCAGTTCCAGTGGCTTGCCAATCGATATGCTCCGAGAAAGGGATTGTTTTTTCTGATGTTAAAAGCATGTACTAATGTGAGATTATCTACTACAGAATATTTTATCATGATGTATGAATGTCGTCTATTAACGAGTCGAATGAACATCATTATTATCATTAATGTCACCGAGTATACTACTTTAATCCTCTCTTATTCGTACAGAAAGAGCTGTCACTGATGAATGCAAGCGCGTAGTTCTCAAGGTTTCAATTTGTGAAAAACCTAGTTAGTTGTTTGATAGGTGCTAGGAGATTGAAGCAAACATTACGAAATCATTTACCAACGAAGTACTATCTGCGGTATAGATATAGAAAGATAATACAAGGAGTGACTCATAGTTAGTTGAAGTGTTATTTGCCTTGAACCCGTGTGAAGTGCAGAATAATATTTAGATACATTCAACAATCCAACAACACAATGAAACTTGAATACATCGCATCCATTTGTGTGGTTTTTCTCCTACATTGGACGGACGGATCAAACATTTTAACCATCTTCAGTACACCGAGTAGAAGTCACAATGTTTTGGGAGTGAAATTGGCCGAAGGTTTGATCAAAAGGGGCCATCATGTCACATTCGCAAATCCTTTTCCGGTGCCGTCAATGGACAACTTAACCCATATTTATCTCAAGGCTATCAGTGATCATTTCCTAGGTAAATATGATATGCATTGAGCTTGATTTCATGAGGTGCTGCTTAAAAATACATCGAATTATAATTTTCACTTTTTGGGCGCTTGTTCTGGGAAACGGCGTAAAATCGTTCTGTCAAAATATCTGTAAATTTTTAATTTTGATAAAAACCTTCATGTAGATAAAATCTAAAGCCAAAAACTTCAAAGAAAATGAAGGGATAAAAATTCCAACATGAAATACGAAATTGTTGTAAAAAAATCAAAAATGTTGAAATACCTATATCCTAAAACAGAAACAATTATAGATGGAATCTCACCACAGAAGATATTAATTCGATTGGAAAATTTCAAACAACTAAGAATAATATGAAAAATGGTTGGGGTATGTCTTGAAACAGTAAAAATAATTGTGAATATCAAAACAGATTTAATCAACAAGTCGCCTATAATTTTAATTTCAAAAAAATTTTTATTCAAAAACTTTGAGAATTAAAATAATGTCTTATAAGCACTGTTTATGTTTAATAGACGTATAAAATCCAAACTTATTATACAATATCAAATGGAATAAAAAAATCTAACAAATATAAATTGTCAATTAAAATTTATAAATAAATAAATATTTGAATGTTTGGTTCCAAGCATGCGCAACTGAACTCTTCAGACAGGCGCTGCACAGCTCTGCCTGTGACAGAATATTTTGTTTCTGATCATATATTTATGAAAACTAAATCTTTTTTAAAAATAGACAACATAATTTTAAGAACTTCTCCAAAACTAATTCATTTGAAATATTTAAAATATTTAAATAAGTTACTTTGAAAACTCTCGAAACATGTAGTTCATCCTCAAAAAACAATAAGAATTCAGATAAGGCCAGTCCAACTTCACATTTAAAAGATAAAATCAATTAACAATAAATCATTTACCCATACCTCATGGAATCTTTGCTTGATCAACATTAAAACTAGGTACATTTAAAATTCAAGGTACTCTATGTTCTATGCTCACTAAAAAATTCACACAAAGTTTGTAAGGCACTTTATGGTCTTAGTTAAACCACTTGTCTGAAGAGTTCAGGTGGGCATGCTTAAAGGAAACATTCAAATATTTATTTATTAATCTTAATTGACAATTTATATTTAATGGATTTTTGAAATTCCATTTGATTTTGTATAATGAGTATTGATTTTATACGTTCATTAAATATGAGCAGTGCTTATAAGACATTAATTTAATTCTAAAAGTTTAAAAAAAAATTTTTTTCTGAAATTTAAATTGTAGGAGACTAACGCTTCTTGTTATTTTAGAAAAATAATTATTGTGGATTAAATCTGAAACCAGAAAAATATTAAAAATTAAGATATTATGAAGTTAATTCATTCTGGCAATTATAAAACTGATGTATGGAAGAAACGGAAAATCTCATGAAAATTAAAAGGAAGAAAAGCACTGAAGCAATGTTATAAACTTTTGCACGCTAGTTCATACCAGCCACGTTTCTCAAGGAATTATTTTTTTCTGGTATTCTAATTATACAATCTTCATGAAATTTTTAATTGAATCAATCTTCACTTGATGAAAATCCATATTAAATAAGGTTATTGTGCTTTTCAAAAATTTTATTATTAGGATAAAACGATCGTTTCGCTATCACAGTAGCCTCTTCAGGTAGGTGGTATCTTACATTTTGAATTACTTAATTTGTCAAAATTTGAATATTAAAACAAATTGAAATATGTTTATCTTCTACAATTTTAATTTCAAAAAAATTTTTATTCCAAAAAATTTTAAAAATAAATTTATGTCTACACAAGCACCGCTTACATTTTATAGACGTATATAATCAAAACTCAATATATAATGTCAAATGGATTAAATAACCCAACAGATATACGAAAGTAATTAAAATTAATAAATAAATATTTAAAGGAGACAAAATTTTGTTTCTGGTCTTACCTTTAAGAACACCAATTGCCTTTTTAAAACATGAACACACTTAAAGGACTTCTCAAAGAATATAATTTATTTTGAATATTTAATATATTTAAATATTGGAATAAATTATTTCAAAAATCTCTAAAAATGTGCACTATATCTTCAAAAAAAGGTAAGACCAGAAACAAAATTTTGTCTCCTTTAAATATTTATTTATTAATTTTAATTACTTTCGTATATCTGTTGGGTTATTTATTCCATTTGACATTATATATTGAGTTCTGATTATATACGTCTATTAAATGTAAGCGGTGCTTGTTTGACATAAATTTATTTCTAAAAGTTTTTTGAATAAAAATTTTTTTGAAATTAAAATTGTAGAAGATAAACATATTTCAATTTGTTTCAATATACAAATTTTGTTATATTTCTTCTATCAAGTAAAAGGTTTTTCTATTTTATTTTATATATAATATATAATTATATTTTGGCTTCAATAAATCTCATTATAGAATGTCAATAAATTTAAATAAACCTTAAAATAACTAACACTGTTCTTTGATTTCGTTAGAACATAGATCAATCTTGAATTATATAGTTGATCTGTATTTCGAAGCTTAAGTCTTTCAACACGTGAGAGATATAGGTTAAGTCTTTGATTTTGATATTTGGAATACTAAATGAGGACTGAAGACGGGATTGTCTAGAATTATATTTGTTTTCTTGAAGATATAGTGCACATTTTTAGAGATTTTTGAAAAAATTTATTCGAATATTTAAATATATTAAATATCTCAAATAAATTATATTCTTTGAGAAGTCCTTTAAGTGTGTTCATGTTTTTAAAAGGCAATTGGTGTTCTTAAAGGTAAACCCAGAAACAAAATTTTTTCTCCTTTAAATATTTATTTATTAATTTTAATCACTTTCGTATATCTGTTGGGTTATTTATTCCATTTGACATTATATATTGAGTTTTGATTATATACGTTTATTAAATGTAAGCGGTGCTTGTTGTAGACAAATGTTTAATTCTAAAAGTTTTTTGAATGAAAAATTTATTTGAAATTAAAATTGTAGAAGATAAACATATTTCAATTTGTTTTAATATTCAAATTTCTTCTATCAAGTAAAAGGCCTTTCTATTTTATTTTATATATAATATATAATTATATTTTGGCTTCAATAAATCTCATTATAGAATGTTAATGAATTTAAATAAACCTTAAAATAACTCACACTGTTCTTTGATTTTGTTAGAACATAGATCAATCTTGAATTATATAGTTGATCTGTATTTCGAAGCTTAAGTCTTTCAACACGTGAGAGATATAGGTTAAATCTTTGATTTTGATATTTGGAATATTAAATGAGGACTGAAGACGGGATTGTCTAGAATTATATTTGTTTTTTTGAGACCAGAAACAAAATTTTGTCTCCTTTAAATATTTATTTATTAATTTTAATTACCTTCGTATATCTGTTGGATTATTTATTCCATTCGAAATTATATATTGAGTTTTGATTATATACGTCTATTAAATGTAAGCGGTGCTTGTGTAGACATAAATTTATTTCTAAAAGTTTTTTGAATAAAAATTTTTTTGAAATTAAAATTGTAGAAGATAAACATATTTCAATTTGTTTTAATATTCAAATTTTGTTATATTTCTTCTATCAAGTAAAAGTATTTTATTTTACTTAATTTGTTTTTGAGCACTAAAACCCAAAAAAGAAGATCTCTGTTAATTCCAGCTTATCTGAATAGATTATAATAAAATTCTGATCATTTTTGGTTTATAGGATGCTTTGATTTATTGTGTATAATAGTATTATATATGTGTGTTAATAAAATATTAAAAATTCATGTGATTTATTGATTCTGGTTGAATCAAGAAAATTAATAATAATGATTTCAATTCAATGACATATATAAATCTGAAAAAGGTTTGATTATGAGAAATCCTTTAAATCCTTTATTAGCAGAAATGTTCATGAACAATACTGAAATTAAAATTCACTAAAAATCTCTTTGTGAATTTTTTTATATTGATATAGATATGTAGACAATATTTTCCGTTACTTCACAGGCACAGACAGACTATTAAAAAAATCCTTTTTGTTTATCAACGAAATAAACCCTTCAATATAATTCACCATGAAAACCGAACATAATAACTCTATTAATTTTTAACCTTAAAATTTTAATTCTCTGGATCTTTTCATTCAAAAATGAGCATTTCTACCCCTAATCATCCGCCCTAAAAGTCTATTCCAAAGAAATTTGGCATAAGTATTCAAACTGTTGTTATACACTCAAGTAGTTTGATTTCGATCGGATCAGTTCCAAATGTGAATAACTATGAAATGATCAAAACAATTTCATTCATTAACAAACTCAATTCTAAAACTTTCATTACCAAAGTTAACACTTCTTATTATTGATATTTGGTGCAGATCAGCCTAATTAATTTATTTGAATATGAATATGCTATAATAATTATGAGCATTACGGCATATAATGGTCTGACTTGAACAAGAGGAAATTTTTTCTGCGTTTGTAACGTGAAAATATCGGGAATACATTTCTTTGCTTGAATTAGCTCGCAAATGTATATCTTGTATGTATTTATGCCTGCTCTAGATGGGCTAGTGTTTCTGTGTATAGCGAATGTAGGTACTTGACAGATTTTGTTTGTTGTATATATGTATGTTACACTGTCTCGATTTGTAGAACTTTTTATTACCATAGCACACAGTCTTCATTTATGATTTTAAGATGATAAGTGTGAACCTTATAAATGGAATGAATTAGGATATTTCTTAGTTTTCTATCTCTTTTTATCAACTAATTATACAGTGACTCGAGTTTCGTAAGGTTTACCATATTTTCAAACTGAATGAAACAAATTGTATCTCAATGATTATTTATATTCGTTGAAGCCTTCACTGAGTAATTTCTCATTTCATTCCATTCAAAAATGAACTGACAAAAAGTAACAGACTACATCCATTATGTGAAGTTTATACTTTTTATTGTTCAATGTAACATAGCATTTACTTTATCACTGTCTTTTCAGAACATGTTAGAAAGGATGATTCGATGAAAAACACGAATTTTCTTACCATGTTTAAGCGTATGATAGGATTTGCGACAAAAACCAACGAACTGTTTTGGGAGAACGAAGGAATTCAAAAATTGATAGAGGAAAAGCCAAAGTATGATCTGGTCATTGTGTTAAGCTTCTTCAACGATGCAATTCTAGGACTTGGTCACCACTTGGGCGTACCTACTGTAGAATTCAACTGTGTTGGTACTTTCGTTATGTTCAATAATTATGTGGCTAACCCAACCATGGTTTACTCCAGAAATATTATAGCAGCTGCTCGAACAGACAGTTTTCTTGGCAGACTGGCCACAGTATCTGCAAATTTTGTAATGGGTGCCGTGAGTACCCTGGTAGTTGATCGGTACAACCAAGGTAAATTAAGTTAATATTGCTTATTAGAATCATACCCTGCTTCGGAAATGAAACGCTCTTGAACAGACGAATTTTCGTTACGGTCAACAGATTCTTTAATCGGCACTTATCACATTGAAATATCAAGTGTAATATTGAAACAACACGTTCTCATTCTAGGGCTCCTGGATAAATATCTACCAAATTCGCCTCCTTTACACGAACTCCAAAGGAACGTTTCATTGGTACTTGCCAACTCACATGTCAGCATCGAAGCCGCTAGACCATATGTCCCAAATATGATTCAGATCGGTGGATATCACGTTCAAGATGTTAAACCTCTGCCGGAAGAGTTCAAAATTTTTTTGAATGATGCCAAGCATGGTGCGATCCTCTTTTCTCTTGGAGGTAACGTTCAAGTAGCCCTTATTGAAGAAAAGAAACGCGAGGCAATTTTCAAAGTATTAGGAGAATTGGCTCCAATGAAAGTTATATTCAAATCCGAATTGATACATGAGAACGTTCCAAAAAATATTATGGTTAAATCATGGGTACCACAGGCTGATATTTTAGGTGAGTAGAGTTTTATTTGGGAGAAACTTGATTCATGAAAATATAAACCGATTCCGAATATGACCATTACCAAATGTGATGAGTGATTTGAAGTGATTCTCCATATATATATATATATATATATATATATATATATATATATATATATATATATATATATATATATATATATATATATATATTGAAGATTAACTATGATGAGTTCTTTGAATATTACAGATAATTAATAAAGTAAATGAAAACAGTTGGCTTAAATTTCACTGTTTAATTTACTTTATTAATTTAAAAAGGGTCCACCAATTATTACGCCAGAAATCAACATCAATTACAGATAATAGCTGGATTAATTCTCTGAAACCTCTTCAGATTTTAATCTTAATAAATCTCTTGGAAACATTTAGAATTAAATTTTTAAACGTGCCTTAGATAACACTATCACTTTATAGACATATATATCGGGTGATTTTTTTTTGAGTGATAGAACTTTCAGTTGAAATAAAACACATTTAAATCCAGATTGAAGCCAAAAATCATATTTATTTGAAAGATAATTTTATGACATTAATGTTTCAAAAATAATTTCCGGCATATGTCCACCATACTAGCTCTGATGAACCGCATTCGACCAAACCAATTTTGGACCTCTTTTTCGAGTGATTCAGGTCTTATTTCATCAATAACACGAGTTGGCTTCCAAAGCATCTATTGTTTCTGATTTATCAGCATAAACCAATGACTTGACATAACCCTGAAAAAAATAATCCGGTGGATTTATGTGGCATGATCTTGGATGCCATTTAATTTGACCATTTCTCGAAATAATGTTATAGCCAAATCTTTCTTTCAATAAATCAATTCTTACGGTAGCAGCATAAGGTGAAGTACCATTTTGTTGGAACCAAAACACCTCTGGGTCGATAACACTCAAATTTTGAAACAAATAATCATTGATCATCGATCTGTAACGAGCACCATTCACTATAACATTAGCTCCAGCGTCGTTTTTAAAAAAATATGGACCGATGATGCCTCCAGCGTGTAAAGTATCCCATGCAGTTCATTTTTCAGGATGCAATGGAACCTTCAGAACTTTTTGAGGATTGTTTTCACTCCATATACGCCAGTTTTGCTTGTTTACATAGTCATTCAGCCAGAAATGAGCTTCACCACTAAACACAAATTTACCATAAAAAAGTGGATCTTCAAGCTTTTCTAGGACCCAATCAGCAAACAAACGACGCTTACTATGGTCAAGTGGCTTTAGTTCTTAAACCAGTTAGATCTTGTATGGGTGTAGACCAAGATCTTTATGCAAAATTTTTCATGTGGTGGATGCACAGAGTGCAACTTGTTGTGAACGTCGACGAAGGGACAAATCTGGATCATCATTAACACTATGACTTACAGCAGCGATATTTTCTTCTGCACGTACAGTTCTTTGTCTTGTTTTTGTTGTTGCATCGAGTAGAGAAAATGTTGTCCGAAATCTATCGATAGTTCGACGAATAAGCTGCTCTTAAATATCCGCCGATTCAACTAATTAGTTGGTGTTTTTTTGCAGCACATCCAAACATGAAACTCTTCATCTCTCACGGAGGTATGGGTGGTAATACCGAAAGCGTGTACCATGGTGTGCCGATTTTGGGATTGCCATTCTTTGGTGACCAGAAAATGAACACGGACGAAGCTTATTTATCAGGTTACGCACTAGTTATTCAGCAAGGAGAACTAACTGAAGAACTATTCAGAGAAAAGATCAAGGAAATGCTGACAAATCCCAAGTAAGATTCAATCTTCTAATATCTTCTACATTTTCTCATTAGGTCATTTATTTCAAGAATACTATCACAAACTTGAGTATAAAAGTAAAAGTGTTCATTCACGGAATTTCACCAAATCATTTAACAATTGATTGAAATTCTGTATGAAATTCATTCAATCTCCACTTCTACTTAACTTATAAGTCAATTTTTTCAACTACCATATACTGTTAAGACGTATTTCACTATTTGTAATCATTAAATCGGTTGAAATAATCTTTTGACAACCCTAATGTATTTTCAATTATGTGGTTGTTTTATTATTTATATTGAATCATGCCTTACAAATGTGAACTATTTCTTAAGCTCCCATCATAGATGAAGAAACATATATTGTGTTTTGTCTCATTCAGAGACCATTTTTGGTCATTTAAGAGCTTTTTTTTACAAATTAAATTATGAGTGAGTACTAGAGAAACAACTTTCACTTGAAATAAACAGAATTTCTGTTCATTTACCTTCATTTTGATCCAAAATTTCTCAGATCTACCTAAATTATTTCACTGTTCCATTTCAGATATACCCAGAACGTAAAGAAGAGATCTGCCTTGATGAAAGAACGACCTGTTAAACCTATGGACAACGCAGGGTTTTGGATAGAACACGTCATCAAATATGGAGGAGGCAGTCATCTTCAGAATGCTGGAGTTTATTTATCGTGGTATCAACTCTATATGGTGGATATCTATATTTTTTATACATTAGTCATCGTTGTGTTAGCAGTAATGAATATTTATGTTATAAAATTATCAATGAAATTCTTTAATGGAAAAAAATCAACAAAGAACACTAAAAAAAAAGTGAAGAAATCGTGAAATAATTTCTTCATATTGTACAAAGGTATGTTAACTAGCTAATATTAATTCATTATAAAGAATTATGCAGTTAGGTTCAAAAATTAAATGAGAAGCAGAAAATTCTACAAACCTACATAAAGATATTACAATAACACGGATTGTTTTCCAAATTTTTCGTGCGTTAATTAAATTTTGTACGCGTGGCTCTTTCGTCCATATCCGATGCATAGTGAAATATTTGTCACATTTTCCTTTACAAAATTTATTAGGGCTGAAAGTATACCACAGGTCCCGGTTTCTTGAAATTTCTTCAAATTTTTTTCGCACAGCTTTCTCAGTCTATTATACTGGCAGATAAAAACACGAAATGTATTTTAGCTTGAACGTTTATTTCCGTAAAAGACTTCAATTACTTCAGCACTTGTTCAATGTTCAACTATTCCATGATTCAATGTTTAGATGTCAGAAGATGGCAAAACAAAAAATTAACCTCGAAAAATATTTGACGTTTAAACAAATCATTGTAACATCCCATAACAGGATTGATAAGAACAAAAATTGTACGTCTAAAAAAGAATGGGAAGAAATCATTTTATGAAAGTTTGCCAAATATGATATTTTTAAATTTTTTAGTCACTTCACCAAGACAAACTTATTCATAATTATTTAAACGTGAAAATATACAACATTTAAGAATCTATATATACTCAAAACTCTTGGAAGATTGTGATTGTTGTATAGTTTCATTCTGAAAAAGTATTGTAAATTGCCCAAATCTGAAGTTCGAAAAAATTCATTAGTATAATCTTGTTAACGTTTGCTTTGAGAGAAAATTAACATTTTATGATCTAATCAAATATTTGAAACATATATGTTTCCTGAAACAATTAGTTTATAAGTAATACACTTTGCTGAAAACTTCAATACCTAAGAGGAGAAAAATTTCAGAAGTCTTCATTTAGATTGTATCTATTGGATTTTCTCATTTAATTTCCATTTTTTGAATCATAAAATAGTCGATATTTGATGTAACTGAATGAAGAAAATTATTTTTCAAGACACTAGGATTTAGTATTAAACATTTTATATTTGTTGTGTAAATTTTTCATTTCCTTTCATTTGAAAATTTAATTCATTTACATTTTTCATATCCTCGGTAACCAATTAAATACTTCATAACTAAATGAGTCTTAATTAAAACAAACAATTGAATCGAAGAGTGGTTCATAATACGAATACTTAATCCAAAATTTAGTGTCTTCACAAATGATTCTTATATCTATATTGGAGCATAAAACACTATATTTCATCAAATTTTTCACTAAAAATGTGATACACGTCGCCTTTCTATCATAATCCTATGGAGATTAATAATCTTAAAATCCTACATGAATGTCACAAAGGCTATAAGGTGGATTTGTAGCAGTGCTTGTGAATAAATTATATCCATAAAGATCCCGATCTTCGAACCCTTAACAACCACTCAGAAATAACCAATCAGCACTTCTTAACACGTAAAAATTCTTCCTACCGCTATAAAATGATACAGAATTATCTTCTGATTAAGAAGGCATAAAACTTGGGCTTCTAATTAACTTGGAACCATCCAAAGAAAAGCATGGTATTTAGAGGAAGAATTCATCTTTGGGAATGATCTGAGCTATAGGTTGAGAAGGAAACATGTTGGTGACGTTAAAGGGTTCGAATATCCAATTACTCCTTTTAATTAAGCCAATATCGACGATATTAACAGGGTAATGGCTCAAAACAAATCGGAATTAATTCACTGAAGGGGGTCCGGAAATTGGAAGGGAGATAGAAACGCACCTCATAGCACCGCATATGGATGAAGTCCAAGACCAATGGCGGAACGTGATCGGATAGAGAAGGATTCATCTTCAGAATAACTGATTACAATTTTAAATTAAGAGATAGATTTTTCATATTCTTATAATACATTGGAAGCGGAGTTTCCTTTCCGAAATTTGCAGATGACTTTATCTTGAATAACATTATTTCTGGCCCAATTTTACATACACACATCGTCAAAAGTCTTGGCCCCCCTATCAACTTTCAACTTGTTGAATGTAACATGACAATTATTTATGTGTGGAATCTTCACTATCTTATCACTTAAATGAAAACAATAAATAAAATAGCAAAAAATGTTTCTTGCTGTGGAGAATATAGATGTATTGCAAGTTAATCAGTTTTCAGCGAATAACGAGAGTTGTAATATTGAAAATATTCCGTGGAAAATGCCGGGTCATCCAATTTCTCAGTTTGACCGGTCAAGAATAGTAGTCGTACATCAAGAAGCTCTGTCGAACCACCAGATTGCGCAACGTTTCAATATTCCACGGACTTCAGTAAGGCACATGTGGCCTTTTCCTGGAAACCGGCAGCATTGTCCGGAGACCGCTGCCTAGTCGACCCAGAGTAACCTTTGCAAGGGAAACTCTAAAAAGTTACGCATTGATCCGGAGCCAGGACAAGGCCAGTCGAACCATCAAGACTTGCTAAACCCTGAGTCATTTCATGAGAATATCCCAAACATGGGGTCTGCGAACGGATAAATGAAATACCTTCCTAGTACAGCATGCGGACCTTCAACCACTACCCCTTCGAGTCCAACACCAATCGGGTGGCCAGATGGTACAAGTAACACCTGTGGGCATCCTTCTTCCCGAGGTAACGCAGTATGCTACATAACGCACTCGGCAATTGGACAGAAAAATCTGGAAATTTACTGCAATAGGGTAGAGTACGATAGTTTTAAGGGAGAGGCCTTGTGCTGCGATGGTATTTCTGTCACTGAGTTAATCAACCGGCCCAGCCCTCCATTCCACCATACCGGCAAAACTAGGGCTCCATTCGAAAGATCTGGCGACTGGCGCGAATGGCATAACTTTAGGCATCGAGACTTAACTATGAGCTGCTACAATCGAACGAGAGGATCACAAGGGAGGTCAACCCATGACAATTGACAAATTTCAGCCGAGCATTGAGGGAATAACGGTCGCAATACGCCGACAGACACACTTTGCAGCATGACATATGTTGCGTCGCTAGTTGAAACGTACTTAGAAAAACCCAAAATGGGAAAACGTACTTAGAAAGCCCACGCGGACCAAGGAGTCTAGCGTGTGCGCGAGTCATTGGGATATAACTAAACCTAAAGGCGAAATTAAAGTAAACGTCCGCTTCCTGCGGACTGAGGGAAAATGATCAGTCTCAAGGACCGTTCCGCATTCCCGGGGCGTCTCATTCTCATTGCGAGACGAGGCGCACTTAGAGCGTACACGCTGGGACCCGAAAGATGGTGAACTATGCCTGGTCAGGACGAAGTCAGGGGAAACCCTGATGGAGGTCCGTAGCAATTCTGACGTGCAAATCGATTGTCGGAACTGGGTATAGGGGCGAAAGACTAATCGAACCATCTAGTAGCTGGTTCCCTCCGATAGGGAGGAGTGCCAGGATAGCTGGCACTCGTTGCGTACGAGTCTCATCCGGTAAAGCGAATGATTAGAGGCATTGGGGTCGAAACGACCTCAACCTATTCTCAAACTCTAAATGGGTGAGATCTCCTGCTTGCTTGAATGTGACGCCGCGAGATTACGGATCAGAGTGCCAAGTGGGCCATTTTTGGTAAGCAGAACTGGCGCTGTGGGATGAACCAAACCATCACCATTAAAATTGTGAAAAAATTGGTTGTCACGTGCCCTCGAATTGCAAGGTTTCCGTATAGATCGAAAAGATGAGTATTGAGAAATTGAATCGACACGAAAGATTAAACCCCGAATCCGGATACGCCGCTGGCGTCCATCGGCCGTCGTTATTTTCGATATGCAGATTGTTAATTAAATCTGGTCGACGGGCATATTTACATGACAGCAATCTGTCTGGAGCAGAGCTGTGCGGCACGACTGGCTCGCTTTAATTAGGTTGTGTAACAAGGCGTATTTTATTAATATGAATTCGCCACGAGTCCTTACGCCGAGTGCTGTTGCTAATTGCGAATAATGGATATATCGCGAAATAACGAAAACCCTGCTTTGGATCGTGTCGCCGCCAACCGGGGGGCGTAGGGATGATGTGCCACTTTTCGAAACGGTGTCAGTCAACAGTCGGTGATACTGAAATTCCTGTTCGAAGCATCTGTCGCTATTTATTTCATTTATTTCCTTGATGCTCGACTGTAATGTTTATTTTCTTTTTATCAACTGTTCTGTAGAAAAGGGCTAATAAGTGTTTGACCCATCAAATTTACAAGGGGAGTCAAAACGAAAAAAAGTTTCGGAATAGCATGCATTTATGAGAAAGGCTATCATTATAGTCGCCCAGAACAAGAATAACTTCTTTTCAATTCAATTGTGGTGACTAATATTCAACTAAATGGCTGTTTCAAATGTCCCCTAACCTTTCGCAAAGCAGAGGGTTCTGCTGCAAGCTCAACTCGGACTCTACATCGTCAGTACAAAAATGTTAGAGTCAGGGTGAGTGTCTGTCTTACTGGTTGAGAGGCTGCTTACGACATTTCTTACCACGTGAGAAATTTATTTGATTCAAATGAAAACAAAATAAATTCTGAAAAAATGAAACAAATTCTAAAAATCATAAGAAAACCACTGACTTCGGAACAGAAGCTC
The DNA here is from genome assembly GCA_034642435.1 of Megalocaria dilatata. Lineage (NCBI taxonomy): Eukaryota > Metazoa > Arthropoda > Insecta > Coleoptera > Coccinellidae > Megalocaria > Megalocaria dilatata. The sequence goes on from CM067858.1 coordinate 71,850,547, forward strand.
ACAAATAAAATGTGGTAAGGGCTCAAATAAACCGCCTTGTTGAGCTGAACAATAGCCAAATCCTTTATACCGACATCTCTGAGTAGATTTGCCACAAAGTTGAATAATTTTCAACCTCAATTCATCAAAGTTCATGTCCATATACGCTTTCAGATATCCCAATAGAAAAAATCATTTGCGGATAAATCTGGTGATCTGAGGGGCCATGAAATTGTACAATTCGTAGATATTACTCGAAAAGGAAAAGTGTTTTAGAGAAACAGTGTCACTTCTCGTGAATTATGAATGGGGCAACCATCCCCTTGAAACCAAATGTCTTCAAAATCGATAGGAAGCTGACGAACTATCAGAATAATTCGAGTTTGTAAAAGCTCTAGAAATTTGGCAGGATTTAGAATCTCATCGTTTAAAAAAAAACCAATGGTGAAATCTCCTGAAATGCCTGTCCGAAAATTGAGTTTTTTAGGATTCTGAGCTTTGCTGGAAATAGTCCTGATTATCTCGGGACCTATATCGTACAACGGATGGATATATATACTTCTTTTTCAAATAAAATGATGACTCATCAGTAATAAATGACAGTATTCAAGAAAGAACTAATTTCTTTTGTATTTCCATCATCGTCATGGACCTAAGCTAGATGAGGATCTAAATATCAGGTGTTTTTTTTTAAAGTGATAGAACTTTGAATTGAACTAAAACACATTTAAATTAAGACTAAAGCCTATTCCTTTTTTTATTTGAAAGATAATTTTATGACATTTATATTTTGAAAATAATTTCCGGCATATGTCCACCACGACTTGGTCTGAGGAACCGTATTCGACCAGATCAATTTTGGACCACTTTTTCGAGTAATTCAGGCCTTATTTCATCAATAACACGAGTTATGTTGGCTTTCAAGGCGTCTATTGTTTTTATATCATCAGCATAAACCAATGACTTGACACAACCCAAATAAAATAAGTGGAGTTATGTCGCATGATCTTGGAGGCCAATTGGACCATTTCTCGAAATAATGTTATCTTTAAATCCTTCTTTCAATAAATAAATTGTTACGGTAGCAGCATGAGGTGTAGCACCATTTTGTTGGAACCAAAACACTTCTGAGTCGATACCATTCAAATTTTGAAACAATTATTGATCATCGGTCTGTAACGAGCACCATTCACTGTAACATTAGCTCCAGCATCGTTTTTAAAGAAATATGGATCGATGATGCCTCCAGCGTGTGAAGCACACCATACAGTGCATTTTATAAGGATGCAAAGGAACTTGCAGAACTTCATGAGGATTTGTTTCACTCCATATACGGCAATTTTGCTTGTTTACATAGCCGTTCAACCAGAAATTAACTTCATCACTAAACACAATTTTACGATAAAAAAGTGGATCAACTTCAAGCTGTTTTAGGGCCCTATCAGCAAACAAACGACGCTTATTATGGTCAGGTGGCTTTAATTCTTGGACCAGTTGGATTTTTTATAGGTGGAGACCAAGATCTTCACGCAAAATTTTCCATGTGGTAGATGCACAGAGTCCAACTTGTGAACGTCGACGAATAGACAAATCTGGATCATCATTAACACTATGATTTACAGCAGCGTTATTTTCTTCTGTACGTACAGTTGATTGTCTTGTTGTTATTGTTGTTGCATCGAGTAGAGGAAATGTTGTCCGAAATCTATCGATAGTTCGACGAATAAGCTGCTCTGATGGACCATTATGTGAACCATAAATTTCACGAAGTGCTCCACAAGTTTGGCGAATAAAACACTGATTCAGAAAATGAATTTCAACAATTTGTGAACGTTCTTGGGGCGTGAGTCTTTCCATGATAATTTGTCAATGCTTCTTGAACAGAAATGTCAAAACAACATGGCATCTACCTTCTGTCAAATCCAATTATCCCTATCAAAAGTTCTATCACTCTAAAAAAACACACGATATTATAAAATTTTCTTCGTGGATTCTATGAAATTTGAGAACGACTGTCTAGTTTTTGAAATTCAAACGAAACAGTGTTGTCTTGAGTTATATTCACATCAATTTCTTTGTTTCTATGATCGGAACATTCTACGATAACATGAATGGAGTATGCGGTTGGCACTAGGTGAAATATTACAACAAGTTTATTTAAAATAATTCACACAGTTTTTATGTTTCATAATTTATTCAGAATCCTGGCACGTGTTTCGGTCTTTCGACCATCTTCAAAGGGGAACAAAAAGGAATTGAACTTAAAATTGAAAAATATTCTATTTATTATACTTCGACCATTTGTGTATTTTTATAACGCGTGGAAATAACTGGAGGGAAGCTTAAAAATTTAAAAAGGTTCTATTTATCTCACTTCGGACATCTGTGTATTTTTATGACGCATGGAAATAACAGCATCCAATATGGTTGGTGTTGCCGAATAGTATTTAGGAATTTTTTAAATTCACCTTTTTCTCAACGGCTTTTCTGATTGAAAGAATATCCAAATATTCCATCAATTTACCCTTATTGAATGTTAATAATGTAAGTAAGGGTAAATTAAAAATAATTTCAATGAAAGTTAAAGAATGTTCTTTTTTTATATTTGAATTTATTCTTAAATATGTCAGTGATGAACTCCAAAAACTCGGTAAAAAATTTTTCGTCCCAAGGCAGACGAAATCCGTATTTATTCAAATTCTCCATTCATTCCCGCCTCATTATGTCAAACCTTCCTTTAATCACACCCCACACACAATACCCGAAAAAATATCGAAAAGTCAACCGTTCAGGCGCGTCGACCTAAATCATCGGGAATCAGCTTAAAATCCTTCGGATCCCGCAGGAAGCTACACGCGCTTTTGATACGCCGCTAACATAAAAGATTTAAACGTAATAAATGGGCCAGGTAAAAATCCCACAATTGATAGTCGAAGGGGATTAAAAAGGCGCGACGACGTAGGTGTGGGGGAGGGGGAGGGAGAGCGTGTTTATCCGCTACGCGAATGTGATCCCGCCTATAAATTACGGGACTAGGCTAATCCTGTTACGGGAGCAACGCGCGGCCAAGTTCGAGATGGGTCGGACGGTGCTGGCTGGATTTGATTGATTTCGAACAACGGGATTGATTAGGTATATTTGGGGCAAAGTATATCGCTAGATGTATGATTGAATCAGTCTTCACTTGATGAAAATCTGTAATAATTAAAATAGAAAAAGGCTTTTTACTTGATAGAAGAAATATAACAAAATTTGAATATCAAAACAGATTTAATCTGTTAGTCTTCTACAATTTTAATTTCAAAAAAATTTTTATTCAAAAAGCTTTCAGAATTAAATTAAAGTCCACAATAAGCACCGCTTATATTTAATAGACGTTTATAATCAAATATATCAACATATAATGTCAACTGGAATAAATAAACCAACAGATATAAAAAAGTCATTGAAATTAATAAATAAATATTTGAAGGGGACAAAATTTTGTTTCTGATCTTACCAATAAGAACACCAATTGCCTTTTAAAAAAATGAACATAACTTAAGGACTTCTCAAAAAATATAATTTATTTGAAATATTTCATATATTTATACATCTCATTATGGAATGTCAATGGTTTAAAGATAACCTTATAACACCTTACACTTTTCTATGATTTTGTTAAGAACATAGACTATCTTGAATTAAAAAGTTAGTCTGTTTAAAATAATTTATTCTGTTTAGCACGTGGAGGTGAGATATAGTAATAGTCATTTGATTTTGATATTTGGAATATTATTTAGGGCCGATGAAGAGATTACCAGAATTATAATTGTTTTTTGAAGATATAGTGCATGTTTTGAGAGATTTTTGAATTAACTTATTTGAATATTTAAATATATTAAATATTTCAAATAAATTATATTTTTTGAGAAGTCCTCAAGTTGTGTACATATTTTTGAAAGGCAATTGGTGTTTTTAATGGAAAGATCAGAAACAAAATTTTGTGTCCTTCAAATATTTATTTATTAATTTTAATGATTTTTTTATATCTGTTGGTTTATTTATTTCATTTGACATTATATATTGAGTTTTGATTATATACGTCTATTAAATATAAGCGATGCTTATTGTAGACATTAATTTAATTCTAAAAGTGTTTTGAATAAAAATTCTTTTGAAATTAAAATTTTAGGAGACTAACAGATAAAATCTGTTTTGATATTCAAATTTTGTGTTAATTAATATTGAATAAGGTTACAAAATCTGAATATCGAAACAGATTTAATCTGTTAGTCCCCTACACTTTTAATTTCAAAAAATTTTTTATTCAAAAACTTTCAGAATGAAATTAATGTCTTATAAGCACTGCTTATATTTAATAATAATAATATATGTTTATTCGCAGAATAATTACATGCACATTTAATACATTAGAGTGTTCTTGACTGTGCAAATAATCTGTTCATTTCCACAGAAACTGATTTAAATGGTCAGCTTGTCCGTGGTACTCTACCGTGAGAGTTTGAACATTTTAAATTCTTTATATCTTAATAATTCGTGTTGAACATGTTGAAATGTTAAAAATTCATGTTGAATATATTAGAATGAATAAAACTAATTGAAAAATAAAATATGCAATGATCCTGTGCGACTGGGATAAAAAAAAAAAAAACAAATAAACAAGATAAACCTCCAAAACCACATGGTTGTGCGGAGGATCCGAACAATTAAATTCATTGAACAATATGAAATGTAATAAAAGACCCAACAAATACAAATTGTCAATTACAATTAATAAATAAATAAATATTTAACTAAGTGACGTTTCGTTCCGAGCATGCGCACCTGAACCTTCAGGCAGGTGGCGCGCATGTCTACCTGTGACAAAATGTTCTGTTTCTGATCTTATATTTATGAAAACTAAATATTTCTCAAATATATAAGTTACTCCAAAAACTCGCAAAACATGCAGCACATCCTACAAAAACAATTAGAATTCAGATAAGGTCAATCGAGCTTCACATTTGAAAGATAAAATCAATTAACAATAAATAACTTACCCTCGTGGAATCCTTGTTTGAACAACATTAAAACTAGATACCTTTTAAATCCAAGGTATTCTAGGTTTTATGCTCCTCACAAAAATCACACAAAGTTTGTAAGGAACTTTATAGTCTTAGTTAAACCACACGATATTAATAATGAAAAATTTTTTTTAAACCTAAATATAATTATATATAATAAATAAAATAATATAATAAGAAGCAGTTTTTTACTTGATAGGAGGATTATTGTCACCTTTGAATATCAAAACAGATTTAATCTGTTAGTCTCCTACAATTTTAATTTCAAAAAATTAATACTACTCGATACAACAACAAAACAAAGAACTGTACGTACAGAAGAAAATATCGCTGTTGTAGGTCAAAGTGTTAATGATGATCCAGATTTGTCTAATCGTCGACGTTCACAACAAGTTGGACTCTGTGCATCCACCACATTGAAAATTTTGCGTGAAGATTTTGGTCTTCACCCATACAAGATCCAACTGGTTCAAGAACTAAAGCCACTTGACCATAATAAGCGTCGTTTGTTTACTGATTGGGCCCTAGAACAGCTTGAAGTTGATCCACTTTTTTGTCGTAAAATTGTGTTTCGTGATGAAGCTCATTTCTGGTTGAACGGCTATGTAAAAAAGGAAATTGTCGTATTAAGAGTGAAAACAATCCCCAAGAAGTTCTGCAGGTTCCATTGCATCCTGAAAAATTCATTGCATGGTGTGCTTCACACACTGGAGGCATCATCGGTCCATATTTCTTCAAAAACGATGCTGGAGCTAATGTGACAGTGAATGGTTCTCGTTACAGATCGATGATCAATGATTATTTGTTTCGAAATTTGAATGGTATCGACCGAGAAGTGTTTTGTTTCCAACAAGATGGTACTACACCTCATGCTGCTACCGTAACAATTGATTTATTGAAAGAAAGATTTGGTGATAAGATTATTTCGAGAAATGGTCCAATTAATTGGCCTCCAAGATCATGCAACATAACTCCACTGGATTATTTTCTTTGGGTTGTGTCAAGTCATTGGTTTATGCTGATACACCAGAAACAATAGATGCTTTGGGAGCCAACATAACTCGTGTTATTGATAAAATAAGGCTTGAATTACTCGAAGAAGTTGTCCAAAATTGGTCTGGTCGAATGCGGTTCCTCAGAGCGTGGTGGATATATGCCGGAAATTAATTTTAAAACATTAATGTCATAAAATTATCCTTCGAATAAAAAAAATTGGTTTCAATCTTAATATAAATGTGTTTTATTTCAATTTAAAGTTCTATCACTCTGAAAAAACATCCAATATTTCTGTGGGCACTAGATGGCGCTAGTGTATGATAAAAACTTTAGTGTTCCTGTGATCGACAAAACCTTATCGGGCTTGTTTGACTATAGAATTGTTATACAGATGTATGTTACACTGTCTCGATTTGAAGAACTTTCAACTACCATAAATTATACTCCTTGTTAATGATCGTCAGAGTATTTTCAGTTTCAAATGTATTTCCTAAAAGTCCCCATTTTTACTGTCGATACAGGGCGAAAAACGTCATAACCACATTAAACCGTAATTTCACATCTCTATTAGATTTGACGGCCACAAAGGACTCCTGTCGGATCGACAGGACAACGTACCGCCTCGCCCTTCCCCGCCCCCGACCCGCGGTCTCCCTCACTTCCCGTTGATATATTGGCGAGATGTGCCCCACAGGACGGGTTTTATGAAATCAATCAGTGCACCATATTGGCCTACTAGGCCCCTAATTGCCTTAATTTCGGGACGCAACTGATGCGCTCATGTTTATTTTTAAATTTGGAAATCACGGCCGGCGTGGGGCCCTCTATCGGCCATGAAATTAGGCAGGCTGAACGGATTTGTATCGACGGGCAGGATCGCGGAAATTCGGTTTGCCGGTAATTCGCTTGATTTTTGGAAGGTGAATTTTTTCAATCTGATATCGCGGTTGGGATCCCGTAGAAGTACGTATGTCGAATTTTGAACAAACATTTTGGTTTTATATTTTCAAATATGAAAAAACAGACCTAGCAAAAGCATAAGATATCATCTACCATGAAAAAATGGTAAAAAAAACTTTTATTTTCAATTTATAACGAAGCTATTTATCGAAAAGAAATTGAATAGCATCATAGAATGAAAAATAGAGTAAATAGAAAAGACTCACCTATGGAGTACCACAGGGCACTGTGCGTGGGCCTCTTATGTTTAATTTGTTTATAAATAGCTCATAGGTTTCTAATAAGAGGTTCCATTCTGATATTATAAAAAAACGAGTATATTTTAAGAGAAATTAATGATTATTCCATTGTGAATAATATATTCATTCATAGTGAAAAACGATATCAGCCAAATGGCCGCCACGGCTACGGTTGCAGCAGGTACCACCATATAATTTTAATGAAAATTTCCATGACCAATTCGCACATTTGCAGCTGTAAGTCCTCGATTACTTCACGAATTCCATCCTTAAGGTCTTGATTCGATTGTGGATTGGCATAGACCTTGTCTTTCATGTGGTTCCAAAGAAAAGGGCCTAAAGATGTTAAATTACAAGACCTCGGTGGCCAGTTGTGATCACATCTTCGAGAAATAACACGACCAGAAAACATTTCTTGCAGAATTGCTCTTCTTTCGTTGCTTGTGTGGCATGTAGCGTCTTTTTGTTGAAAATAAACGTCGTCTTCATCAATATCCTCCAATTCCGACCATAAAAAATCATAGCTCGGTAGTGCAATCCATTATAGCAGTTGCACGAACTTCGTTTTCGAATAAGTAAGGTCCAAACACACAGCCAGCCCAAAAACCTCACAAAACAGTGTGATGTTGAAGATGGAGAGGTTTTTCAACAATAATTCTTGGATTTTCTGAGCCCCCAAATGCGACAATTCTTCTTGTTAATGTAGTCTTCGAGGTGAAAATGAACCTCATCACTGAATATAAATTTTCGATGAAAATCCGGATCATTTTGATGCATTCCAAGGACCCAATCTGCGAAGATAGGACATTGCTGATAATCGACTGGTTTGAGCTCTTGTGTTAACCGAACTTTAAAAGATTTAAGACCTAAGTCTTTATCCAAATTACGGTTTAATGTCCTTTGTGGAATGCCCAATTCCAAAGATCGACGAGGATCGCCAAATCTGGGTTTTCGTCAACAATACTAGGTACAGAAGCAATATTCTCTCACTAACTGGTGCTTCAGTTTCGCGAACTATGACTGTAAAATTTTCATCATTTCTGTAGGGAATTTTAACAATTTCAGTGTGTTTTTAAAGCGTGTACTCTTCATTTTCAGTAATGGCGTAGTTTTTACTTCTCAAATGTCAAGAGATGACAGCCCCAAAATTGACAGCTGCTCAATTAGCGGAGTATTCGAAATTAATCATCTTTTTACAAAATCTTTTATTAAAAAGATATAACTATACAATAAAATAATAAGAAGAGGTTTTTTACTTAATAAAAGGATTATTACAGAATCTAAATATCCAGAGAGATTTATTCTGTTAGCCTCCTATAAATTTTAATTTCAAAAAATTTTCATTTGAAAGCTTTAAGAATTAAATTCATGTCTTATAAGTACAGCTTATATTAAATAAATGTATAAAATCAAAACTCATTATATAATATCAAATGGAATAAAAGAACCCAACAAATATAAATGCAAAACATAATTTTAAGAACTCCAAAACTAATTTATTAAAATTTTTTAATATATTTATATAAGTTCAAATAAGTAACTTATTTAAATGTGTTTTGCATTTTTTAAAAAGATTTGGTTTTCATAAATATAAGATAAGAAATAGAATTTTGTCTCCTTCAAATATTTATTTATTAATTTTAATTGACAATTTTTATTTGTTGGGTTTCTTTTCTCCATTTGATATTATATAATGAGTTTTGATTTTATATGTTTATTGAATTTAAGCAGTGCTTGTAAGAAATTAATTTAATTTCAAAAATTTTTGAATAAAAATTTTTTGAAATTAAATTAAAATTTTTAGGAGGCTAACAGAATGAATCTGTTTTGATATTTATATTTTATTATAATTATATTAACAATAATTATAATCATATTTTGAATTTCATGGAAACTTTATGAAATGCCGCAGAACTTTTGCAGTGGCATGATTTTTTCTTTCTTTTCTTACAAATATTTAGCATGAAAAGATGTCAAATGGATTTGTTTCACCATGTTTCCACCATAATCAGCTCACTTGATCGACCCTAAATTAAAACCGGCAAACTGAACCCAACATGTCGAGAATTCCGTTCAGTTTTTGTCGGCGTTTGATGTCGGCGTCGCGAAACGACCCTTACCTTGGAATGCGCCGGCTTTAAATTAGCTCCTCTTCGCGAAATATGTGCTTAATTAAAACATAGTATGACAAATACTTAAGCGAGCATGCGAGGCCTTTCCTCAAACGATCCTAGGTACAGGAATTCGTACGCCCAACTACAGTTTTATGCAGTCTTTGAATTATACGGAACCCCTTTATGTTTATACTACTTCGTAAATACATATTTTCGTTGGGAACGCTTACATAGTTTCGGCTCTCTGAGGGAAATTGTTGGATTTCGGGCTGCTTAATTGCCTTCCGCGGGGAAACGCGATATTTTATGAATGTTCATTAGTGCTCCGGTGCCAATCGACGTGCGCCTTGAGGACTCTTCGCATATCAACCAGATGTGATGGGTTTAAATCCATAATGAAACTATTTTTACAGAATGCATGCCAAAGATTATCTCTTATCGGATATGAAACTGATCTAGACTTAGTCTTGAAGGTTTGCTAGTTCAGCACTGAGATCCTCAATGAAGAGTATGAACATGATCGGTCCAAGGATACTGTCTTGTGGTAGTCCACTCCCAATTATTGAGACATAAGAAATTGCTTCTGTCATTAATAATCTGTACTTGTTGTTGACGATCTTTCAAGTAGGAAACAAACCATTGAAGTGATGTGCCCCTGATTCCATATTGTTCCATTTTCTCTATAACATACTTATGGTCCAGACAATCAAAGGCTTTTGATAAGTCTAAGAATAGGTATCTTTGATTGTCGGGACATAAGCACCACCGCTTATTCAGGAAGTAAACGTGTACTATCCATTTATATGTAACCTGATTACATTTCAGTGTAATATGATATAACCTCGATAACACTCAGCCACTTCCACAGCACTTTCATAGATTGGTTAATGTACCTATAAATAGTGATAAGTTTCTTATAGAGTTGGATATTATCAAGCAAATTGCATCCAATAACGGCTACAACCTAATTATGAAAATTCAACCAAATAACGAAAGGGAATAGCATTTAATTTATTGTACTTTGTTATAGAAGCTTTGACTAAATATTACTCTCGAATATAGCTTTTGGAACGGTTAATATTTTGGGAATTCATATAAAAATTAATGAAGAATAAACAAATGAAGACAGTAAATCTGGACAATTCATAAGTTGACTTGCAATAGTATGATGTATATTGGTCAAACATATATCCTCTAAGAAAAGTATTTATGAGCACCAGAGGAATTACACGTCAGTCATTTGAAAGAATTTGGACATCACTTCAGCAGCAAATTATGCCAAATTAACTTAAAAGTACCCGGGTAGTAGAAATAAGTAGATACAATTCTTATCGACGATCCAACAGATGTCGCCAGATCTCCCTGGATACATATTTTTACTTAGTAAGTTATTTCCGATATTTGGCCGAAATCTATTTTATAGTTATTTTTTCGCATTTTTTCCTTATCTCTATTTCCCATAATTGATAGTTATTTGTATCCCTTTATCGCATATTCTTATTATCTGTATTTCCGGTAATTGTAGGTTTTACACCTCTCCTTTTTTCCAGTTTTGCCTGAATTTTAACAATTGTTGTCAATTAATTGTGGATTTATTATTCATTTTATTCAAATAAAATGGGCTTTGATCAAGTGAGTACCAATTCTGTCGAATTCTTAAGTCATATTAGTCCTGTACGTAAATTACTTTCAAGTTGAAAGATATTTAAGATCAAAATTTGAATATTAAAACAAATTTCTTCTATCAAGTAAAAGGCCTTTCTATTTTATTTTATATTCAAGATCATTATAAAATTAAAACTTGTCTAGAAAAAACTTAATTTTTTTTCTTGATATGGTAGATATATACAACTTGTACACTAATTTTATCCAGTGAAGTATATCGGGTGTCCAAGTTATCTCTGCCCAAATATTACAAGGTGATTCTATAAGCAATTTGCACCAAAAAAATATCTAGATAGTATGAACCAAGTACCTTTCGTTGTAACATGATTCTAAATTCTACTATTTTGTTACGTTTCATAATTTTTTCTCTAAAAACATTGAAAACTATCATCTTAATCAATATTCGGTGTAGACCATTGGAAAGAGCGGAAAACCCTCCTTAGATTAGGGTGGTTTCATAGAGATTTTCATAAAATACTTATTATAAGGGTGGTTAAGGATAAAATGATTATAAAATTTTCTTCAGCCATAATCTCTGGTCAAAGTTTTGTCAATTTTCCGCCCCGTACACCTCCATATAAATTATATGCTAAAACTGCCTGATCTATAAAGCTTTTCCACGATTTTAATTCATTGGAGAAAAACTTCATTGTTAATGAGAAACTGATGAAACAATTCCAGAAACCGTGAAAAAATATATTGCTTCTTAAAAGTTAGTTTTTATGAATATAGTAGTAAAATATTCGGAAAATTAAAATAGAAAGGCCTTTTACTTGATAGAAGAAATATAACAAAATTTGAATATTAAAACAAATTGAAATATGTTTATCTTCTACAATTTTAATTTCAAAAAAATTGTAGAAGATAAACATATTTCAATTTGTTTTAATATTCAAATTTTGTTATATTTCTTCTATCAAGTAAAAGGCCTTTCTATTTTATTTTATATATAATATATAATTATATTTTGGCTTCAATAAATCTCATTATAGAATGTCAATGAATTTAAATAAAGCTTAAAATAACTCACACTGTTCTTTGATTTTGTTAGAACATAGATCAATCTTGAATTATATAGTTGATCTGTGGTTCGAAGCTTAAGTCTTTCAACACGTGAGTGATGTAGGTTATGTTTTTGATTTTGATATTTGGAATGTTGAAAAAGGACTGAAGACGGGTTTATCTAGAATTATATTTGTTTTTTGAAGATATAGTGCATATTTTTTTAGAGATTTTTGAAATAATTTGTTCGAATATTTAAATATATTAAATATTCCAAATAAATTATATTCTTTGAGAAGTCCTTTAAGTGTGTTCATGTTTTTATAAGGCAAGTGGTATTTCTTAAAGGTAAAACCAGAAACAAAATTTTGTCTCCTTTGAATATTTATTTATTAATTTTAATTACTTTCGTATATCTGTTGGGTTATCTATTTCATTTGACATTATATATTGAGTTTTGATTATATACGTCTATTAAATGTAAGCGGTGCTTGTTAGACATAAATTTATTTCTAAAAGTTTTTTGAATAAAATTTTTTTGAAATTAAAATTGTAGAAGATAAACATATTTCAATTTGTTTTAATATTCAAATATTCGGAAAATTGTTTTAATTCTGTATAATTTCTTGCATATCACTTGGTGAAACATTTTTAATTAATAAAGTAAATAAAAACAACTTGACTTAACTTTCACTGTTTATTCATGTCGGTTGACATATATGTTTCGGATTTTTAATGCATTTTCAAAACTGAAGTGAACAGAACTCAAAATCCCATTTATAATAGTACGTTAGATAATAGGTATAATTTTGTAGAGTGTAAAAATAAGTTGTTGGTTCGGTCTTAATCTTTTACAGATAAGAGCAATGGTGATAAATTAAATTCATGTTGTTCATTTGTGTTTGCTAGCTTCTTTCCATGTGCTAAACAAGTTTCCAAACTTTCTAAAAGGCCCAATCTTCTGCTTTCGATTTTATACGTAGGTAATAAAAGCAGAAGAATTGACCTTTCAGAAAGTTTGGAAATTTATTTAGCACATGAAAAGAAGCTACCAATCACAAATGAACAACTTGAATTTAAAACTTTGAAAATTTGAATATTAAAACAAATTGATATATGTTTATCTTCTACAATTTTAATTTAAAAAAAATTTTTATTCAAAAAACTTTTAGAATTAAATTAATGTCTAAAACAAGCACCGCTTACATTTAATAGACGTATCCCTACTATAATATTATAAATGCGAATGTAAGTTTGTTTGTTACGCTTTCACGCAAAAACTACTGAACCGATCATCATGAAACTTTGTACATATACTCTTGAAGGTATTAGAAGTAACATAGGGTACTTTATATTTAAAAAAAAATTTTTTTTACGAAAGATAAAACAATTGTTTGTCAAAAAATCGTCAAATTTAGCTACTTCAGTAATGAAGTTTTACTATTATTATACCCTTACCCTTTATCTTTCATACTTATTTAATGACTCCACTGCGGGCGAAGCCGCGGGTAAAAAGCTAGTAATATTATAAATGCGAATGTAAGTTTGTTTGTTACGCTTTCACGCAAAAACTACTGAACCGATCATCATGAAACTTTGTACATATACTCTTGAAGGTATTAGAAGTAACATAGGGTACTTTATATTTAAAAAAAAAAATTTTTTTACGAAAGATAAAACAATTGTTTGTCAAAAAATCGTCAAATTTAGCTACTTCAGTAATGAAGTTTTACTATTATTATACCCTTACCCTTTATCTTTCATACTTATTTAATGACTCCACTGCGGGCGAAGCCGCGGGTAAAAAGCTAGTATAATCTAAACTAAGGCTTAAGTAAGCCTTAAAAATAACTCACACTGTTCTTTGATTCTGTTAGAGCATAGATCAATCTTGAATTATAAAGATGATCTATGTCTCGAAACATTATTCATTTACACGTGGTGAGTTGTTTGATGTAGGTTTTTTGATTTTGATATTTTGAATATATTTCAGGACTGAAGACGGAATTGCTTAGAACTATATTTGTTTTTTGAAGATATAGTGCATGCTTTGAGAGATTTCTGAATTTACTTATTCGAATATTTAAATATATTAATATTTCAAATAAATTATATTCTTTGAGAGGTCCTTTAAGTGTGTTCATGTTTTTAAGATGCAAATGGCGTTCTGAAGGCAAGACCAGAAACAAATTTTGTCTCCTTTAAATATTTATTTATTAATTTTAATGACTTTCGTATATCTTTTGGTTTATTTATTCCATTTGACATTGTATATTGAGTTTAGATTATATACGTCTATTAAATGTAAGCGGTGCTTGTTTTAGACATTAATTTAATTCTAAAAGTTTTTTGAATGAAAATTTTTTTTTTTAAATTAAAATTGTAGAAGATAAACATATATCAATTTGTTTTAATATTCAAATTTTGTTATATTTCTTCTATCAAGTAAAAAGCCTTTCTATTTTAAAACTTTGAATATCAAAACAGATTTAATCTGTTGGTCTCCTACAATTTTGATTTCAAAAAATTTCATTCGAAAACTTTTAGAATCTAACTAATGTCTTATAAGCACTGCTTATATTTAATAGACGTATAAAATCAAAACTTATTATACAATATGAAATGGAATAAAAAAACCCAACAAATATAAATTGTCAATTAAAATTAATGAATGAATAAATGTTTGCATGTTTCGTTCCAAGTCAAAAAATTATTTTTTCATTAATTTTACTTGACAATTCATATTTGTTGGGTTTTTTTAATCCATTTGATACTGTGTAATGAGTTTTGATTTTATACGTCTATTAAATTTAAGCAGTGCTTATAAGACATTCATTTAATTCTAAAAGTTTCCAAATAAAATTTTTTGAAATTAAAATTGTTGGAGACTAACAGATTAAATCTGTTTTGATATTCAAAGTTTGTAATAATCCTTCCATCAAGTGAAAAACTGCTTCTTATTATTTTAACTTAAATTATCATGAATCATCTGAATTGCTCTTATCTGTAAAACATAACACATTTTTACACTCTTCAAAATTATACCTGTTAGCTACCATACTATTATAAATAGGATTTTATATTCAGTTCTCTTCAGTTTTGAAAATGGGCTAAAAACCCGAAACATATATGGCAACAGACATGAAATAAATAGTTAAACTTAAGCCAATTATTATTTTTTATTTCTCTTTTTCGTTAAAACAATAACGTGTCCGTTAGGTCTGAGTGGACGTCTACCTTCACATTCATTAATCGCAATGTTTTTTTTTTGAGTTACTGCAGATTGTAAGCATCAGTTTGTATGTATTATGCATATCTCGTTACGTTAGGAACGAACGAGTTGATTGTCAGAAAATAAAATATAACTGAAACGTTTCAGTAATTTCTCCTCAATATTATATTGAACATTTGTTAATTACTGAATTGTTTCAGCCGTTACTATTTGGTAGTTGATCAAAATTAAAACAAATTGTGAAAATTACTATGTTTTACTACCAATAAATATATATATTACACATTTTCTTGTGACTCGAATTTCGGGAAATGAACTATCCCATCATCAGATAACTGAAGACCTAACAGTGGTACAGAAGTATTTAAACAAAAGTGATACATATTTTGAATATTTCAATAGATTCTAGGTAACACCTTATAGTGGTACAGAGGTTTACAAGCGGAACGTGAATAAAAACCGGGTTAAAACAGAGGAGCCTTCTAACAGATATCGGAATGTCGGCAATCGACAAAGAAGGTTGTTAAACAGATGGTACCCATTTAAATATCTCAAATAATTTTTGGGGTTACATAGCTCTGTACAGTCATTCATTATTTATACATTATTTTGTTGTATATCTCAAATATTTGGATTTACATAGCTCCGTACATTCATTCATTATTTTTTACATTTACAATTTCAATAATCAAGTTTCTTTTCTTTTGAATCTACATGTACAATTTTCTTAAGATTTTCTTTTGTCGGAAAGAATTACTGTTTTCTAAAGAATGAGTGACAAAAGTTGAATTTTTGTTTTTGTTTTACATGTAGAATCAAAAGGGAAGAAACTCGATTATCTAGAATCTGTTGAAATTTTCAAATCAGTTCACAATGACAATAATGTAAAAATAATGAATGACTGTACGGAGCTATGTGAATCGAAAATATTTCAGATATTTGAAAAGAAGCATCTGTTCAAAACCTTTTTCAAAGAACATAAAATGAATTTAATGAAAAGTAAACAAAAATTCAACTTTTGCCACTCATTCTTTAGAAAACAGTAATTCCTTTCGACAAAAGAAAATCTTAAGAAAATTTTACATGTAGATTCAAAAGAAAAAAAACTTGGTTATTGAAATTTTCAAATTCGTTCACAATAAAAATAATTTAAACAAATAATGAATGACTATATGGAGCTATGTAAATCCAAATATTTGAGATATACAACAAAATAATGTAAAAATAATGAATGACTGTACAGAGCTATGTAACTCCAAAAATTATTTGAGATATTTAAATGGGTACCATCTGTTTAACAACCTTCTTTGTCGATTGCCGACATTCCGATATCGGTTAGAAGGCCCCTCTTTTTTAACCCGGTTTTTTATCACGTCCCGCTTGTAAACCTCTGTACCACTATTGGAATCTATTGAAATATTCAAAATATTTATCACTTTTGTTTCAATACCTCTGTACCACTGTTAGGTCTTCAGTTGTCTGATGATGGGATAGTTCATTTCACGAAACTCGAGTCTGAAGAAAATGTGTAATATATATTTTTATTGATAGTAAAAGATCGTAATTTTTACAATTTGTTTTAATTATTTGTCAATTATATCTCAAAAGAATACAGCCTCATTAGTCTTCTTGCATAGTATAAACAAAGTAAGTATATTATGTACCATTTGAACTGATGATACATTTCGTGCAGTTTTGATGTCTCTTTCCATCAATTTGACGATTATTTAGAATTTCATCCAAATTTTTCCTTCAAATAACGTCTGAAAATATTATTTATTCCAAATTTCGAATTCAGTTCTTCGAGATTCGCGTAAATTTCCATGGAGTAAATTTAATTTTTGTGCAACATTATACATTTTGACGCTGACATTAATCTTTTGTCTATATATGAGTACCATTATTAAATTTAGTTGAAAATATCATACTATCAGACGAAGTTTAATTTAAAAGTGTTCTTTCATCAAAAATATTTCGAGCTTTCAAAACTTTTCAAAACTCTTCAATAATAATAAAAATGAAAATATAGGTCGTAATAACTTCAGACATAAATTATGTATAGAACAAGTAATCTTTTCCATTTGTGAAGGAATTATCTGATATATTAGCTTGTGTTTCCATTTCCAAGAACCAAACCTATTTCTCCCCAAAATTAATGTCCCATCGTGCACCTCAAGTTCTCACTCCCACATTCGACCTCCCATAATCTATCTTCCCTCACGGGAGGGGCAGAAACCAGCCTCTCGAATCCATGACCTTCGTCCAACCTCTCCGACAATTAACACCCTGTATAACCCTTCACGATGACATATCGGACGCTCCTTTTTGGCCACCGTCTCCAAAACACCGCCTAGGGGGGAAGGTCTCCAAGCCTTGGAGCACGCCTCCTCCAATCGGGACGTAGACGTCGTCTGCGTCGAGCAGCCAGGAGCACGTGGTGCGTAACTAGGTGCTGGGTTCGGTCCTGGGAGCCTGGATCTTGTCTATTGCTTTTCAGTCTGGAGGTAGCGTTGGAGGAGGGAGGATGACGTTTCTTGGAGTTCTCGGATGTTGCGAAATGTGGCTTATATTTAAAATCTCGCGATATAAAATACATGTAAAAGATTTCAGAATATGTTCGTAGATTACGAAATACATATAAAAGCCATCCATTTTTTCATAATTTGAAGTATAACAAACGAAAATGATATATTTTGAACAGAATTCTACTATCCAGTAAATTCGTTTCCAAAATCAAATTGGATGAACTCAATTTCCCAATGGATCTCTTTTTGAAACTGAGCTATTTGATTAACAGAGCATTCAAATATCCTCTAGAAAAGAATTTAAGAAATTTTGTGACTAAAAATAAAGTTTAATATTTAATTTTATTAACTTCTCAATTTAGCTACAATTGTTTCGTCATACTCCATCAGGTTAGTATTGCTATTTTCTCTTTAAAGAACACAAAAAGGGTTATTTTAAATACCTTACTTTGTGTACGAATAAGAGAGGCATGAAAGTATTCAGACAATCATTTGAGAATTCCTTGAATAAAATGAGTAGGAATGACCCTTGAAAGTCTCAACCTATTCTAGAAATTCCCAAATAATTTTCAAAATACTGTCAGTACTTTAATTTTTGTTCATGTAGTGAGGTATTTAAGAACATATTTTGCAATTTGTGTAAGCCTATTAACAAAATGGAATGAAAATAAATTCAATTATGATATTATTATATATTTTTTAATTTATAATTCAATTTATAAGGAAATTTCATTCAATAATTTATTCCACATATGAACATATAAATATTTCCCTTTTTTTTTATTAAAACTTAATACGTGGCTATATGTTCATTATGTTTCAAAGGATTCGAATTTGTAGTATAATGAAAAAGTCTCTTTTGGCCAGTCACATTAACGCAGCCCCTAGCGCGCTTCGATCAAGGCAGTCACTTAAGTCAAAAAATAATCTACTTCCTGTGGCCCACGTCTCATCTCTCTCGATATACTAAAGAATTTACACGTATTCAAAGAAATAACTCCATTCGCATTCACTTCAAAAATTTAATCCCAAGGAAAATTTTCGTTCACCATCTTGTGATGATATAATAGCGCTATAAGAGGCCTGGAAGTGAGTGTATTATCTGTAAAAATTACTTTTAATTAAATTTAGATGTGTAAAGTGAACCCAAGTCGAATCAGTGAAAGTGAATAACGGTGAAAAAGCCTAGCGATAAACTCCTTTACGAGCAAGATAGTATTTTCACCACAAGGACAGATCAAAACTATACCGCACTAATTTACTTAATTTTAGATGAAACAACTCAAAATTGTACACTCGTTATACTTAGGTTGTAAATAAGAGAATAACAGTCTATTTAATATTTCCTACAACCCCCATCAAGAATGCTGATTCTAGAATTTGCATACTATTGATTGACGTTCAATCAATTACTACAGAAAAATTCAAAAAGGTATATAACATACCACGCAATTTTACTCAATTTGAAAGCAAAAAAACTATGAAAATTATTTTGCATCCTCTTAATTCTCTCCTTACAATAGTAAATCACTACAAACGAAAGAGAAATATAATTAAGATCAGTAAAATAGAATAGAAAGGCCTTTTACTTGATAGAAGAAATATAACAAAATTTGAATATTAAAACATATTATAAAAGTTTTTTGAATAAAAATTTTTTGAAATTAAAATTGTAGAGGATAAACATATTTCAATATGTTTTAATATTCAAATTTAATTAAGATCAGTTCTATTGTGCTAAAAAGATGACGTATTCGAACTTCTTCAATGATATTTTCGATATGCCGATAGATTCTAAATTTTATGTCGAATGTTACTGCTAAATCTAAAATATGGCCAACTTCCTTGAGATCACAACTTTTTAATAATGAACTTAGGTTTGACGAGATGGACATTACTGCTAAAACTGTTTTGGTGAGATTTATCATAATTTAGGTAGAGGCTATATTCTGCACGGTTATTTTTCAGTCTGCTAAGGTCTTCCTAAATTGAATTACAGTCTTCAATGATATCAATGGCTCTGAAATATTTCAGATCGTTAGCATATAGTGAAAAGTAGGAGTATTTGAAATATACTCCAATATTATTCTAAGATATAATGAAATACGTGGCCCCAGCTGTGAGCCCTGAAGAACCCCAGAAGTATTGGGATCTTCTACCCAAATAAGAAAAGGTCCACTTCAACAACTATTTTATTAAAGGCTCCTTGAAGTTCGTGCAAATCAAAATCAGTTGACACATGATTAAAAATATATCTGTAAAAAAGCGATTCGAAAATTTTTGGTATAACAGATATTATGGTTATTGGCCTATAATTTTCTGTTTTTGATAGGAACGTTCTTATAAATTGAGATTTTCCACTGTTCTGGAAATTTTGCACATATGAGTGAATGATATGTATTAGAGAAGCCAAACTATGAGCAGTTTTCAACAAGATCGTAGGAATACGTCCAACACCCTTAGAGCAGTTGACAGACTTCAAAGCACCTGTTGTTTGGTTCAAGTCAAGAGAATAACCTGAAATTAAGTTTTGAACACCATCGTAATGAAGACCACGGCAGATATTTCAAGAATGGTGTGCTGGGCTTCTCTGTTTGGTACTTTGACGTGACATTAAAGAGGAACAACTTATGGAATTGATAATTTAAGAATGTCAGAAGCTTTAAAATTTTTCAACTGCAGGAGAATTTGCGTCCATAATTAAATAAGCTCATTGTACTCATTAAGAGAGCTCATTTTAAAAATTTCGAATTATCTTGTTGGCACCCTTTGACCGCCAAGATTCATCTCGCCCCACCGAGCAGCCCGATCAAGATACCTCTGGAATCGCCTGGAAAAACAAACGACACATCGGGCGTAATAAATGCGCATCGCTGCCGCTGCCCGGTTGATCCGGGGCTTAAACCTGAATAAAGAACGATGGTCCCCAGCTCCGAAAGCTCGTTAGTAGCCATAATTACGGCGGCTAATTAATGATTTTTATCAGTGCACGTGCCGCGGTACGGTATTTCAGTATTTTTGCCGGTGGCGTTGAGCCGTGCCGGGACGTAATTATGAATCGGCGACTGGCATGTTTAACCCTTTATTGACTGTCGTATATCATTGCACGTCAAAAATATGGATCGCATCGAAATTATCTTGGCTCAATTTAAATTTTAATCGGTCTAAGCCTAATTCCGAATATTAACTTTGGGAAATCACGCGAGTTACAGAACGTGTTAACTGGGAGGGGGGCAACCGATATTTGTTGTTGTTTTTGCGGTGGATCGTTCGTCGTTACACAATTTAAACAATGGTTAACATTATGTAACTGATGAGATAAACCTTGTGAATTTTCACTTCTCAATGTTAACAATAGGTTGGGGAAAAAATCTATTATTTTTGCGTGAACTTCAAGACTTTATTTAGCATGTTTCGGATTGTCCGATTTGGGTCAAATATGCACCTATATATTGCCTATAATTTGGTGTCATTTTAAAGTAAAGCTTCAAAATGCCCCTTCCAATAGAAGTCTTGGTCTTAATTATCGAAAAACCCTGCTAGTTCCGGACTATATGGTGGATGCATTAAATCTTCTCAACCAAGCTCTCGGAGTTTCTGACAAGTCACTACAGACCTGTGTGGCCTAGCGTTGTCCTGATGGAACACGACACCTCTTCTTTTGGTCAATTTTGGCCATTTCTGGTTAATCGCTAGCTTCAAACGGTTCAGTTGTTGACAGTAGTGTTTGGAAGCCGCTTATAATGAATGATTCTTTTCCAATCCCACCAAATGGACAGTAGAACCTTCCTGTATGTCCTGGTTTGGCCACCATTTGAGCGTCTTCACCGTGCTTTGAATACTATCGTTTTTACACAATATTGTCGTATGTGACCCATATTTTATCCTCACTCACCATCGATTTAAGAAATGGGTCAATTCCATTCCGTTTGGCCAAGGCTTTGCGATCGATCTTCATTAGTGGGAGTGTTTTCTAAGGCACTGCATAGAATTTAATTCTAAAAAGTTTTCAAGAGATCTTTTAATTAAATCTGGAGAGGCTTCAGAGAATTAATCCAGATATTATCTGTAATATTAAAAAACTCTTTGTAGTGAATTTTCAATATATAATCTGTAATTATTCTCCTATATGAATCGAGAATTCGCTTACTTACCATCCAATCACCAAACACATAATTCATAACCCAAACTTGAAAATTCAAGAACCCCTAGATTCTCCCGCGCCCCGTCCATCCTTGGAGAAAACCCAACCTACACGTAAATTACCGGGGAGATTCAATTAGCCATCTTCGTTAAATTAGGCATCAACTCAATCTCGACGAGAGATTAGACGTCCAAACTTTAAACATTCAGGCCCAAGTCCGATCGGAGGTGAGCAGGTTTGTTCCTCGGCCCGGAAGGGATTCCGGGTGGCCTCCGGACAGTCTGGATTTATAAGGGAGTTATACTAACTACCCCCCAGGCGATACCTGGCCATCTAGCGGTCGTCGGCCGGTGACCGACGTTGGACTTGATTCATGCCCAGATCAGTCCCTAATGGAATGCCCTTACGGGAGCAGCGACAAAAAACAACGGGAATAAATCTGAAAGAACGGAGGGCAGATGTGATTCGAAGAATGTGTAGAGGTTTTGCTTGGGGAGAGGCGTGAGAGATTAAAATGGGGTTTCAGGAGTATTTGTATCCATCAATTTAATTTTTTATTTTCTAGCCATATATTAATCGAGTTTCTCGGCAGATACTAAATTTGTACAGACTTTTCAAAAAGCATTCATACAATCGAGAATACTTTGACTGTACAATCAATCAAATAATACACATATATGTTGATTTCCACTAATTTTTGGAAGTTCCTCACATGACACGATTCGTTACATAGTAACTTCTTCAAATGCTTATGAATAACTGATCAAAATTTACATACAGTATTTACACTTTAATTAAATACTCGTGCTCCTGGTAATTTGATTGAATAAGATGATCACTACATAAATTATTGATGAAAAGGGGTTTTCATTCTCGATAGAGTTTTTTTCATTATCTTAAATATCAAATAAAAAAATTCCCTACTACCTCACTACAAATTTTAATTAAAAAAAATTCCTTATGATCTTTTAAAATTTAATTAAATAAGTGCCTTAGAGAATAATCTCCACTTTTTAATAGACATATTGGGTCTTTTTTTAGAGTGAAAGAACTTTCTATAGGAATAACTGTGATTTGACAGAAGGTAGAAGCCATGTTGTTTTGACATTTCTGTTCAGTAAGCATTAACAAATTATCATGGAAAGACCCACGCCGCAACAACGTTTACAAATTGCTGAAATTTATTTTCAAAATCAGTGTCCTTTTCGCCAAACTCATAGAGCACTTCGTGAAATTTATGGTTTACGTAATCGTCCATCAGAGCAGCTCATTCGTCGAACTATCAATAGATTTCGGACAACATTTTCTCTACTCGATGCGATAACAACAACAAGACAAAGAATTGTACGTACAGAACAAAATATCGCTGCTGTAACTCATAGTGTTAATGATGATCCAGATTTGCCTATTCGTCGACGTTCACAACAAGTTGCACTCTGTGCATCCATCACATGGAAAATTTTGCGTAAAGATCTTGGTCTTCACCCATACAAAATCCAACTGGTTCAAGAACTAAAGCCACTTAACCATAATAAGCATAGTTTGTTTGCTGATTGGGCCCTAGAACAGCTTGAAGTTGATCTATTTTTTTATTGTAAAATTGTGTTTAGTGATGAAGCTCATTTCTGGTTGAACGGCTATGTAAACAAGCAAAATTGTTGTATATAGAGTGAAAACAATCCTCAAGAAGTTCTGCAGGTTCCATTGCATCCTGAAAAATCCACTGCATGGTGTGCTTTACACGCTGGAGGCATCATCGGTCCATATTTCTCTACAAACGATTATTATATATTATTTAAATGAATGAATTCGGCTTATCCGTACCAAATATCAAAATTAAGAATTATTAGCTAGGAAATAGAAAATTCTACAAATCGAGATAGTGTAACATATAGTACATCTGTATAACCACACGTTTCGATTGTTGTTGCATTCTCTTCAGTACCCTGTTATGTCCAAGGACTGTAAAACTATCACGTAATTATATTCGCTCTGCACGGGAGCACTAAGGATTGGAACATAGATTAGCACCATCTAGTACACGCAAATAAATATACACGACACACTGTAACGAACCAATTCAAATAAATAACTGTACTCCCGACTTTTTCTAACGTTACAAACACAGAAAACTTTTCTCGTGCTCAAGGCAGATGTTATATGCATATTTATATTCAAATAAATCAATTCGACTGATCTGTACCAAATATCAATAATAAGGAGTAGAAGCTATGGTAATAGTGTTTCTGTGCGAAGCGAATATAAGTACGAAACAGATTTATAGTCGTTAGACATTACAGGACAGCAATAACTTTCGAAACGTGTGCATATCTGTTACTAATGTCCCAGCGTTCGACAAAACCCTATTTGAGTTTAGAATTGTTATACAGATGTATGTAACACTGTCTCGATTTGTAGAACTTTCTATTACCACAGCTCATACTACTCTTTGTTGACATCATATCATATCTCTTTCCTTTGTTATGAATATATTGATATATAGAATTATTTCGTTTTTCGTCTGGATTATTTCGAAATACAGAAGTTAATCAGATCTTTGGTGATAGTTATTTCACCATATTTCGTACAGAGTGTGAATGAAGCCGTTATACGTTGAGATTTGGAGTCTCTAATATTTTTTTTAATATTACTCATTTTTATTCCGGTTTAAAATATAGACATTTTTGACCATGTAGCCAACGAGAGTTGTTATCCTATTTAGGTACACGATAGGATTCTCATTCGTGAACACTTCATTTGAGTTCAAAGGCTAGCCAAGTTTCAGCTGAATGGCTCAATATTTTGTTAATAGGATAACTTCGATTGGGTACCATATGACAAAGGAATGCACGCTTCTCTGCTCCCTACGAGCGTGGAAACACGGCTTGTAATTTAATTAGTCCATCCAACTTGATCGAAACTTCACAATCTTACCCTTATTACTGGGATAAAGGGGATATTCAGGGGGTATTACCTCGGAGGCTGATGTTAATTTGAGATTAAGATTGGAAATTAGAGTTTTCAATGAAATATTGGAAGGAAGGTTTTCTTTCAGCCACTGTGTACACTTAGAAATGCATAAGTCAAAATGAGCACTATGAATGTAAGATAATTTGCTTTCACCACACACAACCGACATTATAGAGGCCCTTAAACCATAATATCGGGTGTTCTTTTTAGAGTGATAAACTTTCGATAGGGATAACTGTGATTTGACATTTCGGTTCAGTGAGCAATGAAAAATTATCATGGAAAGACTCACGCTGCAACAACGTTTACAAATTGTTGAAATTTATTTTCAAAATCAGTGTTCTATTCGCCAAACTTATAGAGCACTTGAAATTTATGGTTTACATAATAGTCCATCAGAGCAGCTTATTCGTCGAACTATCCATAGATTTCGGACATTTTCTCTACTCGATGCAACAACAATAACAAGACAAAGAATTGTACGTACAGAAGAAGATATCGCTACTGTAAGTCATAGTGTTAATGATGATTTGTCTATTCGTCGACGTACACAACAAGTTGGACTCTGTGCATCAACCACATGGAAAATTTTGCGTAGAGATCTTGGTCTACATCCAAACAAGATCCAACTGGTTCAAGAACTAAAGCCACTTGACCATAACGGGCGTCGTTTGTTTACTGATTGGGCCCTAGAACAGCTTGAAGTTGATCCACTTTTTATTGTAAAATTGTGTTTAGTGATAAGCTCAATCCTGGTTGAACGGTTATGTAAACAAGCAAAATATGGAGTGAAAACAATACTCAAGATTTCGGCAGGTTCCATTGCATCCTGAAAAATGCACTATATGGTGTGCTTTACACGCTATAGGCATCATCGGTCCATATTTGTTTAAAAACGATGCTGGACCTATGTAACAGTGAATGGTTCTCGTTACAGATCGATGAGCAATGATTATTTGTTTCGAAATTTGAATGGTATCGACCTAGAAGTGTTTTGATGGTGCTACACCTCATGCTGTTACCGTAACAATTGATTTATTGAAAGGAAGATTTGGCGATAACATCATTTGGAGAAATGGTCCAATTAATTGGCCTCCAAGATCATGCGACATGACTCCACTGGATTATTTTCTTTGGGATTATGTAAGGTCATCGGTTTATCTGTTAAACCAGAAACAATAGACGCTTTGGAAGCCAACATAACTCGTGTTATTAATGAAATAAGGCTCGAATTACTCGAAAAAGTGGTCCAAAATTGGTCTGGTGGAATGTGGTTCCTCAGAGTTAGTCATGGTGGACATATGCCGGAAAATATCTTTAAAACATAACTGTCATAAACTCATCTTTCAAATAAAAGAAAATTTGCCATTCAATCTTGATTTATTTCAATTTAAAGTTCTATCTGATGCCAAAAAAGAACTCCTGATATAAAAGTATCAAAATAGTAAAAGGAATAGGTCGGTGAAACACAAAATATGTATCATTTATCCAAGTCCATTGTAGAACCGTTTCTCTGTCTTTTGGGGCCTAAAAACGAGTGCCCTGAAGTAGTAATTTAAGTTTTCAGGAAAGGAACTTGTCAGCTAACAAATACCCTTGAGCAACGACTGTTGGCTCTTGAAATGGACTACTGGCTAAGATCGGCTAAAGTATCAAGTATGGGTAAAATCAGAAATCAAACAATAAGGGAAATAATAAAGGTGGACAAAACAATAATAAAGGGAATAAGCAAAGACAACTAATTTGATATAAAGTCATTTCCTAAGCTGTTTCTTCATCAAAATTTATTCTCTGAACTTTCTTCTTTTTTGCCGTATACCTTTAATTGAAAACGGTTTATATTTGCTACTGTATTTTAATATTGTTGTATGTTCCATCATTGAATTTTTCATTCTTCTGAATGAATTTCAAATGATCTCTTTCTTTAAGTTTATTCCTGATATTTCAATACGAATTTATTTTCAGATCCAAGATTAATGTATTTTTTTCATCCAAAATGAATGATACAAATTTATAAGTAGAGAGTAGAGATATTGAACGGTAGTTATTGAAATTGTCTTTTTCTCCTTTCTTGTGAATCGGTTTAACCCAAGTTTCTTTGAGGGCTTGTGGATATTTTCCGTATTGAAACATTTGATTTATTACATGTGTTAGGGGTAACGTCAATATCGTTGCACATTTTTTCAGTAGATCTACAGGTATCTCATCATATCCTGTAGATTTTTTATTTTTAAGTTGAATATTGTAATGAAACATTTTTTGCTCAATAACTGGATTCAGAAAAATGCTTGAATCACATTGATTTGTGGTTTCTGCAACATCAGTGTTCTTATTGTTGTTTTTATGACTTGATTCGTGGGATGCCTAGGTGTATTGGACAGTTGGTTGAACGAAGAGGTGGTAATACGGACTATTGAATTTGGACTCAGTTGTGGAATAACTATACTTAATGAAAAATGAATAATGGTTAAATTTATTCTCATTTTTCCTATTTTGTCTCATCCTGCATATAGCAAAGAGTAACAAACAAAGATTTTCTATCAAAAATATTGCAGTTGAATATTGAATTGTATCAGTCCTTACTTGGTGAAAATCCATATTAAATAATTTGAAATAAGGTTATTCTGATTTTCACAAATTTTTATTGTTAAACTCACAACAATTGTTTCGCCTGTTTCCGAAATCCGTAGTAGTTACTGTAATATAAATAGCCACGGATTTCGGAAACAAGCTTAGTTATTCAAAATGTGATCTTACTTGATGATGCTACTGTGATAGCGAAACAATTGTTGTGAGTTCAACAATAAAAATTTGTGAAAATCAGAATAACCTTATTTCAAATTATTGCAGTTGAGATAGAGAAAAATATTCTTTTATTTCCAGAATATAGATTGTTTATTTCTTGAAAAACCTAGGTGGGCCAAGTCTTTTGACGGTGTGTGTATAATACCATCATCACATAAGTTGAAAAGTGTTTCTAAAATAGTAATATGTGACCAACTGGCGATTTGTCACAATTATTTTCATGATATTTGAATGGCGAAGGCGCCTGCAATCCTGAATCTGGCAGGACGAAAACATATTCCTCCGTGGAATGACGCATGAACCGTTTCCCGAGCCAGCCAGTATCATAATCCCGAGATATGACATAAAATATCTATTCGGCAAAGAAAAGACATAATCCTTATCTGCGATCTCCGGTGTAGCGACGCTTCACATTCGGTTTCGGTTAGTTTTATCGGCGTCGTTTCCTGAGCGCCTTTTGTCCGACGCCGCCTTTACGAGCGTCTTCTCGCCTGCGGACTGTTGAGCTTGTTCAGCGTAACGAGCGTCGAATAGATTTCGCATATCTGGGAATAGGACCGGAGTCGAAGTGTTTACGCTTTTTTATCAGGCTGGAGATTATGCGACACTGACGCCTTTTATTGCCGGAGTTGGAACGATTGAATTCGGGTTCGTAGAGGAGGATTATGATTGTTTACCCACTAGGCCGATAACGGGATGACTGTGAATAAAATTCGGAATTATACTGTTGTTTGTATAATTCTGTGCCCCCGGGAGAAGGGCGCGAGTTTATCGAGGAATTTTTCTACGTTTCAGATAATGGCTGGATTAATTCTCCGAAACCTCTACAAATTTTATGTTAATGAATCTCTTGAAAACAATTAGAACTTAATTTTATAACATGCCTTGGATAACACTTCATTTATATATGTGGCGGTAATTAATTAATGAAGAATCAAAGGAAACATAGAGTATGGACCAAAATTATTTAATCATATCGTGAGGATCTTAAGGAATAACAAATTTAATCACCAAAAAATGTTCCACATAGAATTCAAACAGATCTTTGTACATATTTCGGGTGTTTTTCTTAGCATGATAGAACTTTCGATAGGGACAACTGTGATTTGACAGAAGATTGTAGCCATGTTAATTTGAAAATTCTGTTAAGTACGCATTGACAAATTATCATGGAAAAACTCACGCTGCAACAACGTTGACAAATTGTCGAAATTTATTTTCAAGATCAGTGTTCTATTCGCCAAACTTATAGTGCACTTCGTGAAATTTATGGTTTACATAATCGTCCATCAGAGCAGCTTATTTGTCGAACTATCGATAAATTTAGGACAACATTTTCTCTACTCGATGCAACAACAACAACTAGACGAAGAACTTTACGTAAAGAAGAAAATATCGCTGCAGTAAGTCATAGTGTTAACGATGATCTAGATTTTCGATTCGTAGACGTTCACAAAAAGTTGGACTCTGTGCATCCACCATATGGAAAACTTTGCGTAAAGATCTTAGTCTACACCTATACAAGATTAAAGTGGTTCAAGAACTAAAGCCATTTGACCATAATAAGCATCGTTTGTTTGCTGATTGGGCCCTAGAACAGCTTGAAGTTGATCCACTTTAATCGTAAGATTGTGGTTAGTGATGAAGCTCATTTTTGGTTGAACGGCTATGTAAACAAGCAAAATTTCCGTATATGAAGTGCAACCAATCCTCAAGAAGTTCTGCAGGTTCCATTGCATCCTGAAAAATGCACCGTATGGTGTGCTTTACACGCTGGAAGCATCATCGTTCCATATTTCTTTAAAAACGATGCTGGAGCTAATGTTACAGTGAACGGTGCTCGTTACAGATCGATGATCAATGATGATTTGTTTCGAAATTTGAATGGTATCGACCTAGAAGTGTTTTGGTTTCAACGAGATCGTGCTACACAGTAACAATTGATTTATTGAAAGAAAGATTTGGCGATAACAGTATTTCGGGAAATATTCCAATTAATTGACCATCAAGATCATGCGACATAGCTCCACTGGAGGTTTTGTCAAGTCATTGGTTTATGCTGATAAACCAGAAACATTAGACACTTTGGAAACTAACATAACTCGTGTTATTGATGAAATAAGGTCTGAATTACTCGAAAAAGTGATCCAAAATTGGTCTGGTCGAATGCAGTTCCTCAGAGGTAGTCGTTGTGAACATATGCCGGAAATTTTCTTCAAAACATAAATGTCATAAAATTATCTTTCAAATAAAAAAAATGTAGCTTCAATCTTAATTCAAATGAGTTTTATTTCAATTAAACCTCTACCACTCTAGAAAAAAACACCTGATACATGAAAATGCAAGGCAACATGTGGCGACGTTCATTATAACTAAGAAACTCTCAAATGGAAAGTCCTACTCCACCCGCCGTACAGCCCAGATATTGCTGCTTCCTATTACCATCTCGATAGAACATTGCTTGGCCCACCAACACTTCGTAATTACGATGAAGTCAAAGAAATGCATCGATGCATGGACAGCGTCCAAAAATCCGGCCATTTTTCGCGATGGGATGCGGCAATTACCAGAAAGATGGCCAAAAGTAGTGACCAGTGACGGACAGTACTTTAAACTTTGAATATATAACCGATTTTTCACAATAAAGCTTCAATTTTCGACAAAAAAAACCGGAGAAAATTATGTGGGGGTAAACTCCTAATATTTTCTTGATTGTTTCGGTCTCTACTTGACGGAAATTCATGGTAAATGATTTGAAGTAGAACACTTTATTTACGCTTATTTTTTTTTTCAACGACAATTGTTTCGTCAATTACATATTGACTTCGTCAGGTGAGTATGGTAACTAACTACTTTTACAAAATCTTTCCCCTTAAATACAAGTTTCCCTAGAAATACGTGATAAAATGAAGTGGAGTTTGATTTATTCTTAACGAATGAATTCTGGTGTACCTGGATCCTACTCTCAAAAGATCTACCCGTTTGGCCAATGTATCCTGATCTCTTGTTCTTATTGACGATATCTTTATTATTTATTTTCATATAAAACAATAAATTCTCTAGGTAAATTGATAAAAAATTATAAAGATATCGTCAATAAGAACAAGAGATCAGGAGTATATAGGTTAAATTGAGGTACATGTCCATATGTATACCTACATTGGCCAAACGGGTAGATCTTTTGAGAGTAGGATCCAGGAACACCAGAATTCATTCGTTAAGAATAAATCAAACTCCATTTATGCCAGGCATCTACAAGAATGCGGACATGATTTCGACCATAACTTTGAAATTCTCCATTTCGGGGACAAATGCAGTAGATTAGACCTTTTATAAGGAATGGAAATGAATCGGCATCATAAAATGAATATTTTGTTGAACGACCAAACAGATATGAACCGTTCTCCGTTGTTGAACCTTTTTTAATAAATTCCTTGAAAACTTCATTTTATCACGTATTTTTAGGGAAACTTGTATTTGAGGAGAAAGATTTTGTAAAAGTAGTTAGTTACCATACTCACGTGACGAAGTCAATATGTAATTGACGAACAATTTTCGTTGAAAAATAAAAATAAGCGGAAATAAAGTGTTTTACTCCAAATCATTTTCCTAATATTTTGATGATAATGTTATTCATATTATTCAGAAAATAATTCTAGTAGGGTTAACAAAAGTTTTGGAGAAAATAATTATTTTGAAGCATTCCGTGATTTGATTACTCAGTGTTTCTGGCAATACAACAAATTTTAGCGAGTACACCGTTTTTCGATAGGCAAATGGAGCGTATATTTGATGAGCAAGATATTAGTTTGCTCGTTAATTTCCGATCGAAGCCGCCCTTTCAGGTTGCAACGTTTCGGGTGAATCAAAAGGCCGAAAAAAGCGTATGTATATCAAAAATACCGTCGTTTACAAAAAAACAGCCGACAACGGGAACAATAACGCAATGTTTGCTTTATGTTATTCGAATAACAAAGCCGGCAAACTCGCAAATTCCGAATTTATCACTGAAATTGAAATTAAATAGCCAGAATCCTCGACAAAGGACATAGCAACGCTAAATTAGGCGCACATCCTATGCATCCTTTGTAAAAGGATAGCACCCCAGGGCGGGAAACCACTTCTGCGGCCAACTTCGTTCCAAACGCCGGTCCGGCTCGGACAAATCGCACGCAGATGTTGCATGTTTTATACTTGTTACCGAACTAACTTGCGCAATTTGTCACTTTACTTTTTGCCCGAAACTGATTAATCGGGGACGATTGTTTGGACAAGTCGTGCGTTTGCGGAATTATTAGTAGACGCTACAGAGCTGGATTCTTGCCATTTGCGGCTTTGACGTCCTTGATTTTTGGTTCATTACTCTCTGGAATAATGTACGATCACATCATAAAAATAGGTTGTGGAAAAAAAAATTATTTTTGCGTAAACAACAAGACTTTTTGTAACATGTCCCGGAATGTCATATTTGTTTCAATTATGCACCGTTTTGTTCTACAGGTGTCCAAAAAGTCGAAGTCAAGCCGGAATCGAATAACAGGCTGAGTCATAGTAGTAATCAGAAAAAATATTTAAAAAAGTCTAAGTCGTGTACTTTTCAAATTATATTGCATTTTTTAATATTCGAGAAAATGTATACCCTGTGATGATTTTTGAGCTCCTGTTGCTACAATTTTTTACTTACTTCAAATTTTATTTTTCCTATGTTATCTGAATATTGCTTCTGTAACCTACGACCTTCATTTCTAAGCCAATTACTCCAGCTCAGAAAATAATGTCATTTTTTGCCGAACCAAGTATTCAATATTAATATTTCGCACAATATCAACTGACTGTAATGAAAAAAAAACTTTACTACATCAGTTTGGCAAATTGCTTCAAAAGTTAGCGCATTTATTAGGGATTCTAAAATGGTATAACACTTACTACATTATCTCTTAGATCGGTAAAAAAACGGTATTTGTTCAAGAAACACAGTTTCGGACAATTTCTTCGAACTTTCTAAAAATGATTCTAGTGCATCCAATACTTTAAGAATCTGGTTTGAATGAGATGGGGTGAGTCCTTCCATAAAGTGTGAGTGAGACAAATAATGACGTCACTATTTGGTAATGGCACACGTAAACGCAATGCAGATCAGTACGCTACGCCCCTTGGCCTACTGCGGATATTTACGTATTTGATCGTGTTATTTATGTATTTACGACTTATGGCTTCGTTTATTAGATTTGTTTGCTTGTGATTTGGATAGTTTTGATCTCTTTACGACGAACTTTGATTTTACCTGGACTAACCTGTGATTGTGTATTGCCATCATGTCTGTGTAAATCACACAAGAAAATGCCAACATACACCTCATTTATGGGGAATGCAGATGTAACGCTAGTGCAGCTTCGAGAATGTATCGCGAGAGATACCTTAATGCTGATCTTTATCCAGATCATCGAGTTTTTACGAAGTTTTTACGTTTCTTATGTGCACCGTCTACTCTTGACAGCGGGCTGATATCCAAAGTGCATGGAGAAAGAAGAATTTCCTCACCTTAAGACGATATTGTGCTTCAAGCAGTTGAGAAAGATCCAAATACTTCGCTACGTGAAATTCAGCAAAACACAGAAGTGCCCAAAACTACAGCTCTCCGACTATTGAAAAAACATAAGGTCCACCCATATCATGTACAACGAGTACAAGCTCTGTTACCTCGGGATTATGAACTGTGGGTTGCCAAATTATGCACAGGAAGGACCCAGAATTCTTAGAAAAAATGTTGTGGTCGGATGAATAAACATTTAAAAAAGACGGTTACACGAACCTACATAATTTACACGAGTGGCACGTAGAAAATCCGAATTTACTGAGACAAATTAGGTCTCAATATAGTTTTAAAGTGAACGTGTGGACTGGAATTTTGAACGGAAGAATCATAGGACCTTTTGAGTTGTCAGAGGTTTCAAGTGCTAAAATTTATTCAGATTTTTCACGAAATCAGTTGCCAAATTTAATTGTCATAAGTCATGCCAATTAGTATTTTCAGAGAAATATGGTTTCAGCAAGATGGCTGCCCTTTCAGTTAGAGAATATCTAAATGAAGAATATGCGGGCAGATGAATAGGCTGATTTAGTGGCCAGCCCGTTCACCTGATTTGAATCCCTTAGATTTTTTTACTGGGTAGCAGTGAAAATAATGTAAAAATAATGAATGACTGTACGGAGCTATAAAACCCCAAAAATTATTTGATATACTTAAATGGGTACCATCTGTTTTTTGTCGATTGCCGACATTCCGATATCTGTTAGAAGGCCCCTTTTTTAACCCGGTTTTTTATCACGTTCCGATTATAAACCTCTGTACTACTGTTAGGTGTACGAATCTGTTGAAATATTCAAAATATTTATCACTTTTGTTTAAATACCTCTGTACCACTGTTAGATCTTCAGTTGTCTGATGATGGGATAGATGATTTCCCGAAACTCGAGTCACAAGAAAATGTGTAATATATATTTTTTGGTAGTAAAACATAGTAATTTCTACAATTTGTTTCAATCTGTATAACAGTTCTAAACTCAAACGAGCCCTATAAGGTTTTGTTGATCGCTAGGACATAAATAGCAGACATGCGCACGTTTCGAATGTTGTTGCTTCCTCGTCAGTGTCCTGTAATCGAACGACTACAAATCTGTCACGTACTTCTATTCGCACTACACAGGAACACTAAGGCATTGATCATACACGAGCGCCATCTAGTGCACGCACGACACACCTTAGCTTAGCCAGTTCAAACAATGAACTGTATTCCAAATATTCTCCCCTTTATTTTTTTCCCTTTGCAAAGCAGCGTTCAGCGCTACCGAATACATAGCAACTGTCTTACGATGGAGTCTAATTCAGGATTTATCTAGATATGAATAAACGACAAGAAGTCTAATGCAAATTCAGTCAAAATCATGGGTTATAAGAATAATTATCGATTTAAGCACTAACAGGAATATTCTACCAGTTGTAAACATCAGTCGATGCTAACCATAGATATGTACGAATGCCCTAAAGCTCCTCATGACAAGGAATTTCTTTCCTTTCCAATCATTCAAATGAATGACAGCAAATTGCACAGTATTGCTTCAGTTGAGCACATAAAAGATTTCAAACTTCGCCTAAATGTCAGCTTTGCAATCTATCGATCCTCGTAAGTTTGCCTCGTTTCTCGACTATCGGTCATCGGGCAGCGTAAGGGGTAGGTAGCATATTCAATGCACAACAGCCCTTCAAAGCATACAGCTGTATCCCAATAGGGGATTATGCAGTTTCGGTCTACTTTAGAAAGCACTAATTGCTCGTTTGTTCAACTACAATAATTACCGGCCAGTATTATGTCGTTCATTAGGGTTGTGCAGATCTAAATGAAGGTAGATTGGTTCGCCGTGAGCCTCTATCGATTCTTGCCCCACTGCGAGCGTATATTGATTAGTGGTACTCGTTCTTTCGAAGGATAACGTAAAAATAAAATTTGTAAGGATGATCTAACGTTCACGGAAAATCTTCAACTCTATTCTGAAACTGTCTGCCGACTTTCTCTGTTACGTTGTGGTCGCAAACGTCATGTCGATGGTGTGACTTTAAACTTCTTTGGAGGCTGTGCACTCTTTTCAATCCACTGCATGGACCCTTGTTTACTCTCAAGGTCATAGTGATGAACTCACGTCTCATCCTCAATAGTCGATGAGTCTTCTTCACAGAGCTCTAAAAACTCCTTATAGTGCTTTGAGCATTTTCGGTACCCATCTTGCACTGACCTTTGAGAGGTCAATATGGTCATGAAGAGTACCGACGGATAGGTTTTTTCATCTCTTCTAACATCTTGATTTTCATTCTGACATCTTCAAGTACCATCTTTTCCACCTTTTTAACATTTTTTTCAGTGGTGCCGCTAAAGGGCCCGCCTGAGCGAGTGTCGTCTTCGATGCTTTCTCTGCCTCTTTTGAAATCACTTGACCACTTTTGAACGGTGGACAACGACGGGGCACAATCTTGGTAAACAGCAACCATCCCTTCACAAATGATAATTTGACATTTTCCATGCTTAGTGAAGAACTTTATAACGGCGTGATGCTCGATTTTCGTCATCCTGTGGCGTCAGTAATTCTGGTCGTCCTTCACTGAGGATACATAGAAAACTAGTGATCATAAATTAGTGAAATTTCACATTTATACCCTCAGATAGTGTCATTAGTAAATGAGATAATTAGATTACTTACGTTATTAGCAAAATAACACGATGCCGAGAATAAATTGAACACCCCTCTTATTCAAATTTTAAATCCCAAAACTCTAGTTGCACCGTTCTTTACTAGCAGATATTTCAAATTTGAAATTCTACATTAGAAATTCTCATCACTCTGTATATAAAAAAAAAAAAATAACAACCTACGCATAAATCCGAAAAAACACAGTGGAGTCATTCCAAATACGATATGAAATCTCTCTTCACACTTCTCCACTAAAATTATCATTCAAAATCAATTTAGGCGTCACATATGATGTACAATCATGCATATATGGATGCAGCAACGGAACAGGGGGGCTTTTCCCGAACTCCTGTGGGCTCGGAACTCGATCCCTCCGTTCTCCTTTTTCCCATTTCCGTTCTTGTTTTATTCAAACTGGGCCTTTTCACACTGTAAGACTTTTACACCCTTTTATCGCTTTCGAAAGGTGATTTTGCACCTTCCAGACTTTTCTGTGCTTTTCGATATCGTTAAAAACTTTTGTTGGAGGTAATTTATTGCCTGTAATTTATTTGATAAGGCTCTTTCATCTGGAAGGGTCTCGTGAGAACGTTTTGTTTAGAACAAATAAATGAAAATAGGAATTTTGTTTGTTCGCTTATCAGCGTTCCACTGAACTTTTCTTGGAATATTCCAGGTTCGATAGAACTCCGTCATATATTTTAAATGTTAATAAAGAATTTCACATTTTGTTATGAAAAATTATGATTAATATAGTTTATTGATTATTCAACTGAATCGGTATCTACATGATAGAAATTCATCTTTGTATAAGATTATTTCAGTTACCACATATTTATTAGGAATATAACTATTTTTCTAGTGTCCAAAATCCCTCAACATTCCTTAATGAAACAATAATTATATTGGAATTACG
Source organism: Megalocaria dilatata (assembly GCA_034642435.1). NCBI lineage: Eukaryota > Metazoa > Arthropoda > Insecta > Coleoptera > Coccinellidae > Megalocaria > Megalocaria dilatata. The sequence goes on from CM067858.1 coordinate 71,887,404, forward strand.
CTGAGCATTGTACCTCGTAAGTACCTCGGTTGGTTTACCGCAGTATTTTGCGTATTATTTCAGTATTTTGAAATAACAGACAATTGCAATTTAACATAAATAAAGGTTAATTCTTGATAGAAGGTATATAAAATTATTTAAATATTTTAAATATATATATTAAACATATTTAATTTCAAAAAGTTATATTTAATGATTATAACTTCTAAAAATAAATTAAAATAATGTCATATAAGTACCACTTATATCAAATAACATATAAAATAACCATTCATTATAAGACATCCAAATGGTATAAGAAAATCCAATAAATAAAAATTGTTAACCAAAGTCCTATAAATTGAATATTTTGAATAGACAAAATTTTGTTTCTGCTGATCAATCTTATGAAAACAAATATCTTTCAAAAATGTCTAACAGAATCTTAAGAATTTCATCATAAAACTATCTTACTTAGAATATTCAATATTATTGGATATCTAACTAAGTTACTTTATATAAAAAAAACTCAAGATATGTAAAAACATTATTGAAAAACAAGTTTTAAGAGAGACTTTGCTTCGTCAGTATTCAAATAATTTATATTCAATAAATATAACATCAATCGACAACAAATATTTACGCACCTTTTAACCATTTAGAAAACTTCTAGTAAACTGAAAAATCTTTAAATGTAGTGTAACGGTTCACTATATATAAATATTTCTGTGGTTTACCCTTAATCTAAAAGATTGAAAGACAATTAAACGGCCTCTGTTATAGCACAAGGACTATCTGTATAAAGAATGTAAAGGAAACCAAATAATTATATATTATGAATAAAATAACATGAATAGAGGTTAATTCTTGATAGAAGGTATATTCAATTATTTAAATATTTTAATATTAGCCTTCTACATATTTAATTTCAAAAAATTATATTTAATGATTATAACTTCTGAAAATAAATTAAAATGATGTTAGTGAGTAAATATTTGTTGAATATGTATTATTTGAATACCGACGAAGCAAAGTCTCTCTTAAAACTTGTTTTTTAGTAATATTTTTACATATCTTGAGTTTTTTTATATTAAGTAACTTAGATATCCAATAATATTGAATATTCTGAATAAGATAGTTTTATGATGAAATTCTTAAGATTATGTTAGACATTTTTTAAAGATATTTGTTTTCATAAGATTAATCAGCAAAAACAAAATTTTGTCTATTCAAAATATTTAATTTATAGGATTTTGGTCAACAATTTTTATTTATTGGATTTTGTTATACCATTTGGATGTCTTATAATGAATGTTTATTTTATATGTCATTTGATATAATGTGGTACTTATATGACATTATTTTAATTTATTTTCAGAAGTTACAATCATTAAATATAATTTTCTGAAATTAAATATGTAGAAGGCTAATATTAAAATATTTAAATAAATTGCAATTTAATTAATCGCGATGATTTATTTCGATGGGTATAAGTGGATTGTATTTTTGGCGTAGTTGGGTAAAGAGTTTACTTCCAAGGCATTTGTATGTAGTTATCTCAATGATAAACTAGCTTTGTTTATCTAATAAGATAAACCAACGATTATGATAAGGAATTAAAGTAAAATAATAACGAACTCTAATTCTTGGTTTACTGTATATAAACCAAGTTAAAAGAATGATTATTACACTAAAAACAAATGTTATGAATTTGCAAATACTTTGGCAATCGTTTGGATTACTATATTAACAATAATAACCGCGATCACTTGGATTGAAATGTCACAAGCTACGTACGACAAATTTGACTATCCAAATGATAGTGCATAATGTAGCAAAGGCTACATGCGACAAGTTGACTATTAGTAGAATAATGATTTTACAGTCTTTTCAAAGACGTTAAACGTTAAAGGTGTTCGATGCAGTCCTTCTAACAAAAAGAAGAAAATTAAATTAATTGATTGGAAGGTCCATTTGGAGGTGGTCTTAATGAACGAAATAAATCTTCTTAATGATTACAAAAATTATGAGGTTAATGCAAGTAGAATAAAAACAGAAACAGTTCATAATTTTCAATAAAAATCTCTGAATGACTTTCCATGTTTTCTAAGGCCATATATAATAATTAGAAAACAAATAATCTGAAGTGTAAACAGTTCGAACGGCAATTTTCAAAGCTGCTAGATCGAAATATCAATGTAAAAAACCTAAGTATCGATGGCAAAATAATTTCGAACGACAGGACCGTCTCTAATGAGACAGAACAAGCATATTAAATGTTTTTTAAAGATTTAGATAGACATTAAGATGAGTCTTTCTGTTCATTAATAATTTATATCCGTACACTTTAGTTAAATGAAACACATATATATGTAGATTTCTATTTATTAACTTGAGTTGTTCATATGACGCGTTTCGTTAACATAGTACAATAAAGGTGAATAAGATAACTCAGTTTGTTCGTTCAATAAATTCCCCGAATTTTCGAGTCGGTTTATTTTCATACTTTCCAATAGATTTTTTTTAATAGATTTTGGACCCTTATTTTTTTCATGTTAAATCCTAAAACGTTCTGAGTTTGTTAATGCTACAGTGGATAACATACTCCTTTCATTTCAGAAGTGAATATGCTTAAAACATAGGATTTTAATTTTTGGGTAATGAAATGGATGATGGGCCGCCATCTGAATTTAATGAATTAATTCAAAGTGAGCATCGGGTGGGGGAACTTAAGGAGGGCTATTGTCGATATTCGGTATTGGAGTTCTATGTTTCAACAGGACTGCATTAGTCAAACAAGCATATTCACTCACCCTAATCCTTTCAGTGCAAACCCTTCGTTCAGTACAACAGTAGCCAACTTAACTATTAATGAGAGTTCGCCTCCAGATGTTCTTGAATTAGTCCATTCAAGTGTACAATAAGACATTACTTGGATATTGTTGAAATAGGTATGTATATTTTATTTGGTAGTGTGTTGGACATATTAATAGAAATGTAGAATTATAGTTCATCTTTTGATTTATCAATTGTATCGTTACTTGTAATAATACTTCATCCTGCATAATAATTGTCAAGGAGGTAGCTGAAAAATCGTTCTCCAGAAAAACCATTTTTTCTCTTCTGGAGAAACTAATATAAAGGTGCTTCTCGAATAACCTGATTGTGGCGTTATCTTCAATTTCAGTGAAATTTCAATGCAATGGAATAATAGTGGATACCAGATAATACATACATTTTCTTCATAAATATGTACCAACATAATATTGATCGCTAGATAGCGATCTTCTTCTTGTTAAAGTAAAGAAGGTTGGCTACAATTTCGGCAAATCGTTTACTATCTTGCGTCACCCTCAAAAATGCATTTGAACTTAGACCAGAGTTCAATCTCTCAAATTTTTAAACCGTGAATACTGTCTCCTACAAGGCCCTGTTTTTCCCTCCGGTACCAACCTTAGGAACCAATATCTACTGCCTCTATATAAATGTACCAAACAGCTGGTCTTTCATCTTTTCACAATCTCCAGCATTTATCTGTCTACATTCATTCTTCTCAAGGCAGTTTCATTAGTTACGTGTTCTGCCCAAGAAATTTTTAGCATTCTGCGCATTACCCACATCTCGAGGGGAGCCAAGCTTCTTATGGAGCAGACTCCCAAAGTACAGATCTCAGCTTCATACAGGAGAACCTAATATACATAAGTTTTCACGAACCTGCATCTGGTGTTTAAGGACAGGGTTGTGTTCGTCAAAAAATTCTTCATTTTGAGGAATGCGCTTCTTACGTTTTCAATGCCATAACGTATTTCCACTTCCGGATTCAAATCCTTTGTTGTCCAGGAGCCCAGGTATCTGAACTTTTCTACTTCTTGTATTTTTCTGTTATATATGGTTATACTGGTGTTCATCTTGTACATCTTTTTAGATATAACCATTGTGTTTTTTTTCTGTGTTTATTTTCAGACCGGATACATCTCCCTCTTTTGTTATTGCATCGATCAGCTTCTGAAGACCTCCTTTGCTATTTTATAATATAACAGTGTCGTCTGCATATCGTAAATTGTTGACGAATCTTCCGTTTGCTTTAATGTCTTCTTGATCTGTTATCAAAACCGTACGAACTTATTTATACTCCTAATACATATTGCATCTTGCCTCTATCAGTCAGATGTATCATAAATTTTCAATGTTATCAAATTCCCTAGGATATCGGCAGACAGTGCAATTCCAAAGTAACCATCATTCGTATTCATATTCCCCACATAAGCCTTTATATCGGAATACAGGTTCCATGTTCATTCTGCGACGCTGAATCAAACCGTGGTATCCTGTTTCAGCCAATCTCAGGTAGCTCGAAATGGCATCCGCTCCAAAGCGCTGAAATGTAATACATTGTTGAATGCCTGTCAGCGAACAAATGACGAATTCCTGAACGAAGAGAGATGAAGGCAAATGTCCGACCATGAAACATTGTCTGACACTTTGCGTTCACATTTCATATGTATTGACCAAGATAACAACTTGTTTTCAAACAAAGTTGCGGTCGCTTTACGGCCGCGTTGTGTATGTATGTTGCTGTTAGCTATTCAGAAAGAGGTCGTCGTTTTTGGTGGTTGGAAGGGTTGCCGGCATTTATGGGGGTGTAATTTGGAATTATCTTAGCGTTTTTATTTCATTCGAATCGAAAATATTAGATATAACATATCAGCTCATGGGTTGCCGGTTTAATGAAGAAGTTGTATATTACATACCGAGCAGGGAAGTAATCTTTTAACACCGAATGGCAAGGTAGCCACACCGAGCCTGCAGACATAAAGCTGGAACGATTTTCTCCAAGGTTTGTATACTAAGTGTTTGGGGAATAAGAACTCCATTATTTTATCGATTGATTGGATGGGGTACTATAGCCAGTCGAGCAGTCATTTGAATGCTATAGATTTTGAGTCAAATGTCAAGGTTCAACCTCTCTTATGAACTGTTTTATGAACCGAAAAAAATTTCATCGGTTGTTTATTCATAGCCAATCAAAAATGCAAATTTTAAATCGTCCACCCCCATAAAAGCGTTCACGCACAGATCGGCCACACTAGCCGAATAGCAATAATTTTGACGCCGGATTCTTCATCAGTTAGTCCTACTTAGATCAGTTTTTTCAAATATTTTATTTAGTATCTAAATAATGTTCGACTGTTGAAAATATGGGTAAGAATTTCAAAAGCTTTTTCTTATTATTATTATTATTACTATTATTATTATTAATACACAAACAAAGGGAGGGGCGAACCCATAAACCCTATTACAAAGTAATAATAATAAAACACAGTAACTAAGCGACTTTTAAGGACAACTGAAATTCTAACACAAAGGTCAGTAACAGGACATACGCTATTTGACCGGAAGAGAAGCGAGGAAATAAGAGAAATGTGTGAGATTCAGGACGTGGTAAGATGGTCAAGAAACCGAAGAAGAGAATGGAGAGACCATGTGGATAGAATGCCAGATGACAGGTTGGCGAAGATAGCAAAGAAAAAAGGCCCAATACTACTAGACCACCTGGACGATCACCTATAAGATGATATGAAACCTGGTCTTAATCATCCCAACTGCGCCTGGAAAACCATCGATGCAAACACAGGACCTTAGTCCTTACGTAAGGGGAAGAAGAAGAAGATTATCACAAAAGTGATAAGAGTAAAGGTAAACCTATAGTCTCAAAAACAAAAATAGAATGAAACTGAGAAAGTACTCGAGAAGTGAAACAATTCATTAATGAAAGTAATTGAAAGCCATGGAATTAAATATTGAACTTATCTAGACCATCTACCCAGAGCGTTCTTGAAAGAATTCACCGATGGCGATGACACAACCTCAGCAGGGAGCCGATTCCACGTCCCGAACACTCTCTTGGGAAGAAACTGGCTCCTCAGTGTCGTCCTGAAGTTCTTCTTGGCAAGATTAAAACGGAGTCCTCCTAACGCTCGATACTGGTTTAGTGGAAAGAGGTAAGACATACCGAAGAGGAAGTGAGGTGCTCGATAGGTGGTAATCAGATCTCCCCTTCTTCTACGATCCGAAATGGAGGGCAAGTCAAATAACCGTAGCCTCGACTGGTAATCAAGGCGAATTGTGACAAATAGAAGACGGATGTTTCACCGCTGGGCAGATTCCAAAAGTACCCGATCACTCTTCAGATTGGCCCACCAAGCAGGGCCCGCATATTCCAGAATAGGACGCATGTAGGTTGAGTAGAGAGTCCTTATTGTGGCTACATCGCATCTTACGAAAGTTTTAGATAGCTGGTAGGTGAATTGCCTCGCTCTAGACGCAGCAGTCGAAATGTGGGTAGACCAACTCAAGTCATCCATGACGGTAACACCTAGGTCACAATGCTGAGAGACAATAGCTAGCTAACGAAGTAGATCCTGGGATTTTTTTGCAGATATGGAGCACGCAGCACTTCCCGAATTAAGAGGTAACAACCAACTCCCACACCACTTAGAGAGCCTATTAAGGTCTTCCTGGAGATGCCCGGTCTTAACCAAGGGACAGTTGTAGAACTTCGTATCGTCTGCGAATGTTGCACAATTGGGTGAAAAAAGACGAGGGGGACCAGAAATGTATAACAAGAACAAGATAGGACCCAGAACTGAATCTTGGGGAACTTCACTAAGGACTTCTATATCGAAGGAGGAGAAACAGTCACCGACCCTAACCCGGAATGTGCGAAGCGACAAAAATGACCGAATCCACGAGAGCAGAGGACCTTTCACTCCCAAGAACTCAAGCTTCCTCAGGAAACGGCAATGGGGGGCACGATTAAATGCTCGCCCAAAGTCCAGATAAATAACTTCCACCGGACAGCTATAATCAATGCACTTAGTCCAGTTGTTGACACAGGAGAGAAGCTTCGTGATGGTGGATCGAACCGAAAGAAACCAATGTTGCTCCTTGAGAATTACATCATTTTGTAGGGCGGACTCTATCACTTTATCGCTGATGATTCGAACCAGCGAATCACCACTTTATCGACAATACTTGGGAAATTGGGATCAGAAATTAGATCAGGTTCCGACACAAAATACTATATATTTTTAGAGAAGGAAAACAAAAAAGTACTTTTCAAAATGGTATTTTGAGATTTGCTAAAAATATGCGTTTGGTCAATTTTGGCCAATATCTGGTCAATCGCTACCTTCAAACGGTTCAGTTGTTGCCAAAATTGCACGTAATCAGCTGTTACAGTATCGGGATCATAAACACCATTCACAATTTCAGGTGCCTGTAACTCACAACTGAATGGACCAAACAAAAAACAGCAAAAGAATTTTTTCAGAGTGAAATGTCACTTTGACAACGACCATGAATCTGATATTTTTAAGTGATATTTTACGAGATATCGATCACATCCATCGAAAAAATTATAAATTTATTTTTTCTCAACCTATTATTTAGATGACAAGATAAATAATAAACCTTTTTCAACATACTCTGTACTTTTCATTTCTATATGAAACGTGGAACTTCCCGTTTTTTTCAATTCTCCCCTATCATCGTTGAAACATAAAATGGAGAAACAACATGTACAATATGTAATCTGCAAATTTCCTACAATATCTCCCAAATAAATCAAACACCAACGTGGCTGCAGATTCTGTAGCAGGAAGTCGTGACCCCCCGGTCGTATTCATATTGAAACCATATTTCCTACGAACTGATAACCATAGAATATTGATAGGTCAACATGTGAACATTTGTCGAATCCTGTTTAGACCGGTTGCAGCACTGAAATCTATTCATGGGAGATATATGCCTGCCGCATGTAATTCGTTATTGGTATCACATAAAAACACACACTGGTGAAATATATAGGCGTTCAACATTCTGCGTTATATATTTGGAACAATATGTTTTATCGGTTTTCTAAGTCCAAACACAACAGTTGAAAACTATGTTTTTTCGATTGGAACGTACAAAGTTAAACACATGGCTTTTGAAACGAGTTACTAGATGTGATTTCGTGCGATTTTTTTCGAAAACTGAAGGTTTATTGTGAAAAATTGAAGGTTTATTATGAAACATTCAAAGTTCAGAGTATTGTTCGTCGCTAGCCACTACTATTTCCTATCGCAAAAAAGGTCGGTTCTTTGGCCTCTATCCAAGCATCGATCCATATTCTGACTCAATACTAATTGAACAAGTGCTGGTCAGCCAGGCCTTGTTGCATCAATCGGAAGATATAGTAATCGGAAGGAGCAATATCTGTGCTGTACGACGGATGGACTTCCCATTTGAGCGTTTCTAAGTACGTTGAAAAAGAATTAAATAGTGTACCATTTTTTTCCGAATCAACTGTTTAGTGAATGTTTGGAGATGGTAACATAAATCAGAAGTAAATGAAGCTCGCGACTTCATTTATATTTAATTTTCTGGCGTTGGAGAAGGGAAAAAATTCTTTATTTTTCTCCTCTAAATCATTCAGTGAAATGGGCGCCAGATATTTTTATTTAAGATCACTTTTCTTCAAACTTTCACCAAAATTACCAAAACAAATTAGATTTAATTAAGAGCCTTCTCAAAGAAAAGTAGTGTGTTTAATAAAATATATAATATAAGAATTATTGTTCTTCAAGAAAATGTGCACAAAGAAAGAATAATATAAGTGATATGATTACTGACTTTTAAGTACAAAAACTTCATAAAGTTTCAAACTTTGATTGCATAAACCTTTAAATGATGATATGTACTTAATATTTATTCATTTCACTTATTCGCTAAATGTGATATGTACTTAATATTTATTCAATTCACTTATTGGCTTAATGACTAAAATAAGCTGAAAAATATATACCATATATGATCTTGAAATAAATGGAATCAATAAAATATACACATCATCAAAAGTCTGGCCCCCTAGGTTTCTCAAGAAATAAACAATCTATGTTCTGGAAATGAAAAGAAAAGTTTTCTCTATTTCAGCTGTAATATATTTAATAGAAAATCTTTGTTTGTTATTCTTTGCTTTAAGCATGAAGAGACAAAATAGGAAAAATGAGAAAAAATCTAAATTTATCGGTTATTTATTTTTGATTAATTATAGTTATTCCAAAACTGAATCCAAATTTAATAGTCCGTATTACCACCTCTTTTTTCAATCAACTGCTCAATACGCCTAGGCATCCCACGAATCAAGTCATCAATGAAATTTTCAGGCATATCGTTCCATTCTTCATGAAGGGCTAATCTCAATTCTTGAAAAGTTGAAGGTGGGTTTTGGCGATTAGATATTGCTCTGCTTAAGTAATCCCATACGTGCTAATTGGATTCATGTCTGGTGAGTTTGCTGGCCGTCGTCTTATGGTACTGATTGAAACTACCCGTTTATAGATCCTCAAAAAATGATTTCTGGCTTCTTTAACGAACGTTCCTCAAGAGTGTAGGGATTAAACTCGTAGAAGACGGAAATTTTGCTAAATTTCAGAGTCGAATCCCAAACCAAACAAATTCGCAAAATTCAAAATCCTCAACAACTTTTTCCAAATATCCAACACAAGGTTTTAGCAAAGAAAATCCGTATAAATATGAAAAACTCGTTGATTATATCTACGCTCGAGAAAGAAGAATGCATAATTTATCAATTCAGACAGTTGAAAATTAGTGGAAAGTACCTAATCAAACCAGTTTTTCTATCAATCAGATACATAGCGATTTCTTGGTTGCCCTAGGAGTTGACTTTCCAAATATTTTAAATGCAGTTATATGGACGAACCAAAACCAATGAAGAAATAATGCCCTAGAACATTTATATAACAATACAACAATATTTTAATTTAGTACAACAGAAATAAATAAATAACGTTTCAATAGTGCCGGGATAGCCTGTATAGATGAACGTTGTTTTTCGAACAATATGCGTAGTGGGCTTGATCGTTAACTCTTTTATAAAGTAATTCTTGAACTGTTGAAAAATCGTGTAAAATCTTCACACTTCACGTCAGTGTTTTCGCCATTTTTAAATTTTTCACTGGTCAAAAATAAATTTTTGATATCACTTTTTGCATTTTAAGTACCAAATATTCTGTTGTTTTCTTCAGGGTAATTTGCATTAGGAGGGATCCTCAATCAATTTCAAATAAAATTATCATGAAGATGGAAAAAAGTGGATGCCATTTTTTCCGCTCAAATTTTCGCTGTAAAACAGCCATATCGTATTTGGGTTCCTGAAAATTCGAAGTATTCTGTTGACTAAAACACTGTGGGTTGCATCCTTGGTTCCCCGAAATGAGTCCTGTGAACCCTGTATAATTCGACTCAGAATTAACGTTTATCAAGTGCCGTTTGCTTTCCACAATAATCCAATTCTGGCCTGACATTTGGATTTGATATTTGGTTATTTGATTAACCTCGTTAGGCCATTGTTATGGCTCCTGTTCAGATACTGTGCACTCGTACGTTCTAATCTAATTATTAATAATTATGTTACTCTGCCATATCCGTTGCTTCGCGAGATCCACAGGGACTCGGGGACACTAGAGAAATTTTATCAATTCACGTCAGTTTCATTTCTGCGATTAGAAGATTTTATTAATTTGAGATTACGGAAATTATTGAATGTGTGGATACCAATTCTAGGATTTACAAGTGAAATTCATTCAACTTTTGGAAATATTGTTCAACTGAAAATAATTGACCCACACTTCCAAACAATATTGAAGATATCAATTGTTATACCGCACTGCACGAAACATTATGTGTTTTCTCAATTTTAGGGACCTTTATTGTCTACCGAACCATATAATTAATTAATGAACAATTACCAATTATTGTCGATAATTTTGTGAAATATATATAAGAATGTAATCAATTCTTATTTTTATAATTGAAGAGAAAGACGATTTGATGTCATGATTCTGGAAGAATTTATTTTCTTTAGTTTAAAATATACCAGAATAACATACACAAAATAAAATAATAACATACAAAGAAATAAAAAAATACCTCACTTCGGGTTTCTCAATTCACATTTCTAACAACTAACTAAATAGACATGTGACACATTTAGGTTAAAATCTTAGACATAGAACATAGATCATAGAACATAGAAGTTAAAAAGTTGTTTTCTCTAAAAATAACAGTTTCATTTCTACATATATATGAAGAAAATTAACGTGAGTGAAACTTCTAATTCAGAATTTAACATTTTTCATAATTCAGAATTGAAAATTATTGGAAATCTGAAGAACTTTGACTATATATATTGAAAATATATCGGGTGTTTTTTCAAGTGATAGAACTTTCGATGGGAATAACTGTGATTTGACAGAAGGTAGAAGCCATGTTGTTTTGACATTTCTGTTCAGTAAGCATTGACAAATTATAATGGAAAGACTCACGCCACAACAACGTTTACAAATTGTTGAAATTTATTTTCAAAATGAGTGTTCTATTCGCCAAACTTATAGAGCACTTCGTGAAATTTATGGTTTACATAATCGTCCATCCGAGCAGCTTATTCGTCGAACTATCGATAGATTTCGGACAAAATTTTCTCTACTCGATGCAATAACAACAAGACAACGAATTGTACGTACAGAAGAAAATATCGCTGCTGTAAGTCATAGTGTTAATGATGATACAGATTTGTCTAATCGTCTACGTTCACAAGTTGGACTCTGTGCATCCACCACATGAAAAAGATCTTGGTCTACACCCATACAAGATCCAACTGGTTCAAAAACTAAAGCCACTTGACCATAATAAGAGTCGTTTGTTTGCTGATTGGGCCCTAGAACAGCTTGAAGTTGATCCACTTTCTTATCGTAAAACTGTGTTTAGTGATGAAGCTCATTTCTAGTTGAGCAGCCATGTAAACAAGCAAATCTGTCGTATATGAAGTGAAAACAATCCTCAAGAATAAAATAGAAAGGCTTTTTACTCAAGAAGTTCTGCAGGTTCCATTGCATCCTAAAAAATGCTCTGTATAGTGTGCTTTACACTCTGGAGGCATCATCGGTCCATATTTCTTTAAAAACGATGCTGGAGCTAATGTTACAGTGAATGGTGGTCGTTACAGATCGATGATGAATGATTATTTATTTCAAAATTTGAATGGTATCAACTCAGAAGTGTTATGGTTGCAACAAGATGGTGCTACACCTCAGGCTGCTACGGTAACAATTGATTTATTGAAACAAAAATTTGACGATAACATTATTTCGAGAAATGATCCAATTAATTGGCCTCCAAGATCATGAGACATAACTCCACTGAATTATTTTCTTTGGGGTTATGTCAAGTCATTGCTTTATGCTGATGTCTTGATCGAATGTGTATTGAATGGAATGAAATAAGAAATGACTCAGTTTTCTATGAGTTTTTATTAAATATACAGTGACTGGAGTTTTATAGTGTTTACCAAATTTTCAAACTGAATTAAACTAATTGTATCTCAACTTTTATATATAGGAGTGTATGAGCTATGGTAATTGAAAATTCTAGAAATTGAGACCGTATAACATGCATCTGATTAACAATTCTATACCCAAAGAAACTCAAGGTTTTGTTGATCACAGAGGCAAATTGCAGACATGCGCACGTTTCAAACTGATTGGTTCTCGTCAGTACAATGTATGCTAGTGACTCCAAATCTGCCAGATATCTATATTCGCCATACACAGAGGCTCTACAGCATTAATAATACACTAGCGCCATCTAGAGTATGCAAAATACATACAAAACATACCTTTGCGAGTTAATTCAAGTAAAGAAATGTATTCTCGATATTTTCACGTTACTAACGCAGAATAAACTTCCCTCATGCTCTAATTAGACCATAATTTGCCGTAATCCTCATAATCAGCATATTAATATTCAAATACATCAATAATAATTAATTTATTTGAATTGGATTGATGTTCTTCGAACCTTCTTCAGAAAAATCTTCTTATTTCTCCCATATATACGCTACTGCACTGTTTACAACTTAATTCATAAACTTCAGAATTATTCAGCCAGTTTGTTTTTATCTTTTCTATTAAGAAAAGAGGTTCGAAACTTTGTGTGATTGTGTTAAAACTGTTCTTAAGTGAGTTTTTGGGGATACTTGAGCTATTATTCATGACATTGGTCCAAAATATGTTAGTTTTACAATTTTTTTTTCATTATTTTCTGCTTTCGAAGAAAAACTTGAACAACTAACAAATGTAATGAGTGTTATTTCTGTATGTCTACTTAATTTAATATCAAGAAGTTTTTAAGTAAAATTTTTCATAAAATTGAAATTTGTTTTTATGATAGATTGGGCCGTTGCTTGGTAGAAATCAGTTGTAATTGTCATTATAAAATAAAACACTTGTTTACATTTTCTACTTTATTTAAGACAACAGACAAATATCAACATTTGAGAATTTTATAAATAATCTCCACCCAAAAATAGTTTTCACTTCAGAAATAGAACATAATGAATCCATCAACTTTCTTGACCTCACGATAACTAGAGAAAACAATAAACATAACTTCGCAATTTATCATAAACCATCACAAACAGATACCATTATACACCGTAATTCTTTTCATCCCTTCCAACACAAACTAGCAGCTCTCCATAGTATGATATACCGTTTATTGAACATTCCACTAAACCAAGTCAATTTCCAAAAAGAAAAATGTATAATTAAACAAATAGCTTACAACAATGGATATAATACATCTCTAATAGATAATTTAATTAACCAACGTATACACAAAAACACAATAAAAGAAATTTATCCAGTAACATCTGATCTATCTGAACACAAATACGTTAGCCTCACATATCTCGGAAACATTAGTATTCAACTAAAAAACCTACTCAAAAAAGAAAATATTAAAGTCTCTTTCAAGACAAACAATCCTATTAGCAAATACATCAAAAACAATAAAAACAGTATGGATAAACTTCAATTATCAGGTGTATACAAACTCACTTGCCCAGATTGCCCAAAGATTTATATTGGTAGAACAGGTAGAAATTTCGGTACTCGCCTAACCGAACATAAAAGAAGTTTCGATAAAAATAAAAAAGATTCACATTATGCTAAACACCTTCTTGAAAATAACCATTCTTTCACAAAAGAAATAGAAATTCTACATGTTGAAAATGGAGGTCTAAAATTGAACTTATGGGAAATTTACGAAATAAATAGACATAAAAACAGCAATAACCTAGTAAATGAACAAATAGATTTTTATTACACCCCTCTATTCAATATTTACAAGGGATCGAGTGAACACGATTCTGAAGGGAATATTCTTTGAGAAAACCAACCCGACGAACAATTAAAAACACATGTACACCTTCTGTAAAAAATCTTATAAATTCATTGTACAACAACTGTTACTTCGTATTCTGATGAAGTCTTTCTAGCAAAGACGAAACGTACGTCAATACCAAAAATAAAGTAGAAAATGTAAACAAGTGTTTTATTTTATAATGACAATTGAAATTTGTACTGAGATTAACAGATAATATACTGAATTTTTTCAGCCGTTTCTATTTGGTAGTTGACAATAATTAAAACAAATTGTAGAAATTACTATGTTTTACTAGAAAAAATATATATTACACATTTTCTTGTGACTCGAGTTTCGGGAAATGAACCATCTATCCCATCATCAGACAACTTGTCTGATGCACGATTACATTTTGAATAACTAATTCAAAATGTAATCTTGCCTGATGATGCTACTGTGATAGCGAAACGATTGTTGTAAACATAACAATAATAATTTGTGAAAATCAGAATAATCTTATTTAAATATTATTTAATATGGAATAAAATAAGAAGGAACGGTTTTTTACTTGATAGAAGGATTATTACAAAATTTGAAAATCAAAACAGATTTAATCTGTTGTCTTCTACAATTTTAATTTCAAAAAATTCTTTGAAGAAACTTTAAGAATTAAATTAATGTCTTTATAAGCACTGCTCATATTTAATAGACGTCAAAATTCATCATACAATATCAAACGGAATTAAGAAAAACCAACGAACATAAACTGTCAATTAAAATTAAAATATAAATAAGCAAACATTTTTTGTTTCGTTCCAGGCATGCGTAATGAACTCTTCAGACAAACTTACGAAGCCCTGTTTGTTACAAAATGTTACAAAATGTACATTTTGTAACATTTTGTTTCTTAATTCCGTTTGATATTGTATGATGAATTTTGACGTCTATTGAATATGAGCAGTGCTTATAAAGACATTAATTTAATTCTTAAAGTTTCTTCAAAGAATTTTTTGAAATTAAAATTGTAGAAGACAACAGATTAAATCTGTTTTGATTTTCAAATTTTATTTAATATGGATTTTCACCAAGTAAGGACTGATACAATTCAATATTTAATTATGATAATTAAGATGAGTAATTCCTTATTTCATTCTATTTAAAAGTGAACTATCACAAAGTAACGGACTAAGCCATACAATATTCGAAGGTACATTTACCAGATCATAGCAACAGTACAGATTTCAGCTGGTAAATCCAACAAATGGATTCAATGGAAATTTATACGAGCATCCCATACACACACATGTATCGGTGTTAGAACAGTTCTATTTATCTTAGCACAATGAGAATGAATTTATCATTTGAACAATTACCTCAACCGGCATCTAATATTAAGATCCCACCATATTCCGACCATTAAGCGCTCGACCGTTCTCTGAGACCCCAACTTTGATTTGATTTACGCGACTTTGGAATCCGTTTCGAGCCCTTACACGGGGCTAAGATATACAAATTAGTGGAATTATGTGTAATTCATGTATTAAGTTAGTAACGTATTACTTGGCTATATCTTGGCAACCACTTTCGAACTAGTTGCATATTTTATCGCGCTGCTGAAGGGAAACTCGCTGCAGGACGAACTTAAACATTTCCACAATATCCACATCTCAGTCCATTAATTATGGAATATTTTGCATCTTGATTTACTCATTTGGGAAATGTGGCTCTCTGATCCCAGCATCATAAATTCTGGATTTCGTTTCGGTCTGATGCTTCTTCAGGAATACGATTTTCATATATGCAGTACTTTTTTACAGTTACTTTAGAGTGTATGAGCAAAAATAACAATCAAATAGTTCAAAACGAATGAAATATATTGATCATTTATAATTTGTACCCCTCATTTTCAGTGTATTACCTCAACAATAATGTGAAGTTGTAATTTTTTGATAAAATATTAAGAAGCGGTTTTTCACTTGATAGAAGGATTATTACAATCTTTGAATATCAAAACCCAAAAATTAAATTATTAATTAAAATTAAAAATAGGTAATATCGAATTTTTCTTCTCAAATATACCTGAACTCGTCAGAAAGGCACGTGGTACGTATGTTTTGCCCTTGACAAACATTTGAAAACATGTTCAGTTTCTGGTCTTATATTTATGAAAACTATAATAAATCTGTTTCAAAAATACACAACATAATTTTAAAAACTTCCTCAAAACTAATTAATTTGAAATATTTAATATGTTTAATTATTTAAATAAATTACTTCAAAAACATGTAGCACATCCTCAAAAACAATTAAAAATTCAGATAAGGTCAGTTCAACTTTACCTTTATAATATAAATACAATTAAAAATAAATTAAATTGTAATCTTACCAAATAATTTCTGCAAAATATAGATACATCTAATATCCAAGGTAATCTATGTTCTATGCTAAATGCAGAAATCACTCAAAGTTTGTTAGGCATTCTATGGCCTTCATTAAATCACTGGAAACTGTATAATAAATTTCATTATTCAGAAACCTAATATAATTGATTATATATTTTATATAAAATAAAATAATAAGATGCGGTTTTTTACTTGATAGAAGGATATTTACAAACTTTGAATATCAAAACAGATTTAATCTGTTAGTCTTCTAAAATTTTAATTTCGAAAAAAATTATAAAAAAAATCTTTCAGAATTAAATTACTGTCTAATAATGGGCACTGCTTATATTTAATAGACGTATAAAGATCAAAATTCACTTTGAAACCGCATCTTATTATTTTATATTTTATATAATATATAATAATTATATTAGGTTTCGGAATAATGAAATTTATTATATAATTTCCAGTGACCTAATGAAGGTCATAAAATGCCTTACAAACTTTGTGTGATTTCTGTATTTAGCATAGAACATAGATTACCTTGGATATTAGATATACCTACCTAGTTTAATTACATTTACAGATTATACATAAATTGTTTGGTAAGATTACAATTTTATTTATTTTTAATTGTATTTATATTGAAAATCTGAAGTTGCACTGACCTTATCTGAATTTTCAATTATTTTGAGGATATCCTACATGCTTTTGAGAGTTTTTGAAGTATCATATTCAAATATTTAAACATATTGAATATTTCAAATAAATTAGTTTTGGAGAAGTTCTTAAAATTATGTTGTGTATTTTTGAAAAAGATTTAGTTTTCATAAATATAAGACCATAAACTGAACATGTTCTCAAACGTTTGTCAAGGCAAAACATACGTACCACGTGCCTTCCTGACGAGTTCAGGTGCGTATGTTTGAACGAAACATTCGATATAACTTATTTTTAATTTTAATTAATGATTTATTTTTTGGGTTCTTTGATTCCATTTTATATTGTATAGTGAATTTTGATTTTTATACGTCTATTAAATATAAGCAGTGCTTATTATTAGACATTAATTTAATACTAAAAGTTTTTTTTTTTTTAATCAAAATTGTGGAAGACTAATAGATTAGATTTGTTTTGATATTCAAAGTTTGTAATTATCCTTCTATCAAGGAAAAAACCGCATCTTATTATTTCATTTATATATATATATATATATATATATATATATATATATATATATATATATATTTTAATTGACAATTTATAGTTGTTGGGTTTCTTATTTCATTTGATATTGCATAATGAGTTTTGATTTAATTAGTCTATTATAGGCAGTGCTTATAAGACAATAATTTCATGCCAGAAGTTTTTGAATACAAATTTTTTTAAATTAAAATTGTAGGTGAATAACAGATTAGATCTGTTTTGATATACAAAGTTTGTAATAATTCTTCTATCAACTAAAAAACCGCTACTTATTATTTTATTTAATATATAATTATATTAGGTTTTTGAATAAAAAATTCATTATATATAAATCAAGTTCAACTAAGACCATCAAGTGCCAGTTTTTTAGTGAGCATAAAGCATAGAGTGCCTTGGATTTTAAATGTACCTAGTTTTAATGTTGATCAAACAGAGATACCAGGAGGTCGTATGGGTAGGTTTATTTATTATTAATTGATTTTATCTTTTAAATGTGAAGTTGGACTGACCTTATCTGAATTCTTATTATTTTTTGAGGATGTGCTACATGTTTTGAGAGTTTCTGAAGTAACTCATATAAATATATTAAATATTTCAAATAAATTAGTTTTGAAGAAGTTCTTAAAATTATGTTGGGTATTTTTGTTGAAGATTTAGTTTTCATAAATATAAGATTAGAAACAAAACATTTTGTCACAGGCAAAGCTGCGATACTTCTGGCTGAAGAGTTCAGTTGCGCATGCTTGGAACGAAACATTCAAACATTTATTTAGCTATTAATATTAATTGACAATTTATATTTGCTCGGTTTTTCTTCTTTTGATATTGTGTAATGAATTTTTATTTTATACGTCTATTAAATATAAGCAGTGCTTATAGGAAATTAATTTAATTCTAAAAGTTTGTGAATTTCAAATTGTACGAGACCAACAGATTAAATCTGTTTTAATATTCAAGGTTGTAATTTTTAGTTAGTTCAAAATGTAAACCTAAAGAATCACAGTGTTGTCGAAACCGTCGTTGTATTTTATTCAAATGGAATGAATTTCTAGCAAGTAAGTACCTAATCAATTAAAAAAATTATTGAAATTGTTTTGGAATAATTTTTTCACCGAGATTTGCGCAAGTACTTGAAAAATTTCGGATTTGCTGTTATATAAAGACGTGAATTCAAGACTGATTTCCATTGGAATCAACATTTCTGTAGAATCATCGTACGAACTGCAAAACGGAGCTTTCGTAGTTAAATTAGTCTCGTTTAGTCGGAAACAAAAGGCGACATCGGACCTCAAAGAAACCCGCATAATGCCCGGATCGCCACGTCGTCAAAAACACAGTTCTGCGTCCGAATTCCGTATTTGGTTAGGGCCACCCCCGCGAGTTCATCTCCAGAGGATACTCCCTCTTGTGTTCTGCCACATCAAACCGCACATCATATTTACCTCGACTTTGGACAAAGCCCTGAAACTTGGGCTGTGCAGACGCGTCGCCAGCGGGCTAGAAACCCGTGTGGCGTCGCTTGTCATCCGCAAGACCCTAATATCCGAATACCACGGCACCGTCACTCGCGTCGACTGGATGAACATGTCATACATGTCATCTACAAACCGCAAAGGAGCTCATGCTCTAGGTAGTTACCTGTATAATGCTGCTTGTCTCTGGATAATGTAAATATACGTCCCCGTGTAAATTTGCTGAAGTAATTTTTTTCCGAATTCCAGGCTTTATTTCAAGAACAGCTCATATAATAGTTTGGGGAAAAAGAAATCTAATTACTGAGCTGTTTTTTGTTCGGTCCATTCAGTTGTGAGTTACAGGTAGTTTAAAATGGAAGTCAACAAAGAGAAAATTCGGTACATTTTACGTCGTAATAGCTAATTACGTGCAAGTTTGATTTCGTTAAGGAATTTTCGATGTTTAAGATGCACCCCGCATGGGCAGCCCGGTCGTCCAAAATGTAGATAATATCACAGAAATAATAGGAGTTGATCGGCAGGTTAGCAGTCATAGCATCGCAGACCGACCATAAAACAGTTTTATACAGCTGTATTCGCTAAAGTTCACTTAATAATTTTTGAGTATTTTGTGATGCTGAGAATTCTAGATCCTTAATAGAATTATATTAATATAATTATAAGATTCCTTTCATGATTTATAGTTAATAAAATAAAATAGAAAAAGGGTTTCTACTTGATAGAAGAAATATAACTAAATTTGAATATCAAAACAGATCTAATCTGTTAATTTAAAAAAAAAATTTTATTCAAAACACTTTTAGAATTGAATTAATGTCTACAATATGCACCGCTTATATTTAATAGACGTATATAATCAAAACTCAATATACAATGTCAAATGGAATAAATAAACCAACAGATATAAAAAAGTCATTAAAATTAATAAATAAATATTTAAAGGAGACAAAATTTTGTTTCTGATCTTACCATTAAGAACACCAATTGCTTTTCAAAAACATGAACACAACTTAAGGACTTCTCAAAAAATATAATTTATTCGAAATATTTAATATATTTAAATATTCAAATGAGTTAATTCGAAAATTCCTCAAAACATGCACTATATCTTCAAAAAACAATTATAATTCTGGTAATCTCTTCATCGGCCCTAAATAATATTCCAAATATCAAAATCAAAAAACTGTCACTATATCTCACCTCCACGTGTTTAACAGGATAAATTGCTTTACACACAGACTAACTTTAAAATTCAAGATAGTCTATGTTCTTAACAAAATCACAGAAAAGTGTAAGGTGTTATAAGGTTATCTTTAAACCATTGACATTCCATAATGAGATTTATTAAAGCCTAAATATAATTATATATTATATATAAATTAAAATAGAAAAAGGCTTTTTACTTCATAGAAGAAATATAACAAAATTTGAATATCAAAACAGATTTAATTTGTTAGTCTTCTACAATTTTAATTTCAAAAAAATTTTCATTCAAAAAACTTTTAGAATTAAATTAATGTCTACAATAAGCACCGCTTATATTTAATAGACGTATATAATCAAAACTCAATATATAATGTCAAATGGAATAAATAAACCAACAGATATAATTTTTTTTTTTTAGTTAAGACAATTGTTTCGAAAACACTTCAATATTTTCTTACATTTCGAACTCAAGTACAAAATTTAAACTGGACAAAACCGCAGTGATAAAAAACAGTTGAACTTGAAGAATTAAGAATAATTCCTGAAACATAACATGGAAACAAATAATAGGAACATTGATTAAGTGATAGTGATATTCGTACAAACCATTCCAATTCTCTAAAATTTTTAAATTTTTAGCATATTTCTTCTCTAATTAAATACCATTGAATATAAGGTGAGATCGTAGAACATAGAAGTTGAATATTTTTGTTTACAGATTTTAAATTTCAAATGAATTTGTTACAATTATATTTCTCAAAAAGAAATTATAAATTTGAACCTTTCCTGATACATCGAAAAAAAATTAATTTGATTTGAAATTTTCAACATTGGGTTGTTGATTCGACGTAAGATTGCATAAACCAAGACGCCACAGTTGAAATATTGAAATCCAAAATAAACAGCCTGAAATTGGAGTTATGAAGAAATGGCCCATGAAAACATTTTTCACATATCTAAGATGGTAAATGGCTTCTTCAAAAATGTAGGGATTAATCTCATTCAAAGCAGAAATTGCTCAATTTCAAAATTGAATCCCAAACCAAATAAATCAGCAGAATTCAATATCCTCAACAATTTTTTCCAAATATCCAATAAAGGTAGTAGGAAATAAAGGCCAATTGAATATCGGGTGTTTTTTTCAAAGTGATAGAACTTTCGATAGAGATAACTGTGATTTGAAAGAAGGTAGAAGCCATGTTGTTTTGACATTTCTGTTCAGTAAGCATTGACAAATCATCATGGAAAGACTCATGCCGCAACAACGTTTACAAATTGTTGAAATTTATTTTCAAAGTCAGTGTTCTACTCGCCAAGCTTATAGAGAACTTCGTGAAATTTATGGTTCAAATAATCGTCCATCAGAGCAGCTTATTCGTCGAACTACCGATAGATTTCGGACAACATTTTCTCTACCCGATGCTACAACAAGACAAAGATCTGTACGTACGGAAGAAAATATCGCTGCTGTAAGTCATAGTGTTAATGATAATCCAGATTTGTCTATTCGTCGACGTTCACAACAAGTTGGACTCTATACATCCACCACATGAAAAAGATCTTGGTCTTCACCCATACAAGATCCAACTCTTCAAGAACTTAAGCTACTTGACCATAATAAGAGTCGTTTGTTTGCTGATTGGGCCCTAAAACAGCTTGAAGTTGATCCACTTTTTTATCGTGAAATTATGTTTAGTGATGAAGCTCATTTCTGGTTGAACGGCCGTAAACAAGCAAAATTGCCGCATATGGAGTGAAAAATTCCACAAGAAGCTCTGCAGGTTCCATTGCATCCTGAAAAATGCACTGTATGGTGTGATTTACACGCTGGGGGCATCATCGGTCCATATTTCTTTAAAAACGATGCTGGAGCTAATGTTACAGTGAATGGTGCTCGTTACAGATCGATGATCAATGATTATTTGTTTCAAAATTTGAATGGTATCGATCCAGAAGTGTTTTGGTTCCAACAAGATGGTACTACACCTCTACTACCGTAACGTATTGCAAGAAAGATTTGGCGATAACATTATTTCAAGAAATGGTCCAATTAATTGGCGTCCAAGATCATGCGACATAACTCCACTGTATTATTTTGCTTGGGGTTATGTCAGGTCATTGGTTTATGCTGATAAACCAGAAATAATAGATGCTTTGGAAGCCAACATAACTCGTGTTATTGATGAAATAATGCTTGAATTACTCGAAAAAGTGGTCCAAAATTGGTCTGGTCGAATGCGGTACCTTAAAACTAGTCGTGGTGGACATACGCCTGGAATTATTTTTAAAACATAAATGTCATAAAATTATCTTTCATATAACAAAAAAATTGGCCTCAATCTTAATTTAAATGTGTTTCATTTCAATTTAAAGTTCTATCACTCTAAATAAAACACCCTATATATAAATCCATTGATTTCTCTTAAAACATTATTGGAAAACCCTTCACATACAACTCGTTATCCAAATACCCCTGAATGCTTTATATAAAATTAAGTACAATCCAATGGGTTAAGGATTGTTTCCGAAGCCATGTTGAGTATGTTGAATGTAAAACCAGTTCAAGTGACACAACCTATCAGAGGGTTCGATTGCTCATTGAAGATTATCTCAGATTTAGAGAGCACCTTCCAAATTCCCCTCCACAAGCATTCCCTCAAATAACAGTCGAGCGGAGGAGTGTATTCCACCCTGTATCCTGATACCATAACAGATGAGTGCTCTTTTGAGCACACCCGGAAGAACTCTCCAACATTCGACGATGCGTCCACGGCGTTAATTTAATATGGAATGATGTGTAATGGGCCAAATGTACCGGAAATCATGTTAAGTAAGCTTGCGGATTCGGTTTATCAACAACCCCTTTTCACATAATCGATTTGGCCGCTGCTGATTCGGTCAGTTTTTGGCGATAAGCGAAAATGGCCTCATCAGGACAAATTCCGAAAAAAATCAAATCTCCATGTTTGTTTGAGACCATAGAGATTCCTAATTTCTCCGAGATTTTGTTGTAAATTGTACGATTTTCCATTTTATCTTTTTTCAAAAAGATTTCTGTGTTTGAAATTTTATTTAATTTGCATTTATATTTATATTAAAGATTTCATATTGCGTAGTTCTCAGACTGTAACGTTATTTATGTATTTGTATTGTCCTAAGTTACGATAATTGTCGTATTGTGATGTGAAAGTTCGTTCTTATGTAAACAATACATTTCACGAATAAGTTTGGCGATTAGAACACTGCTTTTGAAAATAAATATCAACAATTTGTAAACGTTGTTGCGGTGTAGTCTTTCCATGATAATTTGTCAATGCTTACTGAACAGAAATGTTAAAACAACATGGCTTCTTCTACCTTCTGTGAAATCACAGTATCCCTATCGAAAATTCTATCACTCTAAAAAAACAGGCAATCAACAAAGCGCTATGTATCTGTTTGAGAGGAAAACTGTTTGGACTAGGAACTTTTCACTCATTTTCAACCGTCTGAAATAATAAATTTATCATTCTTCTTTCTCGAGCATAGACATTATATCGGGTAAACGGAAGGTGAAGAAATTCAAGAAATTTCATGAATTTCTTCACCCTCCTTTTCTGCTAGCTTGAATTTCTCTACCTTTTGTTTTCCCCAGATTGCTTGAATTTCTTCACCTTCCGTATACCCGCGCTTCCATGAATTTCTTCACATTCCGTTTACCTGCGCTTGCTTGAATTCAATCACCCTCCGTTTATCCGCTCGCTTGAAGTGCTCCACCTTCCGTTTACCCGGACTTGCTTGAATTTCTTCACTTTACGTTTACCCGCGCTTGCACGAATTTCCTCAAAATATATAAAAATATACGGGGTGATCCATTTAAAGAATCACCTATATGTGAAATAATTTTTTTCTGAGTACATTCTGTATAACAGAAAATAATTTTCTGAGATGCAGAACTGAAAGTACATGGAGCCTGCTTTCGAACAAAATGTCTACGACGTGGTACTATGAAAGCACAACGCACTATTGTAGGACCCTGTATATTAGATAAAATGTTTATTCAACCTTTATTTCTAGATAACAACAAAAAACAATACTTAACCGCTGTAAATAAAACTATACAAACAGTTAACTTGGCAGGAATTTTACATAATAGAGTTCCTGGAATTATCAATAATGATTTGTTTCACGGCTGATGACAGGGAATTTCGAGAATCCGTTTCAATATTCGACTGTATACTTCAAATACTTCACTATGATGAATTCCGCTTTCAAGCTAATAATTGCTATGAATTGTGTTTCATTTATGTTCCACGTACTGGAATGTTTCGAAAATCGCTGTTTCCAATATTGGACGATTCTATTCGCGAAATTTTATGTTTGTTATAGATGTTGTGTATCATATTTTTAATAATATGACTTCAATATGATAGGTAAACTATGGAGCAAATATTTACGACTTGTATTGAAAAATTATAAGGTACTATAGATGCAAACGGATAGCCTTGGACAAACGAAAGAGATGAGACGAGAATTTAAAACATTCCTCCTTATTTATTTTATATATAATATATAATTATATTAGGTTTTTTTAAATAAAGAAATTCATTATACAGTGTTGAACGGTTTTAACTGAGGCCGAGTGCCTTATGAGCTTTGTATGATTTTCTGTGAACTGGGAACATAAGTACCTTGGATATATAAAGGTGTTCACTTTTATTTTCTTTTGAGGACCGTGTATTCCTAAGATTCACTGAGTAAGTCTATACATTGTTTAATTGATTTTTTTATTTTTTATATGTAAAGTTGAGCTGATCTTATCGTAACTTTAATTATTTCTTGAGAATGTGCTACATGTTTTGAGATTTTTTGAAGTAATTTATTTAAATATATTGAATATTTCAAATAAATTAGTTTTTGAGAAGTTCTTGAAATTATGTTTTATATTTTTGAGAAAGAGTTATTTTTCATTCATATGGGATCGGAAAACAATACATTTTGTAACATTTTGTAACAAACAGGGCTTCGTAAGTTTGTCTGAAGAGTTCATTACGCATGCCTGGAACGAAACAAAAAATGTTTGCTTATTTATATTTTAATTTTAATTGACAGTTTATGTTCGTTGGTTTTTCTTAATTCTGTTTGATATTGTATGATGAATTTTGACGTCTATTAAATATGAGCAGTGCTTATAAAGACATTAATTTAATTCTTAAAGTTTCTTCAAAGAATTTTTTGAAATTAAAATTGTAGAAGACAACAGATTAAATCTGTTTTGATTTTCAAATTTTGTAATAATCCTTCTATCAAGTAAAAAACCGTTCCTCCTTATTTTATTAAAACATAGTTAATAATATCAGGTATATAGTCCGTCTAGAAAGTATCCGGAATTTATTACATTTCATAATAATAATAATAATAATAATAACATTTATTAATTCCATAGAATCACACAGAGTAAAAATGGAACAAGTCAGACAGAAACAATACTCAGCCTTTAGAAAAGCTCTCTTTAAATTCACAAATACTGTATGGCTCACAATTCAAAACTAAAGCATACAGAGCTTTCTTAAATTTAAGGTGACAGGAAAGATTTCTTACACTCAAGGGCAACACATTATACAAACTAATGGCCATATATTCAACATTTTTTTCTCTTAAGGTGGTTATATGTGTTGGTACAGTAAAAGGACACATTCTTCTTGTATTATTTAAATTTCTATAGGGCTCAAAATAATGGCTATGTTTACTGACAAAAATTAACAGTTTATATATATACAACATAATTTAAATATAATTCTTTTTTGTAACATGACAAGACAAAAGTAATGCATAAAATAGGTTGTACAGATAGTCGGTTATAGCCAAAGTTGCATGACAACACTAAAGGTCAATGAAAGACATAATAAAGAATTGAAAGGCAAGAATAATTCGTTTGGGTGTAAGTGATATGAGTGATGGGCTATTGAACAAGCGCGTTAATGCTCCTGATTTCACGTCAGTGCTTTTCTAGAATTTTTCCATTCATTTTCGTTTGCCCTACAAAATGATATAATTTCCAGGGGGCAACATGGGTTTCTTACAGGTCGATGAACCATCACGAACTTCCCCTCCTGTGTCAACGATTGGACTAAGTGCATTAATTATGGCTGTCCGATGGTGTTGTTTATTTGGACTTTGCGCGAGCATTTGATCATGTCCCTCATCGTCGTCTCCTGAGGAAGCTTGAATGGTGAATGGCTTGAGTGAGGGTTTCTCTGCTCTTGTTGATTTGGTCATTTTTGTCGCTTCGCACTTTTCGGATGAGTGTGGCGGTGCCTGTTTCTCCTCCCCCGATGCAGTCTCTAGTGGAGTTTCCCAAGATTCAGTTCTGGGGCCTACCTTGTTCCTGTTATACACTTCTGATCTCCTTCGTCTTTTTTCATCCTATTCTGCAATATTCGCAGACGACACGAACCTTTCAACTTTCCCTTAGTTAACACGGGGCACCTAGACGAGGACCTCAATAGGTTCTCTGAGTGGTGTGGGAGGTGGTTGCTACCTCTTCATATCGGGAAGTGTTTCGTGCTCCATATCGGCAAAAAAATACCTACTTCGTTTGCCAGTAGAGGCTAATTGGTATCTTTTAGCATTGTGACCTGGGTGTTACCGTCACAGATGACTTGAGTTGGTCTACCCATGTTTCGACTGTTGTGTCTGGAGCGAGACAATTTACCTACCAGCTGTCTAAAACTTTTTCAAGATGTGATGTAGCCACAAGTAGGACTCTCTACACAACCTACGTGCGTCCTATTCTGGAATATGCGAGCCATGTTTGGTGGGTCAATCTGAAGGGTGATCGGGAACTTTTGGAATCTGTCCAGCGTCTTTCATTTGGCACAATTCGCTGTGATTACCAGTCGAGGCTACGGTTGTTTGAGTTGCCCTCCTTTTCGGATCGTAGAAGAAGGGGAAATCTGATAACCATCTATCGAGCACTTCACTCCCTCTTCGGTGCAGATATGTCTAACCTCTTTTCACTAAACCAGTATTGAGGCTTAAGAGGACACCGTTTTAAGCTCGCCAAGGAGAACTCCAAGACGACACCGAGGAGCCAGTTTCTTCCCAAAAGAGTCTTCGGGACGTGGAATCGGCCCCCTGCTGAGGTTGTGTCATCGCAATCGGTTAATTATTTCAAGAACGCTCTAGATGGATGGTCTAGACAAGTTCAATAATTAATTCCATTACATTCAATTACTTGCATTACTTAATTGTTTCACGTCTCGAGTACTTTTTCAGTTTCATTTTATTTTTGTTTTTGAGTTTATAGGTTCACCTTCACTCTTATCACTTCTGTAATAACAATAATAATAATTTAGATTGCTCAACAACTGGGATTGCTACCGTCGTCATGATTCTTAATTAATATAGCCACAGGACTATGTGCTCTCATCCAAACCGTTAGAAACTTACGTTTGTGAAACTGAATCGTTATTTGATTAAACCAGCCGTTCACGTTGAGTGAGCGCACCTGAAAACAATGCTGCTTTAGCCAAGAATGTGGCTGGACATCCATCAACATTGACTCGTTATAGTGCTCAGAAACTGAACATTTCTGGCACTTCTTTGAGGAGAATGGTGCATGGAGAACTCAGTATCAAGACTTACAAAGTTCAACTAGTGTAAGAAGTGAAGCCTCGTGATCAACCAATGCATTTCCACTTCGCTCAATGGGCTGATGATCGCATGACCGAAGATGAGCATCTGAATGGTATTGTTTTTTTATTATGGTCGATCAAAAATAAAAATTTTAAATAGCGCACCCCTTACTTTTCATATTTTTTGCCAAAACAGATGAGAAAAATTATTTCTTATCATGTTATAAGGAAGGATGCTTGTGACCTACCTGCCCTCAGGCCTACGCTCACAGCCTCTATGGGATACTCCTTATGAGCGTGCAACGATGGAAATCGTCACTTCCAGTTTCCAAGACTTATACCTCACTGACAAGGGCGAGGTACTATCAAAACCTCTTCTAACAATGCAGGTTAGCTCCCGAGTTGGAAAACGCTACTCACACGTCGAGGAGACCTTTAGCCCACCATGCAGGCTTTCAACCACTGCCTCCACGAATTCAATCCCAACAAGACGGCTAGAATTATTCCTGTAGACACCCGCTCCCCGGGGTAGTAATCATAGCGTCGCTGCTAGGATATACTTCGGGAACGAATCCCCTTGCATTTTTAGGACCTTGAAACCCAGGTCTTGCTGAAGCCAGCTAGGATAATGCTGGAATGCTACATCCTTCGGTACCATAGGAATCCGTACGCGCCAGAAAACTAGGGCAGTAGTCCGATAACACCATCCTCTGGAACCCCGAACTTCGCCCCTTCCAACTTGCAGTTACCGCTCTACATACGACTACCGCCCCCCTAAAGGAACAACAACATCAACAACCCAAGACCCTCGAAGAAATAACAACTCAACGAGTCCATTTTTCTTCTTGTCCATTAGAAGATGAGTCTACAAACTCTAACCTCTTTTGCACAGTCCCTAACATACTCGGTCTCCAGCCAAAGATCGGCCGGAAGGTGACTCCTCAACGAGTTCATACCTTCTCTTAGGGAAGATTATCTTATAAGTGAATTTAACAGACACTGCAAAGAGTTCAACGATTCCTAGACATAGCTGTCAAAACTGTTGATTTGAAGAGATTCTTCGTATCGCCCTGCTTGACGGTCCGGAAGAGAACAGGATCGCAGGATATTTTCATTCAGGAAACACGACAAGCCGGAACTGAAAAATCCCAAGCGTGTGACAGGCGATTCTGAATATTAATTCGAGCTAAAAGAGCATAAAGATTCGGAAACAATGGCTCTGCATCGGGATGAGATACACAAAGGGGTCATTCTTTATGGACGAAAAATAAAAATGATCCTTTCGAACAAGATAAGCCATTATTTAGATACGCTTTCCTGTCACGGCTACGGGGAGGGCAATTTAAAAGCGTTTTTAAAAATCGAGGATTTAACTTTTTTAATTGCATTTATACTAATCGCCCGGACAAGCGTCCAGAAAGGATATTCCGTAATTGGTCCATGACATCATACAGGGTCCTGCGGGATTGCCCTATGAATAAATTTACAATTATCTTAAGCTTATTCAAACGCGGCCAGATGGGGCTTTAGCGAGTGCGCGACCGGGGATTGTGGAGATGGAATCTGATGTATCTTTTTCAGCCGTTTTTCCGATCGCAAAAAACCGCTTTCCGCTAATTAGTCTCGATTTGAACAGTCAGTATTTCGAAATAAAGGCATACAGAGAAACTTTTTCTATGAAAACAGGAAAATCATATAACTTTTACGATAAATGTGGATACTATTTATGGGTTGTAAACCCTTGTGTATACCCAATTAAAGAAAAAATGAGTTAAGAGCCTAAACATAACACCTCAAAACGAAGGTTTTGCCGGATGAAACTATGAAATAATAAAATAGTAGGGACATCAAAACCGCACGACCTCCTAATATCGAGTGTTTTTTTAGAGTGATAGAACTTTAAATTGAAATAAAACACATTCGAATTAAGATTGAAGCCAATTTATTTTTATTTGTAAGATAATTTTATGACATTTATGTTTTAAAAATAATTTCCGGCATATGTCCACCACGACTAGCTCTGAGGAACCGCATTTGACCAGACAAATTTGGACCAGATACTGAATTGTTTCAGTCTTAACTATTTGGTAGTTGATCATAATTAAAACAAATTGTAGAAAGTACTATGTTTTACTACCAATAAAATTATATATTACACATTTTCTTGTGACGCGATTTTCGGGAAATGAACTATTCCATTATCAGACAACTGAAGACCTAACAGTGGTACAGAGGTATTTAAACATAAGTGATAAAAATTTTGAATATTTCAATAGATTCTAGGTAATACCTAATAGTGGTACAGAGGTTTACAAGCGAAACGTGATACAATAAAAAACGTGATATGGGATAAATTTGGCTCATAGCTATTTCAGATAGTTTCTGTCGAATTAGATTATCTATCATTTTGGGGTTGAAACCGTTGTTCGCGGCTATTGATTTTATAGTTTGGACTTCAGCAACGCGGTCATTTTTTGATAAGGGTAATACGAAGGCTCTATGGACCATCGATTGATACCCAGCGTATCAATGTCACATGAGCTTGGAGGTCAATTAATTGGACCATTTCTCGAAATAATATTTTCGCCAAATCTTTATTTCAATAAATCAATTGATACTGTAGCAGCACGAGGTGTAGCACCATATTGTAGGAACCAAAAGACTTCTGGGTCGATACTATTCAAATTTTGAAACAAATAATCATCGATCATCGATCTGTAATGAGCACCATTCAATGTAACATTAGCTCCAGCATCGTTTTTAAAGAAATATGGACCGATGATGCCTCCAGCGTGTAAAGCACACCGTGGAGTGCATTTTTCAGGATGCAATGGAACCTGCAGAAATTCTTGAGGATTTGTTCACTCCATATACAATTTTGCTTGTTTACATTCTCGTTCAACCAGAAATAAGCTTCATCACTAACCACAATTTTACGATAGAAAAGTGGATCAACTTCAAGCTGTTCTAGGGCCCAATCAGCAAACAAACGATGCTTATTATGGTCAAGTGGCTTTAGTTTTTCGAGCAGTGGAATCTTGTATGAGTGTAGATCATCTTCACCCAAAATTTTGTATGTGGTGGATGCACAGAGTCCAACTTGTGGTGAACGTTGACGAATAAACAAATTTGGATCATCATACACTACGACTTACAGCAGCGATATTTTCTTGTTGTTGTTGCATCGATTAGAGAAAATGTTGTACGAAATCTATCGATATTTCGACGAATAAGCTGCTCTGATGAACGATTATGTGAACCATAAATTTCACGAAGTGCTCTATAAGTTTGGCGAATAGTACACCGATTTTGAAAATAAATTTCAACAATTTGGGAACGTTGTTGCGGCGTGAGTCTTTCCATGATAATTTCTCGATGCTTACTAAACAGAAATGTCAAAACAATATGGCTTCCACCTTCTGTCAAATCACAGTTATCCCTATCGAAAGTTCTATCACTCTAAAAAAACACCCCGATATGTGACTCAATGAATTATCCAAAGAGTTTCTGGCCTCGAATGCGTTCATACTCGTAGCTTTCTATAATGTTAGATTATCATAATGTGAAATCCACATGTTATTTTCTATAATTTCAATCAGAATTCTTCTCAGTACGCCCTAATAAACTTCCTCTTCATGAGCATGTCCGATTTGTTCTTCTCTCCAAACGTCCGATACCAAAATACCCCCAACAAAAAATTCCTCGAATAATTTTGCCTTCCCGACTCATTTTTTGTTCAGTTTGCCCCTTAATTAAACCAGTTCCCATTGTTTCTTCCGATGACACTTCGGAAAGACGCCAGATACGTCTCTGAATATTTTAGAACACAAGTCATTAGTGCTAATCATTTATGCATCAGTGCTAAATTAAAAGATGTCGCGAATTCGATAAAAAATTCTGCAAACATGGAATTGTTTTTCCTCGGACGGAAATGAGATGACAGTGTCACCCCCCGTTCCTCTGAAACGAATGTCGCAATTATCGAGAAAAGTATCTCGCTTTTTATCTAAAATGGAGGTTGTTCAAGTATAAATGAGGTCTATATTTTTCCGTCGATCTGCGAGTGTTTCAGAAACGTTAAATTCCAAGTTTCATACGAATTTGTGGAGATTTTGTTTCTATTCTGTGATATTAACAAAACGGGGAAATCACTTCAATGATAAGACGACAATTAATAATGGAATAAAATAATAAGGAAGGGTTACTTGATATAAGGCTCATTACATTATCTTATAAGTTATCAAATAAGTTAATTAAAAAATCTCTCAAAACATGCACTATATCTTCAAAAAACAATTAGAATTCTGGTAATCTCTTCATCGGCCCTAAATAATATTCCAGATATCAAAATCAAATAACAATCACTCTATCTTACCTCCACGTGGTAACCGGATAAATTGCTTTGATTTTGATATTTAAATATTATTTAGGGCCGATGAAGGGATTATCAGAATTCTAATTGTTTTTTGAAGATAAAGTGCATGTTTTGAGAGATTTTTGAATTAACACATTTAAATATTTAAGTATATTAAATATTTCA
Source organism: Megalocaria dilatata (assembly GCA_034642435.1). Classification (NCBI taxonomy): domain Eukaryota; kingdom Metazoa; phylum Arthropoda; class Insecta; order Coleoptera; family Coccinellidae; genus Megalocaria; species Megalocaria dilatata. The sequence continues at coordinate 71,920,078 of CM067858.1, forward strand.
AATAAATTATATTGTTTGAGAAGTCCTTAAGTTGTGTTTCATGTTTATGAAGAGGAATTGGTGTTCATAATGGTAAGATCAGAAACAAAATTTTGTCTCCTTTAAATATTTATTTATTAATTTTAATTACTTTTTTATATCTGTTGGTTTATTTATTCTATTTGACTTTATATATTGAATTTTGATTATATACGTCTATTAAATATAAACAGTGCTTATTGTAGACATTAATTCAATTCTGATAGTTTTTTTAATACATTTTTTTTTTAATTAAAATTGTAGAAGACTAACAGATTAAATCTGTTTTTTTATTCAAATATTGTTATATGATCGAGTTCGGAGGGTTTGTATTGATAGTGAAGGACTAATTCTTATGTCAGAGGATGAATATGTCAACGTAGGAGTTCCCCAAGGCAGCAATCAGGGACCATTATTATTTCTGATATATATAATTGAACTCGACCTCTTGTTGTTTGTTAACGATGCGAGTGTTTTGCTGCGTAGCAAGAATCTTAAATCGAGTATTAAACAAACTAGAATAGCCCTCGATTCAGTACAGCACTGGTGCACTCAAAATGAGTTACTTCTCGATGTGAGTAAGACTGAGTGTGTGATTTTTAGAATGATTCATGGTAAAAATATGTATCCTCAGTCAATAACTCCGGATAACACCCAGGTCAGATTTTTGTCTTCGACATAATTTCTTGGAGTTTCGTTCGATTGTCACCTGAAATGGAATGATCATGTGAGTCAGGTCAGCAAAAAACTCAATAAAGTTTTGTACATGATCAGGGTTATCCTGCAAATTTTGTTTCACTTCTGATATACGGGCTTGTCATATGGGTTGGAAGTAGTGATTTAAATAGATTATTAATTCTGCAGAAATACGCCCTGAGGGCAATAATAGGATTGAAATATAAAGAATCATGCAGAGGTCATTTTAGAAAAAATTCCACGCTCACACTTCCGGGATTATATATTTTGGAATGTCTGCTATTTGTGAAAACATCCTCAATATATTAATGATCTGTTGAATAAGAACAACACAAGAAGTACTGTTCCATAGCACCTTCTGAGGCATTCCTTGACACACACTGAAAGAAACACAAAATATATATAAGATTGTTCAATGTACTACATAAGGAGTTTATCAATGTATCTAATTCCATCTAATTCTATCTATTCCTTAAAATAGTGACTGATACATTCAATCAATTTTTTCCAGAAAAAAGAATTAGAATGAGGAGTCACCGTAAAGAGAAATACTGGGATAGTATGGAAATAATAGAACTTAAGAAAAAAGTAGATGCAGCCCACACAATTTTTGTAGTTAAAAGAGATGAAAACTCTAAAAAGTTATACCAGAGTATGAAGCAAGGACTTAAGCAATCTATCAACGATACCATCAAAAGTAAAAACTCTCAGATATTGAATGAGTCGGAGAATAAAAATCAAGCAATATGGAAGATCATAAATTATTCATTAAAAAGCAGAAAAGGGAACGCCAACACCACCGCAATGTCAGAGGAGAATTTCAGTACATATTTTTCCACAATAACAGAGAAACTCGGTGGACTGAACAACCCTGAAATGAGTAAGAAATTAATGAAAATGAAAATCATTAAAAATCCAAAATCATTCTTTCTGACTCCAACAACACCAATGGACGTCAAGATGGCTGTTAATGAAATGAAGGGAAAATCATCACGAGATGTATATGGCTTCTCAGTAAGATTACTGAAAGAAGTTGCCCATTGTCTAGTCAATCCACTCTCAGACCTCATAAATGCCTGTTTTCAGAAGGGCTATTTTCCCGGTGAGCTAAAGCTGGCAATACTTATACCAGTATATAAAAAAGGAGATCATGAGGTATATGACAATTACAGACCTATATCGATACTACCAGCAGTTTCAAAGATCTTCCAGTCCTCCATTTAATTAAGATAGGTTTCATTCCTCGAAAATTATTCCCTGCTTAATGATCAGCAGCATGGCTTCAGAGGGGCTAGGTCCACTACTACAGCACTGGTGCAGGGGATTGAATTTATCTTGGAGGTATTGGACTATTCAAAGGAAGCAATAATAACTTGCATGGACTTGAGCAAAGATTTTGACTGCGTAAATCATGGCAAGCTCTTGTCCAAACTGGAGTATATCGGCATAAGAGGTCCGGTCCAGCATTGGAACTGCTGAGAACTTATCTACATAATAGATATCAGATTGTAGGTCTAGATGGAAAGAGATCTTCTAAGAGAAGAATCAATTCAGAAGTTCCTCAGGGGTCTGTGCTTGGACTAATTTTATTCTTGATATATATTGACGATATGGTATATATATATTTATATATATATATATATATTGTCATGGTATTTACAGTTAAAATAAATAATTACATAAATATGAAGGAAAACACTCACCTTTGTATATAAGTTGACTCGTTAGAGTATAACCAGAGCAAAATTCATTAAATAATATCCATTCTGACACAAATATTGATAATTCAATTCATTTAAATACTCACAAGTTAAAAATTATGGAGAAAAAGCATATTCAGGATACATAACGACTACTCAAATTAAAATTCTTTGAACGATAATCAAAACACAGTAATTTTGTTGACAGTTTATAAAAAGAATTCACAGGGAGATTTCAATTCACAATTATTCAATATAAAACCAGCCAAAGTTGCAATAAATAGAAGTAATTTGAATTTAGATATCCAATTTGAAATTGATGAAAAATTTGTTGAAAAGATTTGTTATTATAATGAATCACATATAAACTTTTGTGAAATTGTTGACAAAGAATAAGCTAAATTAAATATAACTCACCAGAATGATGTAAATCGAACAAATTTGATCAAAAATCAATTAATTCAATGAAAGATAGCATCTTCGTCAGATATTTTCAAATGATTAATGTAAGAGAGATCCTTGAAAAGGTTTAGGCATCAATAGTATTGTAATAGCATCTAAGCTAAAGAAATTTAATCAATTTCATAAGTAATATTAAGTATTTTATAAGTTATAAGCATTAGAAGTTAAAATTTGTTAAATTTTGACACTTGAAATACTTTACGAAGGAAAAGCAAGACTTTCACTGTTCTGTTTAACATGAAACATACATCAAAATGTAGTTAAAAAAATAAGCTAATTTTCAAAAGTAATTTCAAACCAGGAAATATTGTAAATTTTGTAAAATCATCAAAAGCATCATTTTTATATAATTTTGACAGAAGCTAGTAAGCTTTGAAATTCAACTTTTCTTGAAAACTATAAATAGGGCAGACACAGAAAGAGTCGGCAGTCTCCAATTATATGCAGAGCAGAATCCTTGTCGGTCCGTAATTAAAAAAGTGCCAAAAAAGTATCACCATCTAAAAAAAGAAGATTATTTGGTTATTGTGAATGGAAATTGAATCCAGAAAATACATTACCTGAATGTGAATGGAAAAATATCACATAGAAATCAAGTTTCAAACGAATTGGATATATTGAAGAAAATCAACAAAGTAGCCTGTGAATTTCAGAACGTTCTAGAAGTGTTGTTTCCAACGAAACCAGTGTACTCCTGAAAAGAAGGGACAGTAAAAAAAAGGAACAAACATAAATTGATGAACAAACTTACCAAAGGTATTCAAATTCAATCCTGTTAATCTTTCCACAAAGAAGTTTAGAAATAATAATCACTGTTTACATTAGAATTACGTTAGGTTATTTAGATAAGGTTAGGTTAACATAGAATTAGATTTAGGTTATTGTTCACTGATTATAATATTTCAAATTACTTTCATAAAATATAATTTAAAAATTCAATCTTCTAGAAAATTCAAATTGAACCCTCCCTCAAATATTAATCAGATTTAATAATATTTTAATTTCAATTATTCAAAATTATAATCTTAAGAGCTAGCCGGAAACATAGAATACATCACTTACATACAAGGGTGATCTAATTAGTATTCATTCACAAAATTTCTAAAATATAATACCATAACAATATATATATATATATATATATATATATATATTGCCGCAGATGGAACGACAATGTTCGCTGATGATACATCCTTTCTAACCTTTCTAAATAGGGCAAAAAATGAGATAGTTCTCTAACTCCTACTCGGTGTATCAATCAATGGAAATCTAACTTGTACGCAGCATGTTAACGGATTATGTAAGAAACTCTCTACTGCAATATTCGCCATAAGACGAATGTAAGCACTGCTTACATATCATGCTCGGTTCCACGGACGAATGACCTACGGCATAATCCTATGGGGCTCGTCTGCGGATGCTAGTAGAGTCTTTCTAAAGCAAAAACATGCAATACGGTTGGTGGCTGGAGTTGATCAGATGACCAGATGCAGATCGTTGTTTAAGATGTTTGGCATACTTACTGTTCCATGCTGCTATATACTCGATTGTCTCCTCTACGTCCACGAGAACAGGCACAATTTTACTAAGCACTCAAACGTGCACGACCATAAAACTAGATCCAGAGATAAATTTGTTCCCCCAGGTCATCGATTAAAGAAGACTCAAAATACGCACATTTTTAATGGAATAAAAATGTACAATGAACTTCCCGACCGTGAAAAGTCGCTTCGTGGAGCATCCTTCAAGAAGTTTGTCAGGACTCTGCTCATCGAAAATGTTTTTTATTCTTTAGAAGAGTTCATGACGCATCGTTTCTAGTCATAAACATGTATGTGTATGTAGGAGTGTATATATTTATATATTTTGTACATGCTGTATTTGTTTATATATTTTGCATAAAAGCAAATTTTTTTGTGAAGGATTATTTCAAAGTGATTTTATGTATGTAAACTTTACTGACACACCCTGTGAAATTTTAAGGAAAATATAATGTATTGTATTGTAATTTAAGAAAATTCAAAATAGAATTCACTAAAATTATTGTAGATATAGAACCATATTCGATTAGGCAAATTATGGAATATTCTTTCAGATTTTGTGGAAGTTGTGATATTTTTTGAGGGTTACCGCTTTTCATTTGTATAATTGCATCGATTATGAGAATAAAGTTATGTTATATAACTCATCAGAACAATAAACGAAACGAATCATTCCCGATTTTTGTTCGCACCCTTGACAGCATCATCCTTGGTCTACATGCAGCAGCTATCAGCGTAACTGTTCCATTCCGACGGCGCTTTCAATAGAACCGAGCCCGTCATAGGGCGAGGGATCGTATTCACAACCTTTCCTGTAAGTTTATGATTTATGTTGGCAGATCTGTTGGAAGTCGCCGTTATCTGAAACGGTTTTGCCGCAGTTCTGCCACAATGACCGCTCCGTGGTTTTTCTTTGTATTCTTCTCTCTGCCCCTGATAAAATACTATTTTTACATCAAAAGATACCTAGTGATTTATTGGACGATTTTTCCTTTACGACAGTCGTGAATATTCAATGTGCATGTTTTTGTTAGGGACTTACTCGGAGTTTATTTATTCTGGACAGAGGGACATTTTCTCTTCGTTCAAATGAAGAATGAGCAGAGCTACGAAAGAAGTAAATTCAATATTGAATTGTATCAGTCCTTACTTGGTGAAAATCCATATTAAATAATTTGAAATTCAATATTTAAGACAAGCTGAAACCAGTTTTTTAGTCTTATGGTATTATAAGCTCCTAATAAGGTGCAATATTAATACACAAAACATTTGGTTCTAAACCAAATGTTTGAAACTAAATGTGTTCCCGAAGTACAAAACATTAAAAACGAAGAATAAAAGTACTACCGCTGACAAGAGACGAATATATGGAATGAAGATCTGGTTAAAAGGAGACATGAATAGAGAATATGCCAAACGAGATGCCCAGTATATCTTAAGGTAATACACTCAGAATTAACTTACAGACTCCATAATATCATCTTTGATTCTATAGATCAAAATGCAAGAGAAAAAGTCGCTAATATTATATATAAAAAATTCTTGACTCAGAAGAAGAAAATAACCAAATTAGTATCAGATAAAATTCATAAAAACAAAAAAATTTCAACAAAATCAAAAAAATTTTCAAAACACATATTTTACCCTAGATTCAAAAATCCTTCCGGAACAAAATTCAACAAAACAGAAATTAATCCTTTGAATAAAGGATTCAAATATAATATTAATTGAAATAACAAAAAAGACTTAGAATATTTAGCAATTGGTTCAGAACTAGCACTCAAAAATTACAAGAACACAAATATCGACAAACATATTATTACCAATATGATTACAAACCATCATAAATTACCTAATAAAAATTCCTGAATGAAAGAAGAATATAAAACTATTATAAATCAGAAAATCACGGAAAATAATTTAATTTTCACCCGAGCCGATAAGGGTAACACTATTATTGCTTAAACGGAAAGTGATTATATTAACAAATCAGTTACTTTCCTAGAATTAAATAATTTTCAATTAATCAAACACAACCCAACGACAATTTTCCAAAATCAAATTAAATCCCTAATAACCCCGGAATCTAGCCTCTTTCGGAATACCCCAAAAATTAAATTAATTTTAATGAATCCACAACCTCCAAAAATTACACAAGGAAGATTATCCTATTAGACCGGTTGTTTCGTTCGTTAGTGCACCTTCATTTAAACTTTCGAAAGAACTTATTCAGATTATTTTAAAAGTAAACTAAATTCCAAGCTAGATACTAGATGAAAAATTCACTACAGCTAATAAACAAAATAAAGAATATCCACTTACCACATAATGCTAAATTCATTTCATTTGACGTACAAAATTTATTTCCAAGTATACCACCAAACGAAACAATTAAACTAGTAGATAATCTATTAATCAACAACAGATGCAATACAATTATCAAAGAAGATATTTTAGAATGTCTAGATATTTGCACTAGACAAAATTATTTTCAATTTAAAAATAAAATTTATAAATCTGAAAACAGAAATCCCTTAAGTCCTTTATTAGCAGAAATATTCATGAACAATATTGAAACTAAAATTCACCACAATCCCCTTAAGAAATACTTTTTATATTGGTATAGATATGTAGACGATATTTTCTGTTGCTTCACAGGTACAGACAGACTTTTGAAAAAATTCTTTTCATTCATCAATGAAATACATCCTTCAATTAAATTCACTATGGAAACCGAACTTATTCTATTAATTTTCTTGATTTAACTCGAATACTCGAATAAATAATTCACATGATTTTTCAATATTTCACAAACCAACCTATACGGATTCTATTATACACAATAAATCAAATCATCCTCTAAATCAAAAATTATCAGCATTTAATTGTATGATCCATAGATTAGTTAATATTCCCATGAATCGAGAAAATTATATTTAAGAACTTAACATAATTAAACAAATAGCTATTAATAATGAATATGATCCAAAGTTGATAGACAAATTATTGATGAATAAAAATAATAAAATAGCTTTAAATATGGTGTTTCCTAATATGAAAGAAAATTTTAAATACATTTCCTTAAAATACAGTAAAGGTATTTCTGAGAAAATTGCTACATACCTCAAAAATAAATATAATTTGAGAACTTCATTTAAAACTTATTCAAACTTGAGTAAATTTATCAAAAATAATAAAGACTACACACATTTATAAGTTAACCTGCGGTTATTGCCCTAAAGTTTACATAGATCAGACTGGAAGAACTTTCCGTCATAGGATGTGTGAACATTTGAAGAGTTTCCTCAATAATAAAAGCAATTTTACATATTCCAACCATTTGTTAGAAACAGGACATACTTTCAACCATAACTTTGAAATTCTACATATAGAAAGCAAAAGTTATGCCTTAAATCTGTTAGAATCCCTAGAAATAAATAAACATAATAAAATTGGAATATTACTTAACGAACAAATAGATTTAAATAGCTCACCTCTGTTAAATATATTCAGATAAGCTGGAATTTGCAGGCACCCTTTTTTGGGTTTTAGTGCTCAATAAAAATTTATTGTACTTACTGTAATATAAATAGCCATGGATTTCGGAAACAAGCTTAGTTATTCAAAATGTGATCTTGCCTGATGATGCTACTGTGATAGCGAAACAATTGTTGTGAGTTTAACAATAAGAATTTGTGAAAATCAGAATAACCTTATTTCAAAAAATTCAGTATTTTTTGAATGTTTTCAATGAAATCACTACGGTCTATTGTCTAGTGGTGATAAAATATAGGTGGTTCTATAAGCTCTTATAACGTTATTAATTTATTTGAGTTAGCCTAAGTCGAAATAATTGTCGTATTGTGATATGAATGTTTCATGGCATTATATCTTCATTGGTTTTTGTTCGTCCATTTAACTGCTTTTAAAATATTTGAAAGTCGATGCCTAGTGGTTGGGACAACCAGCAAATCGTCAAAAATAGTGATCAAATAAAGCAAATTCCGACAGAGTCAAATCTTCGTAGAGACCTCAGGTTTACAACAAGGAATAAAGTGTCAAAAGTCCCAATCAGTCCCATGTGCGCTGAGGGACTTATTCGGGGCCCAAGGTCAAAATTTTATGTTTTTTGAATTTTTCTCGAAAACGGTAAGTTTCATCGAAAAAGTCCTCAGAGTAAAGTTGTAGATCTTAAAATTCTCTATAAAAATGGTGCTTATGTTTTTTTCCCTGAGACTCACTATTTCCCAGATATTGCGCTTTTAATAATTTTACATAATATGCACCCATTTCCACACCACCTGTGAGGTAGTGTACTCGGCGAAATTTTTTAACGTGGTATACCCGGTAGGCCTATTCCACGAACCTTTATGACGTTATTTTCAGGAACAATAATTATTTAATAGTATGAAGATTATTGGTATGGGTTACTGAGTTTAACTGTCGTTCTAACTTTTTTTATTTCTTCAATCTGACTCATACTCTTCATATTCAACTTCAACAATCATGTTTTCTTCTATTTCTTCTTGTTCTTTTTCTTCTCCTTCCTGTTGATGAATGCTTATAAATTGTTCCCTAGGTTTCTGCTCAAGTTTTGATACTCCAGCAGACCCCCAGAGTTAAAAGACAAAGGGGAGGAAGTTTGGAAAGAAACAGTACAGTTGAGGAAGAACCAACAGAGATTCCTCCTACAAAAAACCACCAGAAGTCTCGGTCATAACACTCAGCTGCATAAGCAAAGTGTCTCTAATTGGTAGTTGTGAAATGCCAAAGTACAGAGACAACACAAATGACAGCTTCCCAGCGAGGATCCTCCTTCTCCATAGGAACCGCTGTTGATGTTGCACTGGCAAGAGTGATGCTACCATCTAGAGATACGCAAGAATCCAAAAGGGATCAAAGTTGGTGGGGACCAAAGGACTGGTCTTCCCAGAAGGAATCGTCCTTAGTCTCCCCATGTCCTCTAGCCAGTGCGCACCGTTCCTAGGCCAAGAATGGGAGACATCAACAGCGAGTTGGGAGTGAGCAGACAACAGAACTTTGGCCAAGAAGCATCATGAATCCCCTTTTTTTCAACTTGTAACGCAGACCATTCAAAGGCTGAAATGGAGGTGGCGGAGAGATAAGGGCGAGCAGAGAGCGAATCCACCTAGTAGAAACGGCGTAAGTCTCCCGTTTCCTCCAGCCAGTTATTTCTGGTCCCGCTGCGGATAAGTAACGAAGGTCAAAAACCCGTGCTGAGGCTCAGCAGGGCTTCATCTTCGTCCATGGAGTGATAGTTCTGCTCCCAGTTCACACAAAACCGCGATTCCTCGCCCATGTGCACGTTTCAGGAGTATGACACCGCTTCTCATACAGTATCACGGCTACCCCGTACGATTCCAAGCTTTTTTTGCTTTAGATAGGTAAAGGTTATGGGATTAAATGATGGAATGGTATTCAATCAGAGAAAAAATAAACAGAAATGAAATAAAGAGAAATGAAATGAAATGAATTCTTTGCTTTAGGCATGATGACTTAATCCTCCAATTCACCGGGATTAAACTAGGACCCTAGTCATGACAAGCACCGCCATCACGTCAAGGTACAGGGACAAGGGGTTTTCGACGAAATGTGTCACAATATTCCATAAACAAGTGTAAATCATATAGAATTTTCCATTTGAGTTTATGGATTTAAAAAAAAAATGAATATTCGCCCATCACAAGCCCTAGCAGGCTGTTACGTTCATCATATAAGTATTAAAATTCGAGCTAACGTGATCATCGGTAAATACCTTCCTTATCTACTTCACGACGAGTAATAATCATCATTTTTGCTAGAATATTCGGCATGTTCCATCGCTAAACTACCGTTATACACACAAAATGCTCTTTATATATCCACATAATTCAATAAATACTGAAAGATAAACGTCAGCGATCCCTCATAACCCAGAGCGATCATTACCGAAACATCAACCATCATTTATAAAGATAAGCGCAGAAAAGCGGCTGAATACGGGACCGACAGACAGCTTCCATGGCTATATTCATTGCTGATCGATGGCGAATCAATCTAACACACTGCCAGAAGAGCGACGGAACGCAGCCAATGAGCGTATGACGTCATTTCCTTTGTGGCGCTATCACCACTTCTGGTTCATAACCCAGGAATAATGGCCAGAATCGAGCACACATTATGGCCGTTATACTTCTGTCAACTTGGGGGTTATTCGGTGTGTATGGGGGCGAGAAATGCCTGTTAATTACGCCGAAGAGGTGCTCGCATGGATATCGGGATCGTGGAGTTTAAATGGGAGGTAAGGCTGTGTAGGTTGTCAAATTAATGATTAGCAAAATAATAATTTTCAGTGTGAAACTTTAGATTTCCTAAACCATTTACTTACACCTGAGAGGACTGGGTAGACCATATTTGCCAACTTTACAAAGAGAAAAAGCTATTATATGTATACTAAACTATATATTATGATTAAAAAGGAGTATAAGCTATGGTAACTGAAAATGTTTCTAATCTGGACAGTGCAATATACATCTGAAAATCGGTTCTTAAGTCAAAAAAGCTCGAATAGTTTTTGCTAATCGCTGGGACATAAGTAGCATGCTTGTGCTCTTTCCGAAGCTTTTTGGCTTCAGTGCGCTGTAATACCCAACGAATAAAAACCAACCACGCCCCTAAATTCACTCTGTATAAAAACCCCAATATATTTATCATATACTAACGCCATCCAGTGCACGCAAATATACATACACGACATACCCAATCGAACCAACTCAATCAAAGAACTGTATTCTTTACTTTTTTTAATGTTACAAACGCAGAAAGTCCTCTTCAAACGCAGTCAGAATATTATGAGCATCACGGCGTAATTGAACCACCCTAATTTTGATCTGGAAGGCGCCCCGGAGCGCCACCAAAGTTTGAGGATGGAGAATTATAGACAATATCCATCAGAAGAGTAGAAAGAACTCTAAAAACCATTTGGACTCAAACCAGCCATTTGCTATGGTTTAAAAGGAATGGCAATGGTCCGAAAGGTAGGAAGTTGGGTGCAGTATGAACTGAAGCAAAGAGATGGCAACGCTGTTTTCTCACGTCTGAACAACTGCTCCAACGGCAAAGAAGAAAGGAGTTTTTGCATCGAATTGTGACTGGTGATGGGAAGTGGGTTCATCACGATAAACCAAAACGCCGGGCAACGTATGGGAGCCACATCATCAACTGTCAAGCCGAATATTCATGGCGAGAAGACCATGCTGTGTATTTGGTAGGACCACGTGAATTCTACCAGTTATTGTGTTGGCATGTGAATGTAACTCTTTTATCAAGTGACTAGTTAGCAGTCTCCATAGTCTGCACCAAGAGGTAGAAAGTGTGATAAGGGTAACGCCTTATCATCGCGCATGGCGAGAACCCCTCCGAACAAATGAACTCACCAGCTTCCAGTTTCGGCTTCAGTTCAAAAACCTACAACCATATGACAGTTAGCAGCGAAGCACTACACAACCTCTACTGGCTCTGCATGGTTAGTACCCGAGTTGTTTGAGACGCAACCCACACGCCGAAGGGACTTCTTATCTATCCATCTGAACGCAGTCTCATGAACTAAGATAGTCTCAAGATTGATGCCTCAATTCCGGCCTATACGTCAAGATCCACGAACCTTTGTGAAGTCTTTCATCAATTGATACTGGCGTCAAGCACTAGCCCTATCATCGAGATCCACAAACCTTAGAAACGTCTCACAATGAATCCAGGTTCAGGACGAGGCCCGTCGAACCGTCAAGTCCCGCTGAAGCCTGAAGCATTTCTCGAGATATCCTGAACATGAGTGTCTGCGAACAGATTAAAGGAATACCCTCTTAGTCCAGCATGTGGCCTTTAAACTACTGCCCCCCCCCCCCCCCCAATTCCAATTGGGTAACCAGGTCGTACGAATACTTCCCGAGGGCCTCCACTCTCCTTAGGTAACGCAGTATACTACATAACGCACTCGACCCTTGGACAGAAAAATCCGGAGATTTACTGCAATAGGGTAGAGTACGTTAGTTTTAAGGGAGAGGCCTTGTGCTGCGACGGACTGCCTTGCCACTAAGTTGATCAACGAGGCTCAGCCCTCCATTCCACCTTATGGTGAAACTAGGGTCCCATTCGGTCGATTTTCCACCACACGGGTCCAGTAACTGACGCAAGTGGCATTAATTCAGGCGTCAAGACTTAACCCTCCATTTCCCGGGGATGAAACTAGAGTCCTAGTCATGACAGGCGCCCCCAGCGCGTCAAGCTATAATACCATGGGGGTCGATTTGGTGGGACCAGCTGGATGTGGTGTATTATGAGCTGCTATAATCGAACGAAAAGATCACAGGGCAGGTCTATCGACGACAATTGACACATTTAAGCATTGCGAGAAAAAAAAATGGCCGCAATATGTCGAAAGACATGGCAAAGCTATTTTGCAGCATGACGCATGTTGCGTCGCTCGTTATAACGTACTCCTTCCAATTACCACGTCTTCCGATCGATGCAATAAGACCTGGCTGACCAGCAATTCTCCAATTACGATTCTGTCCAAAAATGGATTGATACATGGATAGCGGCTAAAGAGACGGCCTTTTTCCGCGATAATCCGTTAATTGAATGTATAACCAATTTTTCACAATAAAGCTTCAATTTCCGACAAAAAACAGCACGAACTTATTAGAGCCCCAATAGTTCAATTATATATTGGAACAGTTTTTCTTTCAAACTCATCATTAATATCCAATCTACATCATAATTGACACATTAACTCATGGACTTATGAACATCACGGTATTGACAGTATATAATGAACTTTCCAGTTCGATACAGATAAAGATAAATGTTAAGTTCAGCTTGGAAAGGGCTGGATAATCCGTAATATAAGAGGCAATTTCTCACATAATCTTTCAATTTCTCTTAACGACTCTTTCAGCGGTCTCCCGTTCAACCACGACCCAGGCTATCGCGATTAGTTTATTATGGCCTGGACACAAAACTAATCCTAGCCAGCTATCGTTTTCATCACCCTTAACCCTGTCATATAAGTTTCCGTTATCTAAAACCCGAATTCCCCCCAAGAGGCATCCCGTCGCCCCCTTACGCCCGGCCGGCTCACAATACACACTCTGGGGTGGCTTTGTTTGACTAAATGCTACAATTTAGAAGTTGGCAACTTGTTCTTGTGCTTCGGAGAGGTTTCCATTATTGTCCTTATTAAATTCAAGTTGCCATTTGCGTCTCCATTGTTCGGGAAATCTTATAAACTATTGAATAATAACTTACTTATTTGTTCCTTCGCGCGCCGAGTCGTTTAGATATGAGGTGTTGCTTTCTCTCGCCCGGAATTAAACGGCTTTTGTTCGCACTTTCTTCGATTTCGGCAAGAAATATATCATTTCCCGGGGAACTGTCTGGGAGTTTAAGGATTAAATGTTATTTCTATGAGTTAATTAATTTTCCTCGACACTCATATTTCGTTAGGGCGAAGATGAATGGGAGAGTTCGGTGAAAGGATGGCATAATAACAATATCGAAATTAGTCGAGTCATGATTATCAGAAGAATTCAATATGCAATAACAACGGCCGTTTCGATAGAAAACTGAATAGATACTGAATTGTTTCAGCCGATACTATTTGGTTACTATTTGGCCAATAGTTTTTCAAAATCAGATGCCAATATTGCCTTCAAAACGCAAAACAAATTTTCATCGGTATTATTCAAAGCAAAGGACTCTACTCCAAACATACACAAATCAGGAGTTTATGAGTTATCTTGTTCTACGTGCAGTAATAAATATATAGGACAAATGGGACGTTCCATCAAGACGAGGTTCAACGAACGTAAAATGAGTTTCAGAAAAAA